>MU134431.1:126345-158178 GCA_015039355.1 Ramaria rubella | reverse complement strand
GACCAGTTCTAGTTTCCATTTCGAAGATGCGTGTGGCAAAGGATGAAGCACAACCTGATTTCATGAATGACAGGGCCCAGAGGACCTTTGCATGATCATTGGTGAAGTGGGTTGGGCACAGGGCAAGATAGAGTTTACAAGAGTTCAAGAAGGCTCATCCTTTTTCTCTGTCACCATTAAAGTCAACAGGAGTGGCAGGAGTGGCGCGTTTTTGAGTAGTAGGAGGGGAAAGGGATGCAGTCATAAGGCTAGCAACATCATGGTTCAATGTGTGCACCTGGACATCTGTCTGTTGAACCTGTTGTGCCAGTAATTCCTTCTGTTCTCTCGCAAAGCAACCTCTAAAACCGCGACATGCTGATGCAGCTCATTGTAAACCACTTGAAAATCAAAGGGATTCAGGTATTCTGGTATGGGTGTAGACATGGTAGAAGTGGATGGAGTATTAAGGAATGTACCAGAGGGGTCCTAAGCAGCTATGCACCTGAAGATATCAATTGAGAGACGAAGGTGATAGTGACCGGTCCAGTAAGTTGGCAGGCTTTTCTGCTATAAGGGCAACCTCTGGGGCTAGTGGAATATCACACTAGAGCCTGGCAGATGGGAATCCAAAGTATATAAGTTCAAGGAAGGCTACAGGCAAGGATACATACCTGGCAGATGGGAATCCAAAGTATATAAGTTCAAGGAAGGCTACAGGCAAGGATACATACCTGGCAGATGGGAATCCAAAGAGAAAAGCCTAAGGACTCCCACTGCCAAGGTGACTACTAATTAAGGAAAGTCTCCGAACTGACTGAACGTTCTGGGCGCTTAAAACGGAAGTCACGTGACCTATGACGTAGCCCAGGTAGGTTCCAACTTGTAGACATCACCGGGCGCTTAAATCGCGAATAGAAGCGCCAGTTGTAGAAGTGAGTAGGGAGGAGGAGGGGGGGGAAGGAAAGGGGAATATTAGATAGAAACAACAGGGAGAAAAGAGAGATAAAAGGGAGATGGGGATAGAAGGGGTGAACATGAATAAGAGAGGAGAATAGGAGAAGGAGAATAAAAAGGAGCAGTATGACGGGTTCCCCTTACAATATCACAGTGTGCGATTTTGCTGTGGTTTCACCTACCGGTTTCAAAAACTGCAAAACCACTGGAGGTGTTTCGAATTTTCAATGGTTTCACAACTGGTTTCAATTTCATGCTTCCCCAGCATCACAGCATCAGGCTCCTCAAGATTCTGCCTTCCGCAAGTGTTCTATGCCCCCTCTCCACTGCAAGCGCTGTTCGCCAGCCACCTCCGCTATGCATGGCCCCATGGATGAGTGCCATGGAAAATGACGACACCACTGTGCAGTGTGCACCCACATCCACATGCACACATGCACATCGCCACATGTGGGCTTCTCATATTACGAGTTGCCGTATACCCCACCGCTGCCACTGCCTGCATCCATCTCTGCGTGAGGAAAGAAGGAGGGAGGCGGGGGCTCAGGGAGGCAGGGTGGAACCATGATCACAACCACAACCACAACCACAACTGCATGATGCCACCTATGAGCCTGTATAACATGATGAGGCTTAATTATGCTAAGGAATTATGTGCTGCTGCAGGGTGTGGGTCCAGTTCGGATAGTCATGCCGAACTATCGGCACCAGCATGTACATATTTTCTAAAATATGCTCTAAACTGCCTTGAAACCATGTGTGAAAAAGGGATAGCACAGTTCAAACGGTTTTGCAAGTTTTTCCACAGATTCACCGCACTTCGAAACCACTGTCGAAATGTCTATCAAAACTGCCATGAAATGTCCACTGTGATATCCCCTATTATTGACGAAAGTGATATGCATGTCAAGAGTACAAACTGAAAAAGAAAAGTAAATAGGCTAGACGAATTCAGAATTAAGCATGGGCGGAGAACAAAGGTAGGTAGATGTACTGCACAGCATGGGGAAGAAACAGTAATGGGGCTTTTATATGCTTCGCCAACTTGGGCCGACTCCTGATGAGGTGTCAGTCGATTGGTACCACTCAGCATATCGGCGCAGGCGCCAAAAGCACTGACATCTAGCTGGTCAGTTAGCAAATGAAATCCCCCTGGGTCCCCATGTATGTGACTCCTGGCAAAGTTAATTATCTTTGATTATTATAGTATATGAATCTCATCCTTAAGCTACAAGAAGAGTGAGTAGGTACGGTATGACACCAAGGACTCTGCACCAGCACATGTGTAGGAGCTGCACCCTGTGCAGTGTAACTCAAAATACATGAAAAGACAAGACACAAGTGATGATTGCGTTAAAAAAACCCTGTGGGTAAAAAGCATGACCATGCCAGACATAATTACAAAGTAAACAAGCAACACAAGGTAGAAAGAAAGAAAGAAAGAAACAACAGGGAGAGGGGGGTGGGCAAACAGGAACTAATTTGGCTCGATTTTACTGCTACTGCTTTGTGCATTTTTCCCAAAACATTACCTACAAGCTTGTGAACAAAGTTCGCCAAGCAACGATGAGTCTTGCGTCTGCTGAACCGTTTCCTGACCTAGAGGCTGGCACTCTGAATTTAACGTCTTGCTATTTGATAACAGATACCTACCATAGTACCAGTACACTCCGAACCCTAGTAGTAAATACTCCCACCTCAGTCCAGCACGGGTCGCACTCACTCATACCTGCCATTTCAGAACATGCCGTTCAACTGCCAACTTGATTTTACTAGTATCGACCCTGTATTATAATATAACTATATATTGGATTACTATGTCACCTAGCATTGGCAGGGGTACTGCTATGGGTTGTGAGAGCTGAGTCATTGCCGGTGTGCCAAGTCAACTACAGACTCACTCCTGATGACAGATACGACCGATGCCACCTAAGCTCAGTAAGTATGGCTGCATTTATTACACAATCTTGATTCACATAAAAATCTAACCTGAGATGAACGTATAGGTATACTTCAGACATGAGGCTCTCCAGAAATGTCTGGATGTGAAACAGGAGTACTTGTAGCAATTCATACCGATCATGATAGGCTTCCTGCGGCAGCCGCCTTGATCAGACCACAACAACTGGCCCACTGAGAAGTCGAAAATAAAAAGTATTATAGCTGAATAATCTCATAGAATGATACGCAACGTATGTGCAACTATTGTGCGTGTATGGTATGAGCTTTTGTTACAGCCTTTCCCGAAAACCTTGACGCATGTCGCTTTTTTTTACTTTTTTTTTGGTGCGCTGCCTGTAGGGCAGGCGCCCAGTGAGCAAAACACGGTCACTTTTTATCAAGTTGCTACAAGATATACTAAACATCCACAGGCGACTATGAATGGAGCTGAACCTCCTCCTCCTTATGAAGCTGTCCAGCCAGTGTCAGAGCCAGCAGACGTAGGACACAGTAGCGAAGATTCGCTGGAGGCTGTGGAGCGTTCAATGTTGCGTGAGATTCAAGGATTCACTCATTCAGTGATCTCATATACTCACCAAGGCCACTGCAGAACCAATTCGTCTTCGTTTGCGCATCCCCGCTCGCCCAAAGTCATCAGTGGGGTTGAGCATCAGCAGCTCAGAGATGGAAGCAGAGTCTGCGCTGCAGGTCCTCAGGGCAGAACCTGGTAACGTTCTCCCCTCACAAATGGGGCTTTGATGACAGATCGTTTGCCTCGCACCGAACGGCCCTAGTGATGGTAGATAGTCCGCTTGTCCTTGCTTGACTCATCCACGCAGACCAACATACCAGCACATGTCAGCTCTCCATGCCACTCTAGCCCCTTTGTCCCTCTCCCCTGCTGCCCATCGCAGTAACTTGTAGGTCAGGCCTGCTTCCCGAATGTTGCGATCCAGCGTAGTTATTGCGACCAGAATGTTATGTTCTAGTGCAAGCCAGTCTTGCAGCTCATCTAAATACATTTCCCTGAGACCATTCAATGAGTTCTACCAATGTGTGAAGTCTCTCCCCATCGAGCATGTGCGGCCTCCCTTGATTCGGATTCGATGGTGGCACAACATGGCTGTACTCTTCGTAGTTGTCACCCCACTGGTGCACACTACTCCGAGACACACCGAGGATTTGGCACGTATCCTCAAGAGTGTAGCCATGGGCCAGGAGCCACAGTGATCGTTGTTTTAGGTCGCTACTTATGTGACGGAATGGCATCGTTACGATTTGCAGCACGGCGCCTGCCCTACAGGCGGCGCACCGAAAACAAAGTAAAAAAAAGCGACGCGCGTCAAGGTTTTCGGGAAAGGCTGTAATTTGAAGTTCAAGAACGGCTCAGGGTCTAACGAGCTCTAGCTTCTCCTCTCACCGCTGTTGGGGCACTTCAATACCGGAATCGCGAACATGGAAGTTGTAGTAATAGCACTTGCAGCTGCGGCCCCAGCGCGAAACAGCAGTCTACAGGTCTCTTTTCAGCCAGCCCAAATGATGCTACAAAAGGACCGGCTGATGATGTGCGCAGTTGGGGGCGACGTCAGTGTGCCCATTGAGCAAAGATAATGACTACATAGGTAAATGCGAGGAATACCACGGAGGTATGATATGGGAGAAGCATAATATTGCAGGAAATCAAGCTAAAAAGTCCTATATTGTATCCCATATTCAACCGCCAGAAAACGGCTTCAAGTCGACTCGCTTCACTTATCCAACTCTGCGCGCATAAACAAACTGAAAAAGAAAGGGATCAGCAGGTGGTTTCGCAAAACACCAGAAAAGATACAGACAAGGTAGGGTTTGCAGTCGACCCTGTGGTGTCGGCCAACACTTCATCCTTTCGGACCAAAGTCTTCAGAATCGTTTGAACCACGCATCAGGCCTATCAGGGACACCGAGAATAGCAATGGCTCCAGGACGCCGAAAAGCCACGGTGCACAAAGACAGAAGTCAGCTCGTACTCTGACGCCAAATCAGAGCTCCAGTTCTTCCTTTAGCTGCATAGTCTTTTCTTGCAGTCGTGGCCATTTTCAGCTTCAAGATGTAGTAGTTTCGTCGACGCTAGAGAGGGGCGTTGCATCCTGATTGGTCAGGAAGTCAAGTGTACGAGATAACGACTCTGTGAACGGTGCACCCTAGGCGTGCTTGTGCATAAGCCTTCAGGCCCGATAAAAATGCCGTACTTACCTCGTCTCGTGTGAGTGCATAGATCCGATCTCGACAGACGCTCAACTCACATCCAGCGTCTCCTCAAACCGCACATACGCATGCGACTTCTACGGCAGCAGCGTTTCTCGATGAAATTGTACCCGCTACATCTCGAAAATCAGTGAAAAGTCAGTGCAACTCAATGCAAACGCACCTGCAACTGTATCTGAAGCATCGGAGGAAGGCCCGCCAATGAGACTTCCATCTTCGCTTTCTTCTCCTCAAACTTGACAGGATCATCGAAGCACCCGCTGAGGCCATCATAGATGTCAAAGCTTCCTCAGAGACATCGACGGGAAGATGGGAGAATGCATTTTCCTTCTCATGTATGGACGATCCAGGGCCGCCAGGACCTAACGGAAGACTAATGCGTCGCCATAGAGTCCCATAGAACAGTCTGCAGGCATTACGTCAGGAGAAGCAACATACGCTAGAATCCATCAACCCTTACCATGTCCTTCTCAGTGCCCACCATATCATCGAACCACAATAGATAGGCCAGTCTCAATATGGAACATGCAGTTGTCAATACACTCCGCCACATCATGGCGTTTTCCTATCACAACCATAAGCCACACTAGTCCAACCGAAAACAGTGCACTAGACACCGCCACGCACCAGACATCATAACAGACTCTGAGTTTACGTCCGGATTCTGCCGGGGAGGCAGCGGCGGGGCTTATGCTTCTTATGCTCCGTAGCGTCGTCTTGCAAATCAACGTCCCTCTCCGATGCCAGATCCGCCGCGTCTCCCTTCGCATCGTATATGACGTGCTGATCGAGGTCTGCCGGTTTTCACTAGCCGGGGAAGGCTTCGGCAGCATGAAGAATCTCGGTCGAAGTCGAGCTCGACGACGATATCAACGCCCATGGATGGTACCCAGCGCGCGCTGGCGCTTTTCAAGCACGGAGGGTGATTGTGACAGGGCAGGGAGCGACGATGAGGCGTCCGGTGGGAGGGCGGGCGCCGCGGTGGATCCGATTGGAACAGGCTGGTCGACAAGCGTCGCGTTTGTGCTCGTCCTCTTCCTTGTCCTTGGACGTGACGAGCGCGAGCTTGGCCAATTCCAGGTTGGGAGTAGTGGTTGGTGTACTTCAGTTCCCAGGATAGGTTGCCTAATGCTGCGACGACTGGACACAATACGGTCGATCGGTCAATTAGAAGACAAGCGGGAAAGGAGACAGACATTTCCTGGAGCGTAGAATCTCTTCGGGTGACAAGCCGACCGTCTACCCGATGTCGCTCAAGGTCATCATCGCTCAACTTCACATCATCGACCACATTGAGAGGCGTCAGCGCATCGCGCAAATCTTTGATAGTATAGAAGTACTACGGACAACACGAACGTGAATCTGAATGGTTACGCGTCGTACGAATGGAGAAACATACTTGAAGCAAAGAATTTAAATAACACGTGTTCCCGAGTTGGTTCAAGCCTCGCCGCCACTCAGGGTGGAAGATCTGTACACTCTCCAGCTGGAATGCCATCAGTAAGTGCATAATGGTCGCGGCGGAGTGACGTACGATGCTCTCCCGTCTGCACGAACGTCCGCAACCGTTCACTGTCCCTCCACTGCGCAAGAACACCCAACGCACCCTGCATCCATTCCGCCTGGGATGGCTGATCCTCCACCTGTCCATCACAACCCATGAGCACACCACATCGCCTAACAAAGAAAGAAAGGCCAACCCACCCGCATCTTATACGCCGTAATCAACATCTCTCCCACATCCTCCGGCACCTGCAACTGTACGCCACTTCCGGGGTCATCTCCGCCTTACTATCCCTTGCCGCGTTTTCAAACACTCTGCTCTCCCTCGTCTTCGCAATAATATGCAGGGCGCGGGTCAGATCCTTCTGTTTCACCGCGCCCCATCCCAATTGCTCTCCGCGCCCTCGTGCCTGACACGCCGCGCACGATTCACAAACTCATCCCCACCCCACCAGTTCAACATTGAGCACGTTCGTACGCCCGAAGCCGAGCAGTTGGGCAGCGTGCGTGACCTCAGAGGGCTGCTAGTGCCCACGGTGTGAGTCGCCGGCGATGAGACCATGAGAATGTCGAGCTCTAGCGGGGAGGGGAGGGTGTTGAGGTCGGTGAAGTAGGAGGACGTCACAGCGGGCCCGCATGGGCATTCAGTGCAGTATGCGAGCTCTAGCAGGCCTGTCGAGGACAGCGAGAACAAAGGCCAGTGGGCGTGGGCGTACGTAGGGAGTGAGGGTTGCTTTGCCGGGAGAAGCTGTAGGTGCGAAAACCAACATTATCCATGCGGGATGCTGGGCAATGATTAATGAGTGTCTGATCATTGCGCAAACGTCAGCTGCTGCGACAAGAGAGATCAAACATCGGCTCCATACTCTGGCTGGGGTGTGCATCAATGTCCTGCTGGTATTTCCTGCGCGGATTCTCAATCGTGACCCACGGCGAACCAGTTCCAGTTGTTGACGCTGCAAAGACGCGTAAAGCCGTGAGAACCACAAGAGTCGCGCAGAGAGGCTATGCTTTGGCAAGAAGGATTTGCCTGGGGCAAGAGGCAGCGCGCGTGTTTCGAGGATAGTCTAAGATCCTGGAGAGGTGAGGGAGGAGCAAGGACGGATAGTCAACGAAGTGGAATGTGAGATGAGTTCACTACCGTAAAGACGAGATGTTGCTCTGGCTACGTTACATACCAGCGCTTACTGATCACTTTTTCGCTATTTCATCATTTTATTCGTATTTTTCACATCTCGATTTCGACATGGAATACGTTCATCTCAGGTCGTTATGATGATGTTCAAGATTGTCCAATAAATGCAGCGGTGAGCTTAGGCCCGGCATCCGTGGCCACGTCGTTCCGCCTTGCCCTCTTCGTCCACCTAAACTTACTGCTTTCTTTTTCAATTTGTACTCTTGACATATCACTTTCGTCACTTTATCTCCCGCTCTCAAGATGACTCCCTTGCTATTCTGTCAGTCGTTTTGGCTGTGCCTCGAGTAGCCTTTTCAGCACCAATGTTCCGAGCCTGAGACTTCGATGTGATCACTTGGGCAGTGTTATTGTTGACAATTTTATGTAGCTTCGCCAGCATGCCCTCGGCGATCTTATAATACACATTCCATCCAAATCTGGCAAATCCTTGAATCTCCGGATCCCCCTTCCAACTAGTCCTACACCCACGGACCCGCTCCCTTTTGCACATGGTATTTTATCTTCATCTAAACTATCAAGCTCCTTACCTTCCGAGAGCGAACCTCATCAGGTTTCTCATCAAGCCACCCCCCAGCCCCGGACAGCTCAGCGGACCCGGACCAGATCCCCCTTCCACCTACTCTTCCAGAGTCATCGACTTCCGAAAAAACTTCATCAGGCGCGTCAAATCTGAAGCTGAGAGCTTGTGAGCCAAGCACAACTTCCAGAGACAGAACCCCCAAACACAAGGAACCTATGTAGTGAAGAAGAACGCCAGGGTGGTGTAGTCGGTCACAAGAAAAATGGAAACCCTGCGTGCCTCACAGTACCCAGGACAAATGGGTACCATGTGGCATCGACGATGACAACGACGACCGCGCATCTGTAAGTGATGTACTCCTTGTCGTATTTCGCTCAGCTCTTATTACTGTTATTCAGGACATCGCCTTAATGAATGTAGCTCGTGAGGTATCCGACGTGAACTCGCCACTTTGATTGCACGTACAGACGAGAACGGCGGAAACGAGGGCAAAACTAAACGAGATCCAGCCACTGTTCTTTTTTGTTGGTTAGGTTTTGTGGAACGCAACGATATATATTATTGGTCTGAGCGCTGCTCTGTGGTCAATTCCGGCATTCTTGAGATTCATTTGAGCATGCAAGGAGCGACCAGTCAAAGCATGTTACAGTGTCTATTGCTGGTCTTGAAAACGGCTGGGCGTCTATGACAGCACCTTGCACACCGTAGCCACTCGAAGTGCAGTCTTTGAGATTCTCTCTCGAAAGCATTTCCTCTCAGGTATTCCATGTGCATGTGCGTTTAGATTCCTACATCACTATAGCCACCAGACACTACTTTTATAATGGACGATGAGCGACCAATATCGAGCACAAAGAGACAACCTCTGCCCACACCCACCTCTTCTCCTACACCGGATTCACGCCAATCCAGCACTGCGGCTCCCGTGGCTCCAGTGCCCACCACCAGCTTCTACGCAGACGCACCACCGCCACCACCACCACGTCCGAGCACCACCGCAGGTTCAGCGTACACGGGCTACCACTACATCCCTCCAGGAGCACCGAAACCACCGTCGCCACCCTCGTACGACACTGCAACGACCGACGCAAAGTGGCGCTCGCCAGAACTCGTGCAGGATCCAGACGTGCGCGACGACGACATCCCCGAGCTCGTCTCCGCTGAGCCTGTGGGCTGGGGCGCAGGCGGCGCCTCCCGCGGCCGTTCGCCCACCGCGTATGATCTTACCTCGTGGGCAGGCGGCGGAACGCACGACTGGGTAGCGGATGCTCAAGCGGCCCAGAGCGCGGTGCCCATCGACAGCTGTTGTTCGGCAGAGGAGCTCTCGTGGTGGGACGCCGAGACGCGCAATCGCGACGCACGTCCTGGGCCAGGCATCCTCCCGACGCTGCTCGCAGAGACTCTGCATGACGCAAACCACTCGCTCTTCTGGGTGTCACTCACGCCTCCCGATCTAACTCCCGCAACGCCGTCGACGTTCCAGCCGCCGACGCGGGATGAGGTCCTCGAGTCCGTGCCACACCCAAATGCGCTGTATTGCCGCAAAGAAAACGGGTGGATCCTCCTCCTCGTCCGCTCGACCCCGAAACTGCCCCCACTCGCTCCGTCGTTCCGCGCCAGCCACCCTGATGTGCGTTTCTCCAATGAGATCCGTCGAGGCACGTCAGATTCATGTCTGGATGAGAACGGCGATCGACCCTTTGGCCTGGCGAATCTCACGCACCATTACCACTGCTACCCCTCCGCCGTGTCCTCGCGCTCGCTCAATCCGCCCTTTGCCCATGCACAGTGGCATAGCACACCACAGACTGCCCCAGAAGCTGACGCCATTCTTCCGGCCGAGGAGAACGACAAGATGGAGGGCATTGAGCCTACGACGCAGCCTGAGGATGTACTACTCAGTATGTATGTGTGCTGCCAGTGCTCTGTGAGCGTTCTGTGCTCCGACGTGATACCCGGCATCGTCCCCGCGCGGTTCCTCGAAGAGCTCGTACAAGAGCGTGCTGCGAATCCAACTCCTGGACAGTCTGGCGCTGATGCTGCTATCCATGCGCTCGATACCACTATAAAGTGCGTACATCGTTCTTACGATAGCGAACTCGTCTCACGCGTGGAAACATCCCACTTGATTTACTATTTGACTGAACTCGCACTCGCCCCACCCCCTCCCTCACCTCTCCAGGATCTTAGAGAATATCCTCTGGAAAAACGAAACGCGTGCGCTGCCTCTTGCTCCAGGCAAATCGTTCGTGAACAAAGTAGGCCTCTCTCCAGCCGTGTAAATCACTCTTTTTTTTTCCGCCTTCACCCCCTGACGCGCAGCACTCTCCAGTCTGTCACTATACCGTTGCTTGGGGTTTAAAACGGTCGATCCGGAACAGACGGGGCCGCCTTCGTTCTCTGCGAAGGCGACGATGGCCCCGCCAAAGATCACGACGAAAAACGATCGTCAACGGCTGCTGCGCGCCTGGGTCGAACTCAGCGCGTGGCTGCATGATTATCGGAAACGATTCCGTACGCGCGTCGCTGCTCCTCTGTGCGACTCCTGTGGTTACTCACTTCTCTATGCCTCTTTGTAGCGTCCACGACTAAAACCGGTTCGCCGTGGGTCACGCTTGAGAATGCGCGCGAGAAATACCAGCAGGACATTGGTGCACATCCCAACCAGAGTAAGGGGCCAATGTTTGATCTCTTATTGTTGCAGCGGCTTACATTGCACAGTGGTTAGACACTCGTTGCCCGGCTTCCCACACGAATTCTCATATCCATTAGACGCCATCGAGAGGCTGGGTTTCACACCCACAGCTTACTCCCCTGGTAAAGCAACCTTCCTCACT
The DNA here is from genome assembly GCA_015039355.1 of Ramaria rubella. Taxonomy (NCBI): domain Eukaryota; kingdom Fungi; phylum Basidiomycota; class Agaricomycetes; order Gomphales; family Gomphaceae; genus Ramaria; species Ramaria rubella. The sequence goes on along the minus strand of MU134431.1, from coordinate 146,999 downwards.
TTACTGTACGCCCACGCTCATTAGTTTTTGTTCTCACTGTCTTCTACAGGCCTGTTAGAATTTGCATACCGCGCTCAATGTCGTTGCGACCCTGCTGCAACCCCCTCCCACTTCACCGATCTCAACACCCTCGTCACCATTCTCCGCGCCGCCACACTTCCCTCCCCACTACAGCTTGACATTCTCATCGCCGGCGAATCGCACCGTGGGCGCTGGCAGTCCTCTGAGCTCGCGCATGCCGCGCAGCTGCTTGGCTTCGGGCGTACTAACGTACTCAAGGTTGAGCTGGAGGAGTCGGAAGACGAGTTTGTGAAGCGCGCGTGGGGGGATGCGATGGGGCGTGCGTGGCGTGTCACACAAGATGGTGCGGAGAGCGATGGAGATGGAGGCGCGGTGAAACGGAGGGATCTGACACGTGCCCTGCATATTATTGCGGAGGCGAGGGGGAGCAGAGTGTTGAAAAACATGGCGAGGGATAGCAAGGCGGAGATGACGCCCGAAGTTGCGTACAGGACATTGCAGGTGCCGGAGGATGTGGATGAAGAGATGTTGATTACGGTGTATAAGATGCGAGTGGGTTGACCTTTCTTTCTTTGTTAGGCGATGTGGTGTGCTCATGGGTTGTGATGGACAGGTGGAGGATCAGCCGTCCCAGGCTGAACGGATGCAGGGTGCGTTGGGTGTTCTTGCGCAGTGGAGGGACAGTGAACGTTTGCGGACGTTTGTGCAGACGGGAGAGGATCGTGCGTTACTCCGCCGCGACCATTATACGCTTACTGATGGCATTCCAGCTGGAGAAGCTGTGCAGATTTTCCATCCTGAGTGGCCGCGCGGCTTGAACCAACTCGGGAACACGTGTTATTTAAATTCTTTGCTTCAAGTATGTTTCTCCATTCGCATGTCGCGTAATCATTCACATTCACGTTCGTGTTGTCCGTAGTACTTCTATACTATCAAAGATTTGCGCGATGCGCTGACGCCTCTCAATGTGGTTGACGATGTCAAGTTGAGCGATGACGACCTCAAGCGACATCGGGTAGGTGGTCGGCTTGTCACCCGAAAAGAGATTCTACGCTCCAGGAAATGTCTGTGTCTCCTTTACCGCTTGTCTTCTAATTGACCGATCGACCGTATTGTGTCCAGTCGTCGCAGCATTAGGCAACCTATTCTGGGAACTGGAGTATTCAGATATACCAGCCATCACTCCCGACCTGGAATTGGCCAAGCTTGCGCTCGTCACGTCCAAGGATGAGGAAGAGGACGAGCACGGGCGGACCGATGTGCGCACTGATTCATCGGCCAGCACCGACGCGACGCTTGTCGACGAGCCTATTCCGATTGGATCTACCGCGGCGCCCGCGTCCACACCGCACGCCTCATCATCGCTCCCTGCCCTGTCACAATCACCCTCTGTGCTTGGAAAGCGCCAGCGCGCGCGCTCGGCGCCATCCATGGACGTCGATCCCGTCGGCGAGCTCGAGCTCGACCGCGATGGATTCGTGATGGTGCCGAAGCCTTCCTCGGCTAGTGAACATCGGCGGACCTCGAGCGGCACGTCGAATGCGAAGGGAGAAGCAGCGGATCTGGCATCGGAGAAGGACGTTGATATGCGGGACGGCGCTACGGAGAATAAGGAGAATAAGCCCCCGCCGCTGCCGCCCCGGCGGAAACCAGATGTAAACACGGAGTCTGTTATGATGTTTGGTGCGTGGCAGTATCCAGTGTCTGTGCACTGTTTTCGGTTGGATTGGTGTGGCTTATAGCTGTGATAGGGAAACAACATGATGTCGCAGAGTGCATGGACAACTGCATGTTCCAGATTGAGACTGGACTATTGCGGTTTGATGATATGGTTGGCACTGATAAGGACAAGATTAGCGTTGTGAAGCGGTAAGGGTTGATGGATTCTTGCGTATCTTGCTTCTCCTGACCTAATGCTTGCAGACTGTTCTATGGGACTATACGGCAACGCATTAGTCTTCTGTTAGATCCCGGCGGCCGTGGATCGTCCATACACGAGAAGGAAGATGCATTCTCCCATCTTCCCGTCAATGTCTCCGAGGAGAGCTTTGACATCTACGATGGCCTCAGCGGGTACTTCGACGATACTGTCGATTTTGAGGGGAAGAAAGCTAAGATGGAAGTCTCGTTGGTGGACCTTCCTCCGATGCTTCAGATACAGCTGCAGGTGCGTTTACAATGAGTTGCGCTGACTCTTTGCTGATTTTCGAGATGTAGCGGGTACAATTTAATCGAGAAACGCTGCAGCCGTACAAGTCACATGCTTATGTGCGGTTCGATGAGACGCTGTATGTGGACCGGTTCTTGGATAGTGCCGATCCAGCGAAGCGGCTGCGAGCGAAGTCTGTTCAGGCGGAGCTGAGCGTCTGTCGAGATCGAATCCATGCACTCACCAGAGACAAGGTAAATAGGCCATTTTATGGGGACTGAAGGCTTATGCGCAAGCACGCCTAGGGAGCACCGTTCACCGAGACCTTATCTCGTACACTCGACTTCCTGACCAATCAGGATGCAACGCCCCTCTCTGGCGTCGACGACGAACTACTACTGCATCTTGAAACTGAAAATGACCTCCTCAAGGCCGAGATTTCAGAGCTACGAGAAAAGACTGCACGGCTAAAGGAAGAACTGGAGCTGATTTGGCGCGACGAGAAGAGGGCAGAGTACGAGCTGACTTCTGTCTTTGTGCACCGTGGCTCTTCGGCGTCCTGGGGGCATTACTTTTTCTATTCTCGGTGTCTCCCTGATAGACCCGATACGTGGTTCAAGTATAACGATTCTGAAGTGACGCAGGTCCGAAAGGATGAAGTGTTGGCCGACACCACAGGGTCGACTGCAAACCCCTACCTTGTTTGTATTTTGTCTGGTGTTGGGAAGCCCCCTGCTAATCCCTTTCTTTTTCAGCTTGTTTACGCGCGCAGGGGGTTGGATATGGTGCACACAGTGAAGCGAGCTGACTTAGGGTCGTTTCCTGACGCTTGAATATGGAATACAATATAGGACTGTGGAGATTCATTTTATCTTGATTTCCTGCATCATGCTTCTCCCGTCATATCACATCCGTGGCATTTTCTGCATGCAAGCATTACACTTATATATGTAGCCATTACCTATCTTTCTCTTTTGTTGTGCAATGGGCACAGTACTGCGTACACGTACATGTTGCGCACTGACGGCTATAATCTTGTTTTTCTCTGTCATGTACATGCACTGCGCACATAATTGGCACGGTCCTTTGTGAGTTTATCTGAGGCGTTGCGGGCATCATTTGAGCTCACTTACGAGAGACCAGTAGTTAGGCCCATCTCAGCGATATTCCACTCAATCTGTGACTGAGAAGTCCAAGCTACCGCTATTTTTTGCTGGGGCCGCAGCTGCAGGTGCAGCAGGATATTACTATAACTTCCATGTTCGCGATTCCGGTGCAGGTGCCCAAACAGCGGTGAAGGCGAAGCAGGAGAAGAGCCTGTTAGATCCTGAGCAGTTCTTGAACTTCAAATTGAAAAAGGTCGTACCATACAACCACAATAGTTCCACGTACGTTGCGTATCATTCTATCGGATTGTTCAGCTATGATACATCGGCTACAGATTCATTTTCGACCTCCCAGAGGGCCAGTCTTCGATGTTACCCGTGGCTTCGTGTGTTGTAGTCAAGGCGTCCGATCCCGAGACTTTGAAAGATACCACAGGGAAGCCTATTATCCGTCCCTACACTCCTATTTCGCACCCAGACCTTCCTGGAGAGCTTCATTTCCTCATCAAGAAGTACGACGCGGGCAACGCATCGAAGCACATTCATTCGTTGAAGGAAGGCGACACTTTGGCGATTAAAGGCCCAATTCCTAAATACCCATTTAAAGGTGTGATTTATGGTGTCTCTTTGAGTAACGGAAACTCATTGAACGCCAGTCAACGAGTTTGAAGAAGTCGCTCTGATTGGTGGTGGAAGTGGGATGTGAGTCAATGTCATTGTCGTTTACCTAAATGCGTGCCCCATTTTCTTCAGAACTCCACTTTATCAAATCTTAACTTTCGCACTCTCCGACAAATCGAACAAGACGAAATTTAAGTTGATATTCGCTAACGTGACGGAGAAGGACATCCTTCTTCGAGAGGAGTTCGATGAGCTCAAGAAGAAACATCCAGACACTTTTGATGTGGTGTACGTTTTGGACAAGCCTGAGAAGAACTGGAAAGGCATGTCGGTCAAACAGATGAAGCATTGATTGCACGTTAATCTCCACGTACAGGTGAATCGGGCTTCGTAACGAAAGCAGTCGTCAAGAAACACGTCTCACCAGCGAGCAATGCGCAGAAACTCAAAGTCTTCATCTGCGGTTTGTAAATTTATGTTGCGTTTTTGTTCCCTCTGACTGTAATATGCTTTTAGGCCCCCCTGGACAGGTTGCAGCGATAGCAGGAAAAAAGGACGGAATGAAACAGGGAGAACTCGGTGGCATCCTCAAGGAATTGGGGTACAACAGCGACCAAGTGAGTCATGCTGAAATGTCGATAAATTGTTTGAATTGAACGCGCAACAGGTATATAAGTTCTAAACTGATGAGAACAAGAGACACTAATTGCGACCTTCCTGTGCTGCTTTGCAACATATACGTGAATGAAGATGTCGCTCATAACTGGCTTTTTGCTGTTACACGCAATGGCTGATACATTTCTGACATGTTTTCTGAGTAGCGATGAGACAGAGGGATGAAGTTGACATTTTTTGGAGGCTTACACACTATGCCCTCCGTATGTGGTTTCACACATCAGGAAAACGGGCAAGTCGGTATATATACGTTTAGACCGTATATACCGGTTGTACCTCGGCTATATGAGGCCCTGTTTTATATTGTTAGGACCGCACAGATGTCAAGTAGAATATGAGAATATCCCGTAGCGGCAATAGTTCCAATCCCTGACTCCTTAATAATCATTATGTAAGCTGAAATTGGTCAATGACCAATACATATAAGAAGACTAGTGGAGTTACCTGTGCTATGCATGGCACCTAGACTCCTACCCAGCTGGTTTGTGTTTCTCTTGCAGAATGTGAGGATGGCTGACAGCTCTGAGCTACTTATGTTGGCGCTGGGATTGCTTAATAAGACTGAAGATATACTGAAACCTTAATGGGCGAGATAATGCAAACAGATGACTGGGAGACTATGTCTAGGCACCCAACCAAACAAACAAGTTGTAAATGCTATGTCCCCTGCAATCGGTCATGTACTACATTCACTTGCACATACAAATTTAACACTTGCAGAGTTCATACATCACCTATTACTGAGCAAAGACAACCATCATCAAGCACATATTCAGGCTGCTTGCCCTTATATAAGTGACATCCTGGATGTACTTCTGGATGACCCATGATTCTGGGACAAGGTTCACAAGTGGGCCTTTGGGACGGTCACCAAGTGTTTGAAATCTGAGATCTTGGAGTTAGTCAAGAAAGCAAATGGATTTCACTTCACAGTGGCCCATGCACAGGCCTCACAAATAGAACAGTTTTCAATTGCAGATATGGCTGTTCAAATGCAACAACTGGGACTGTGGCTGTGGAATTTGCTTCATGGACTCATGGGTCTTTCTTCTGATCCATTGGGTTGTGAGAGAAGAGTACCACTGGAATTGGCAGGTGATGATAATGAAGTGGGGAGCTGCAATGGAGATGATGCAGCCATGGAGGAAGACAGTGACATGCTGTATGGGTCTTCAGGGAGTGATGATTCAGAGACAGAGGAGGCAGAGATCACTTGTGTCAAGGCCGAAAAGTGGAGACAGTGGGCTGCACAGTGTCAAAGGGCACTCCTGCAAATTGTATGTGAGAGTGTCATAGCAGGGTGGTGCTTCATTGACGAGGCAGGGCTAGCAAACCATAACTTGTATGAGCATGTGTATGATCTCAGTCAATCAACGTTGTAACTTGCTTGTGAGCATGAATGGTTTTTTTTGCCATGTGAGTGGCACTCCTGAGTCTGTCATTGAAATGCTGGCACACACGGGCATGTCCATTTCAAAGGATTCAATCCATAATGTGGTGGACTCACTGTCAGCAGAGTCCTGCATGAAGATTTGGGGTGATGGGAAGCTCATGGCGACAGGTTGGGCATTCGACAATATCGGCTGGCATCAAAAACCAGCTGATCCAACATTGGAAAACCAGGGTACTCACATTGAGGCAACAATGGCCATGTTCTTGCCATTGCGAGATGTGACAGCTGGGGATATGCAATATTCTGAATACTTATGGGCTGCTAGTAATCCAGAGCCAACACAGCCTGTCTACAAACCAACATTTGATCATTTGGTAATGCTGGCAAAATAACACCAGGGGCATGGAGCAACAAGGGGGGCAAATGAAGACAGGTTGCTCAGTCGACGCATGCAGAACTGGGCATGGCATGATTGAGTACTGTGAGGAGTTCTTGGAATTTTGAAGGAGCCTGGGGCAGCCAGACTCCATAAACCAACTGCCAGTGACAGCTACAACCCAAATACCTGCAAGAGCAATGCATATAAATAAAGGAACGCATGATGGAGTGGCAGCAGTTGTTAGGGACTGGATCAGACGTGAGGTTGGATTTGGTCGGAACTCTCCTTGACCAAAATCAGAAGTCACAATATTCAGAAATGTGCTGAATATTGGATGACTCAGAAGTTGGAGATCCGAAGACTGATCTATATGGATGTTGGCTTCAACTTATGGGTTGTGCCCTCTTGGATTTCTAGTGCCCTGGTACTTTGGACTGAAGACCGAACGGAATTATCGGAGTTCCGATGGTTGGGTCTATTCAGAAAGGATCAGTGACAAATAGTACATTAAGACTTATTGGAGATGAGTGGGAGATTTCGGATATTCGGAATCGGAATAACCAATGTGAGAGGAGATAGGGTTAACGATAAATGAATATCAAGTAAAGGTTTAGCTTTACAGAAAAGTGAGTGTAATGAAAAGGAGGACCAGGAGCAGAAAGAGAAGGAGGACGACAATTGGCAAAAGAAGGAGGAAGCCGACCAAAAGAAGGAGGATGTGGATTGGCAGAAGTGGAAGGAGGATGCAGATTGGCAGAAAGCTGAATCGACGCGGACAGTGTGGGAGGAGTTGAGGCAGGAGGAAGCCTGACTCAAGGAAGCTTCAGTAAGTTGTCTTCTATGATTATTATTGGAGGAGTTTTGATGGGAAATTCAGACTAGCTGGAGAAAGGCGACTGCAATCAGAAGACCGATCAGAATCCAAAGGCCATGTTGGACAATGTCAGACGCCAAAACATCGGCTCGAGGACATATGGTTGGAGGCCGACGAGTACAATGACCAGTGCATGCTTTGTTGGACACGCGAGCTGGAGTGTGTCGACAAGGATTGGAAAAGCGGGAGGTTGTGGAAGCAGGCATGCATCCAATGCCAAAATGACTGGAAGAAGTGCACCAAGCCAGGTGATGCATATTTCATGGCAGAAATGGTGGGCAAGTTGTCATTGCCAGTGCACAGGTGGGTTTGGCTGGAGAACACAGAGGCCAGACCAGGACCAGCAACAAAAAGATGTCAGGCAGAAATGACTGTGGATTGGGAAGTTGGGGCCACATCAGGGAAGGGGAAAGGCAAGGAGCAGGCAACAGAGGACAACACGGAGGATGAGGGGCTTGTGGCGGAAATCCACGGGCTCCACAAGATGATCCACAGCCTCAACAAGTGGCTCCACTACAATGTGGAGGGAATGGCGGCCTTCAACAACATGTTGAAGACATCACACAGGATTGCGGAGATCGAGTATAAGTTCTGGAAAAAGTGGTGGGAGACATACCACGGGGTGTCAGCGCTGCAACCAGACTTGGAGTCGGAAGCCGGGTTGGGGACTGAGGCAGAAAATGTTGGGCCGCAACCTGAACCAGAGAAGGAGTCAGAGAAGGGGAAAGGGAAGGTGAAGGAGGTGGACAGCGACAAAATGGACGTTGATGTCATTCTGGAGGTACTGGAGAAGGGGGTTCTGGAAGAGGCAGAAATTGCCCAGGAACCAGAGGTGGAAATTGGCCAGAAAGCGGCAGATCCAGGAAATGCAGATTTGGAAAAACAAGTCGAGGGGGGAGTGGGGAAGATGGCAAGGCCTGAACCAGAGGCCAATGGGCCAGAAGATGAACCTATGCAGTAGATAGGGGTTGGAAAGGTGAAAAGTAGTATAGAAACAAATGGGAGAAGTTTCAGCAAAAGTAATATAGCTAGTTGTAAGAAAAATGAAGTTGTTTTAAAATTGGAAAAATGAAATGATCAGAAAAATGACATAATCAGAAAAATGGGAAACAGTGAATCAAAGATGTTTGGTTAAGTTCAAGGATGTTGGAAATCAGAGTAAATCAGAATCGGAGGAAAGTCGGGGACACGACTCGGGATTGGGATTGGACTTGGAAGAAATCGTGAAGATGTTCAGGAGGGTCAGAAATATCAGGATGTGAAAAAGTATAGATGTCGAGGGGGTTTTGGGATTGTGGGATGTAAACAGAGACATAGTAAGAATGAGATGTGAATAGAAGAGTTGGATTGGAAAGTGTTGTCAGAAGAAGTCGGAATAGGAATGGGTGATTGGGAAAGATTGTTATCAACATAGTGGCTACTCCCCCTTCAAGGTAGACATCCCATTGTCTACATTGAACGTCGGGAAGGAGAATACAAGGAGGTGGAGTATTGGAGACCTGAAGGATTCATGGGAATGTTTCGGGTTTTCCAGGAAATGAACAGTGTTTCTTGGAAATTCTTGATAGTGGTCTTGGTGTTGTCCAGTTGAAATTGTTGTAATCACGGATTACCAGAGAATTCGGAGGATTTGGGAATATTGGAAGATCAGAACATTGAAAGGAAACAAGCTGGGATGAATTGGAATTTATTGGAATGTTTTGGAAAAGATGTTAAAGGAAGAAGAGAGTTGCAGTTTGGAAATAATGAGATTTGGGAACAAAAAATGTGGTTCTCAAGGAGAAGTAAGAACTATTGTTGCAGGAATCCAAAAGAAACAAGGGTAAGAGGAATGAGGAGTGTATGGAGGAGAAAAAGGGTGTTGAAGGAGGTAGGAATCAGAATGTTCGATAGAACCTGCGGATTTGTGTCAGAAGTGCTGGTAAAGGTGCTTGATATTTGGCCTGGAACATTGTTGAAGAAGGGACAGATATTGGCCTAATGATTTGAAAGGTCCAAATTTATCGGAAAACATGGGTTGGAAGATGTAAGGATAGTGTGTTCATGGATACAAAGAAGGGACAGATATTGGCCTAATGGTTTGAAAGGTCCGAATTTATCAGAAAACGTGGGTTGGAAGATGTAAGGATAGTGTGTTCATGGATACAAGGGGTTTAACAGCACCATTCAGGGAAGATCGTTGTGGATTCTGAAGGCAGTTTGCCAGTTATTGTCCCATAATGTGGAATTTGGTATTGGTGACTAGACTTGGAATCGGAGTAACTGCGTTGCATCTTGAATAGTTGGATTTGAGAAGTCTGGAAGTCAGAGGTTGGAAAACTAAATATCAGAAACGGAAGAATGTCTTGAAGGAGATTCATTGTTCAGGGATTTCGGGAATTGTCCTGGAGTGTTCTTGAGGAAATACAGACACACTGTGTGGGATGTGTCGGATGAAATCCTATAGCTAGAGCCTCATTAACATGTTATTGAGGTGGGTCTGGCTTAACTAGATGTGAGGAAAATAATTTTTCCATAGTGATTCTCTCCCTCCAATAGATGTGATCTTGTTGGAGTGCATAGTGGATTTATTGATGATTGCTTGTCGGACATCGGAAGAATCGATGTAACAGATTTTCCTATTGCAAATGTGCCAAGGTTCCATATTTGTCGTATTGCGAGCTGCAGATTCATCAAGCATTGACGTTGGATCTTATGGTGGGTCAGAGGATGTTGCAGCGAAGCGGGATTTTTGGAGATTCAGAAAAACGCAATATTTTCAGGTTTCCTGGAGACATGTCATAGAATTGAATCTTCTTGTTGAGGAGTGCAGAACTAGGTACTACCCAATGCCCTGTCAATCAACAGATTGTAGTGGGTGGGTTAGTGGTGTCCCCAGCACATCGGAACAATTAGAAACAAGTGGTGTTATACGCAATGTAATAACAACCAGGATTTTTCACTTGACAGGAAGAATGTGATTGGCATGAACAGCCTACTGTATGGTGTGACATAAAATGTTGTCGGTAACAGAATACAGAGACCGGTGGAGAGCAGGAATCTGAAAGATGGTGTTTAGATGTAATAATTGGTCAAAATGTTTGGAGGAATGACATTTTGGAGATTTCAGGATTAGAGGTAAGGTCGGAGATGTTTGTACAGGATTTTGTGGTATTGTCGGAAGGTAGGAAGGATGTTTTCGGAAAGCGTCTGTGGTGATCTTGGTAAGGCACAAAAGAAGATATGAATGCGGAATCATGTTCAAGGATCCTTGAGCTGTCAGTTTCGGGAATTCGGAAGGGCCTCTAATAGGTCCTTTATGTTGGAATCACTTAGTGTGACAGTTGTAGCTTGGGATTTTGCTTTCCTTGCAAAGGATGATGACTTCGGGCACATTTTCACTTTATGACCAGGTCTTCCACAGTAGAGGCATAACTTTTGGTCAATACATCATTGTTTTTCCTGTGGTATTAGTTTGCCATCTTGTCTGAGGATGTCAGAAAGTTTTGGTGTTGGCAAAATCAGGATTTGGTTGGAAGTTGTTGCTGTCTGTTGTGAGTCATCACAAGGAAGGTTGGGGGTCGCATTGTTGATATCGCTTGGGATTTGCTCATGTTTGAAGTCTTCATCTATGAGGCATTTGTCAAAGTAGCTGGAATGCTTGTGAACATTTGATGGGTTGATGACATTCTTGGTAGATCTGTCAGTGTTGCCAAGATTGGGTGTTCAGATTTGGGTGTCGGAAGACATTGTGGAAATCAAGAGTGTTAACTTGTATATACTGTTAGGGACTGGATTGGACGTGAGGTTGGATTTGGTTGGAACTCTCCTTGACCGAAATTGGAAGTCGCAATATTCAGAAATGTGTGGAATATTGGATGAATTGAAAGTTGGAGATCCAAAGACTGATATATATGGGCATTGGATTCAACTTATGGATTGCGCCCTCTTGGATTTCTAGTGCCCTGGTATTTCGAACTGAAGACCAGACGGAATTATCAGAGTTCTGATGGTTGGGTCCATTCAGAAAGGATCAGTGACAAATAGTACATTAAGACTTATTGGAGATGAGTGGGAGCTTTTGGATATTCAGAATTGGAATAACCAATGTCAGAGCAGATAGGGTTAACAATAAATGAATATTGAGTAAAGGTTTAGCTTTACAGAAAAGCAAGTGTAATCAAAGGAGTGGGTTTTGGTATGTTGGAAACATTGGGATCGGAATAATCGGAATACTGAATAGAGGTTGAAAGACTTGAAGGTTTTATTGCGGATAGAACTCGGAGTGATGAAGTGTAATAAAAGATATAATGATATAGGGTTGACAAGATATATCGGGTAGAACAGGATATCGCGAGTTATAGCCAGATAACGAGTTTAACGAGATATAACAAGATATACAAGTTAAAGAAAGCTTGAGCAAGGGAAAGCATATTTAAAGGAACATGTGGAATTCCAAAATCGGAAACGGAAAGATAAGGGTGCGTGATACAGAGTTCTGGAGTCAGAGCGAATACAGAAATCAAGATAAGACATATGGGGATAATATTGAAATAGAATTGTGACTAAGAATGATACATGAGGGCATGTTGGAAATAAGTGGAAAAGGGCTTATTGGGATGCGGAAAACATCAGAATAACAGAAGTCGAATCTGGGATCTAACAGCAGTGATCATGAACTTATCTAATCAGGTTGGCATTGGGCATCCACAGGACTTCCAAGTGGGTGAGAGCCATGGTATGAGCAAATACATGGTCCTGACTCATGGTGACCTGGGATCCATTGAGAAGTATATACCAGTCATGGGTTATAGAAGAGAATCCCCAGAGAAGGCTTCAATTCATAATCCCAGTGCTAGGGCTGTTCCACCTCAAGATGGCGGCTGGGGAGTCCTTGCTGAGAATGTACATCTTGCCAGAGGGTGCATGACATGGGGAAGATTCAATGCAGGCATTCTACGCCCATGTGAGGCAGGTCAATTTGTGACAGGTAAAGGTCCAGGGTACCGCAAGACTCACCTATTCCTCCATGTGGAGACTGCAGCATGCATTTTGGACTGCTGGTGGGTCTAGGGCTGTCCACGAGTCTACCCACAGATCACCTGGACTTGGATCCATGAGTATTTTCATTTTCAAACCCTATACTCAGATCTGCATGGGTATTGCATCTGGGTGATATGAACCCATGGATCCAAACCCACGAGTTTTGGACTACTTGTGGGTTGATATGTGGGTATATATGATTTTTTTTTCAGCAGAGGTAGCTAGCTATGTATTAACCCTAATTTTTACAATTTATTTCGTGTTTTTATCTAATTTATTGGGGCCTGTAGAGGCCCCAATAAATTAGATCAAAATATAAAATAAATTTTCGAAATTAAGGTTAATACATAGCTAGCTATGCCCACTGAAATCGTAAGCCACAGATCCCAAATACCCATGTGTTTTAGGCAGAATCCCATAATCCATACCCAGATCCATGTGGGTATTGCCCATTGGGTACCCAATACCCATGGGATCCTTACTCATGAGTTTTCCCATGGATCAACCCACAGGTACCCGTGGGTTGATTCGGACTTGTGGACAGCCTTAGGTGGGTCCAAGCCGCATGGTGCAACCTGGGACACACATCCTTGGGGGAATTTGCATCGTCAGAGCCAAGTTGGGAGTCTATTGTTGATATATCAGAGTCAATTGTGAGTGAAAATGTAGTGGGCTGACACTTCAGAGAGCATCGGCACAGGGAGCAGGGCAGCCAGGACCAGGTGTTTGAGAATGAACAGCTGAAGCTGCATGATTTTTTATTGTACATTGAATTGCATCATGCAATTACTCACAGCGACATTGGGAGAGTGGAAGCCACTTTGGTGGACCGGAGCATGATCTTCAAGGCAACAGGGAAACATAAGTATGCAGCATATGTGATTCAGACTCTGATGGATCTGAATCATGTATACCCAGAGGGTCTCAGGTAAGTGAGCCATGGAAAGTACGCATGTAAAGGCCCATGGACTCACCATGGTAGACAGGTGTTTCGAATGAACTGGTTGTGTAACCCCCAGGGGAAAGAGAATACATTCCGGGGCAGTGGATTGGTACATGGAGCCGAACAACTTGTATATGAAGGTGTGAGCCCACCTTGATATAAGTGCTGATTGAGGCTTCAGTGTACACTTCAGGTGATATTCACAGGAACAGGGCCAACATGGACCATTGAGTATATTATCAAGCAGTCACCTCTGATTGACTTGTACTGTGCATGCCACCAGATCATCAAGGACAATTACTGGATACTAATGAGAACAAGTAGGCACTCACCTACAAACATATGGCACATGTTTTCTCGCTTCTGGACCACTTGAGAGGCATAATGTGCAAATAAGAAGCATAGAAATAGGGTAAAACATCAAGGGATGTGAATAGGCACTCATCCATCCTGGTGCAGGATGGATGGGCGCTTATTTGAATAAAACATTGAGAATAAAAGGGGTGAACATGGGAGAGGAGAGTGAGAGTGAAATAGTAGAAGAATGAGATAATAGGGGCGTTCAGTCTCAAGCAAATAAGCAGCTTGTGGTTGCTGGTACAGATGGTCGGGGCTGCTGGTTGGGATCAGAGCAAAGGGGTTGGTCAAGCTCACCGGTCACTGGTTGTACCATCTGCTGACCAATTTTTCTCTGTAGAGTGTACCTGTCACACATAGTTTCCATAATTGTAGATGGAGCCCATAATTATAGATACGGATACAGCCAAACACACAAACACGTCCTATAATAGTAAGCATGAGTGATACCGCATAATTACCGCATCCTTACATACTTCATGTTTATCTCTTGAAGACTATTGTCAATGCCATTGAGCCAGACATCAAGCTAATTCAGCATGTATGTACAAACATGATCTGCATCCCCAAGGCTGGAAGTCTCTGCCGTTAGCAAAAAACTATGAAATAGAATTGAATTAGAATTTTGAAGTGCCCATATCTTCTTGTTCTTGTTCACACTCCAAGGCAGAGTGTTGGGGCTGGCAGCTTGGTCTTCCTTATGTTTCTTGGCTGCTGTTTCACCGTGCATGACATTGGCATTTGTGTTTGCAATTTTCACAAATGCTGTGGGTGGATGAGGGTGGTGTGACAGGAACATGTCATGCTGCATGCTGGACCAGCAGCTTTGGGTGTCTGTGACCAGCAGGTGTCAATGGTCAAAAGCTACTCTGGGGGTAGCTTTTTGAACCAGCAGCCCCTGCTGGTGAGAAGCTGCTTATTTGCTCAGGACTGAACACCCCTAATAGAGGGTGTAGGAGGGGTTCGCCTTACACCTACCCACTCCAGCACAAGAACATTGTTGAAACTTCCCAACCACAAAGGCAAGAGCACAGCAAAGAAACTCACCTAGCGTGGGCACTCTACAATGGCCATGACCAGTGATGATGACAGTGATTGTGACGAAGAAAATGACAATGATGCTCCCCTAGTACAATTGGACCCAATTCTGGAGGAGCCAGAGCTGGAATCTTCCCTGGTTGTTCACACACTTTGTGGCAGCAAGGAGGTGATCATAAGGTCAACACATTCAGATGAAGATGACAAGGTGGAGTATATGGAATCGTCACCGATAGAAAGATGTATCATTACTTCAGAAGCCGATGGTCATTCTCCACCACTCAAATGGAGGAATCTTGATGACAGTGACCTCTTGTCCAATGATATGGAAAAAGATTCAGGAAGCCCTAGCATCAAGCGATGCAAGGGTATCAACAAGGGCTCGATGGTCACAGGCCAACTGACAACTTGCAATGGTTTTGGAGTACCGACTATCCCATCAACTTTGCAACTCACTGTTCCTGGGGCCTGAGGGGGCTTTCAGGGGCTCCTCCCATCAACCACATTTTTGTGAGCACCAAGCCGGGACAACAATTGTTGCCACTGCCAGCTACTCCCACCCAAGAGGAACGACAAAGGTCAATGCCCCCAGCAACACCCCCATGTCCTCCATGGATGGTTCTGCAGCCACATGCCATAAGCAGTAGTTCCAGTGTTTTACCCATCACCATCACCTTGTCATCCAATCCTGCAATTGTGAATCCGGCGATTTCTACAGGAGAACAATGTCCCACCCACCCAAATGCAGTTGCCCCAATGGCAAAGTGGGTGTCCTGTGATGAATGGAAATCAACAACTGACAGTATATTGTGAACAGCCAACATTATTAAATCCATTGAATGTTGGGTCAAACTCGGGGCAAGTGAGGAAATGAGCGAACAATTCTACGCTTGCACGGTTAACAAATTTGCAATACTGTATGATGCATCACCAGCAGCACCTTTCTGGACTTCGTTTGATAATATTATCACTAAGATGCAAGAATTCAACCCATTGTTCAACACCAAACCCTCATTGTGCACACAGAGTGCACTTGGACTCTGGTTCCACAGCATCATTTGCATATTTGAGAGCAAATTGGAACTTCGTCCAATGTCCACTGCTGCGATTGCTAAATATGTGGAAGCTCTCAATATGCTCACAGGGATTGATGCAGACAGTGCAGCGTCGGTCATGGAAAACCTTCAAAAGTGCATTCTAGTCGAGAGAGATCTGGATGAATTGCTAATGCTGCCGTCTGATGATGACATTTTGGGGCCTAAGGATTAATTGGGTACATGGTTGTCTTTGTGCATAAGGCACACTGGTGGAGAACCAGGACTTTCATAAACATGTTTGCTTTTTCTTTTTCTTTTCATGTTATTTAATTGTGAATAGTACAAGAAAGAACAATGGTTCCTCTGGTTATAATCTCTATTTCTTGCTATGCCTGTAACTTTGTCTTGACAATTTCTTTACTGTACTGATTTTCGTCAGTGTTTCTGAGTTCTAAATTTCAACCATTTCATCAGACGCGTTAACCTTGAAGCACTCTCGTATCCAAAGCAGATGTACCTCAAATGGAAAAATAATGTACTGCGTTCTCTCCATATCCTTCATGAACCTACTGCTGACCAACCCCATTCAGAATGACCTACCACCCCTTCATTGAGTTGAACCATTCATGCACTCAACAACTGTGTTAATGTTTCTGCTCCCACCAGAAATATCTTCTCATTTATCCCAGGACATCAATAGGAGTCGCAGGAGATGAATAAAACCTAATCAAAGTTTGGTAGGATTGATTGCATATATATTGCCATCATCGTATAGACAGTCTGCATTGATACAGGTTGATATGCTCATGCAGCTTGAGTTGGTGGGCCATTGGAGAGTGGATAATTGTTAAAACCCAGATTCATTTCCAGCTTTTCCGCTTTTCTCCAATGTCCTGATTTATATTCTGATGTGTACCACTCGTTCTACTTATCCCTGCCTCGCCTATATTTAGTTATCTCTTATCAAAATCCCATCTTCGGTCTTTGGTCTTATGTCCATATTTACTCTCACCCGGATTCCATACTCGTTCCGTTTTGGATTTCCGTATTCATATCTTTCTGATTTGGACCGTATCAATTTGTTATATACGACTTCTCCTTGTACTTAGTTAGTCAGTTTGAATATTAACCCACCTTGACTTGATAACTTCTCACCTCCACCTCCAAAGTCTTATCCGACCTTCTATTCTCCAACTCCTCCAATCCCTCCGACTTCTTCAACATCCGATTTCCGAAATACCAGGACACGAAGGATCCAAGAGAGCACAACCCATAAGTTGAAGCCAATGTCCATACGTTCCGATCCCAACTCCGAATCCTGAACTCTGACATTCCGATAATTCCGACATCCAACGAGAAGAAATCTAGTTCATCACAGTATATTTGAACTAAAACTCTTGATCCATTCACTATGCCTTCAACCAGATCCCGTACTGTCACCAGAATCACAAACCCCAGATCTAGCCTCCCAAATAACGAACCGGAAGACGACCCCAGTGACGACGACAACATCGACAACAACGAGGATGACGATGATGATGAAGAAGATGAGGGGAAGGCTATGCTAAAAGCTTTGGAACAGATAGCCAAGCACATGGGAACTCCGAATAAAGGTCAAACTGGAAAAACCAAACTCTGCAAACCTGACACCTTCGACAGATTGGATTCCCGGGAGAACAGCTTCATCCTTTCCTCCTTCAATGCAAACTCCACTTCCACGACTGTCCTCAGACCTTTTCCAGTGACAAAGTGAAGGTTACTTACGCAATCTGTTTTTTAAAAGGGATGGCTTTAGATTTTTTTGAGCCTGAACTCTTAGATGACGATGCCTTCCAAGACCTGCCCTGGCTTACAAACTATCAGGACTTCATGACGGTACTCCAAGAGAATTTTGGAGCTTATGATCCCGTTGGCGATGCTGAAACCGAACTCGACAATCTCCAAATGCACGACAACCAACGCATCACAAAGTTTATCGTAGAATTCAACCGCCTCGCCGCTAGAGTCAATTGGGGTGATGCCGCCCTTTGTAGGAGTTTTTATACTAAACTTCCTGATCGTCTTAAAGATATTCTTGAAACCCAGGACAAAGCCGACACACTTCTGGAACTCCAACAACTTTCACAAACCATTGACAGCCGTTATTGGGAATGACGAGGCGAGGTCAACCGCACCACCACTTCCAACAATAACTACTCCAGAAACAGTAACAAATTGGACAAGCAAGAATCCCAACTGAACCAATCGCAGAAGGGGACGAACAACAACAATGGTTCGGCTTCCGCCTCTTCTACTAAAGCTCAGTCCTCCACGTCAATTTTCCGAAAAACTCCGGATATTCCCAACATACTTGGAAAAGACAGAAAACTAACCCAACAGGAGAGACAGCAATGCATGGACCAAAACCTTTGCATGTTCTGTGGGAAACCCGGGCATATCACGAAGGACTGTCCATGGTCAACCTCCCTTAATGCTCAATCGAAGGCTCGAGCAGCCTCCGCAATTCCGAGCAAACCCAAATCAAAGGCTGAACCTGTGGCCGTTACAGATTCAAAACAATAATAAGCAGCTCTGAGACCTCCGCACAGACCCAGAGCTGCCTTGATTCCATCTATGCATTTTCCGAGGTTCGACTCAATGCTTCCACTCTTTCAAAATCTGATTCTCTTACAATACGACTGACTTCTAGTGTTGCCGCGGCCTGGCTTTAAGCTGGCTCTTAAGCTGGAGCCGGACCATTGCTTTGGCTCAGCTAGCTGAGCTGAAGCCTCAGCTTTCTTCCGGCTCGGGCTTCAGCTGGAGATTAGACCTTGATTTGAAGCTAGTGTGAGCTGGAAGAAAGCCGCCATTGTGATGGCACCCACCACACTGTGGTGGGTGCTGTTGACAAGCATGATACTTGATAGCTCCTACTACACTACAAAAGACGCTCACTGCACATGCGCCTATCATCATCAGCTTTTGCCAGACCATCATCTGCTGTGCTACCTCCAGTCTGCCAGACACATCATCTCCACCCTCATTCTATTTTTCATCGATTCTATTTCCAATAT
Organism: Ramaria rubella; assembly: GCA_015039355.1. Classification (NCBI taxonomy): domain Eukaryota; kingdom Fungi; phylum Basidiomycota; class Agaricomycetes; order Gomphales; family Gomphaceae; genus Ramaria; species Ramaria rubella. Next base: position 128,331 of record MU134431.1, on the reverse strand, counting down.
GCCATCCAGCATTGCCGCCACCACATCCCATGATTCGTTTCAGATGACTGCCAAGCCAGACATACACGTTGGACCACGCATTGAACTCCCTAGTTGGCGTTCTCCCCTTGATGTTCATTTGTCCAGTCCTCCTCCACAAGTCGCACATCGTCGGTACCATCCTCTTTATGTCGAATCTCCTGAAGGCCCATACCAAATATTCCCCTCATATCCTCCTTATCACATTCACGATTGCATATGGGTATTTGATCAAACCTTCCATGCTCCCTTCTACATCATCGGTTTTTGACCCAAACTTTGAACCAGTGAATGGTTGGCATCGTATCATCCTCAGGAATAACTGGTACATCAAAGAGCACAGACCAGGAACAGAGATTTGCTACGGTTATGTGCCTAAGGACTTCGTCAAGAAGGACTCATCTTCATTCCCTCTCTGGAGGAAATTCATATCCAAGTGTCGTGATTGGTTCACACGTTTCTGAGTCGTCATCAAGTCACATGACTCACTTACTCATCTTCGGAGATATTTGACAAGCAACTGGAATCCTATTGGACGGCTATGATTCATTTTTCATCACCTGACTCACTTGCTTCTTGGTTGTACTTCTATTTCAAATTGTTCCACATGGTCTATTGTCTATGACTCACTTCTATTCTATTTCTGGCTTCTATTTCAAATTCACTGCCATATTTCCCTTCATTTCTTCGACCACCTGACTCATTTTTCCATTTCCTTACAAACCACCTTCCTATTTTGGTTTTCTGCCTCTCGCCGTTAGTCATTTCTCCTGTCTGCTGTCAATGACATCATTGTATGGCATACTCACATCATTTGTTGTTCTGCTCATGTATATAAGGCCTGTTTCGCCTTAGTGTACCCCAATTCACCTCTTTCAGTTGGATTCACTCATCTAAGTCTTCTAAGTCTACTACTACTTCTACATCTACGTCAAGGCCAGCTTTGTCAATCACGTGACACTTGCTGTTGTATCTCGTCTACGCTTACATCAGCATATTATGTCATCATCTTCGTCACTGCTACGTCATCATCTTCGTCTTCGTTCTACCTTTGTTGCTGCTGATAGCAAAGCGCACTGAGCCAAACACCAGTGTAAGTAGCTGTGCAACGACAACACCGCTACCCACTGTCTTTTGGATCCATTTCCGAAAGTAAACCGACACCGTCACCGTTGACTGTGGTGACAACTGCGGGCCCCGCAGTCCTGGTGCACCAGCAGTCACCAAACTGACTCAGTTTGGCAACTGCCGGTGCAGCCAGAGGTCAAGCGTTGGGAACGTTGGTGCCAGCCAAAGTTCCCAACATTTGTGCTCTATGCCATCGAGAGTACAAGGCACTCGCAGTAATAACTGCAAGTGCCTTGCTGCAGCGGTTGCCGAACCGACACATTTCGGCGACTGCCGGTGCAGGCATTGCTGCACCGTTGAGCGTTGGCAATGTTGGCTGGCAGCCAACATTGCCAACGCTGGTGCTCAGCTTTGGCTAGCCACAGCTAGCTGACTACTAGCCACAAGCTGGCTAGCCGGTCGAAGCTGCAACTAGCTGAAGCTTCGGCTGCAGCGCAGGGTTTTGACCCCGGCTTTTAGAGCCGTAGCCACGGCTTGGCTAGCCATTAAGCCAGCTAGCCGAGCCGCAGCAACACTACTGACTTCCGACATTATTCTGAATACTAATATCCAAGCTCGCATAAATTCCGGTTCCATTCACTGTTTTGTAGACTCATCATTCACTTCTAAGCTTCTGCTGGAGTTCTGCAACATCCCGCAGATCCCGCTAAAGCTCTTTGTTGGCACTTCTAACATCTCAATCATGCAGACCATCAATATGCCAATCCGTTTTCCATCCGACAAAAATCAGGTTGTTGCTATGCATGTATGTAACACCACTTGATTCTAGCTGCTCTGTCATGTTAGGACACAACTGGCTCACCCGCTACAATCCATTGATCGACTGGGTATTGAGCAGTA
>MU134431.1:50973-125109 GCA_015039355.1 Ramaria rubella | reverse complement strand
TCCATGCCTAGAAATGTGAAATATGTACCAGATTTTCAGGTTCTAAAATTTGATAAAAAAGCAGCATTTTTGGGAGATTTTTCAACCAGAACAGTGAATCAATAATCTGTAAGGGAAAGGCATTTTTATCACATTTTTTACACTAAAAATCTGCTCATGCCCCCAGTGTGGATTCCCGATTGTCAACTCATTGTGGAAACCGATGCTTCGGACTATGCCCTCACAGCAATCCTCTCTATCATTTCTCCAGAAGATGGCGAAATTCACCCTGTAGCTTTTCATTCCAGAACCTTCACCACCCCAGAATTAAACTATGACGTTCATGACAAGGAATTACTTGCTATTTTCAAAGCTTTCAAGATTTGGCGACACTACCTTGAAGGTTCTGGTTCCACGATTGACATTGTAACTGACCACAAGAACCTCGAATATTTCGCCACCACAAAGCTTTTAACCTGACGACAAGTATGATGGTCAGAATACCTATGTCAATTCAACCTCGTTATCCGATTCTGACCTGGGAAATTCAGAACAAAACCTGACTCTTTAACTAGACGATGGGACATCTATCCTAAAGAGGGGAGTAGCGATTATGCCAGCGTTAACCTGCACAATTTCCACCTGGTTTTCACTAGCGAACAGCTGTCATATTCCCTCCAAGCCACATCCCTTAACATCACAATTCTCCATGCAGTTACCATCATGGATTTTGAGAAACTCCACAAAGAAATCCAACAATCCATCTCCTCCAATCCTGCAATTTCTGACTATCCGACAAACCCTCCGACACTCTGATGGTCAGTCGATCCTCGAGGACTCCTCCAACTCGACAACTACATCTATGTTCCTGATGTTAACGACCTCCAACTCTGCGTTCTACAATATCTGCATGATCACCAAATCTCTGGACATTTTGGACAAAACAAGACACTCAGCAACATCCAACGTGAATATACATGGCTGAAACTCTGCGACTTTGTGATTTCCTACATCAAGTCCTGTACAACATGCATGCGATCAACATTCCAATGACACCGGCCTTATGGATTCCTTAAGCATTTACCAATTCTGCCAAGACCATGGAATTCCATATCCTTGGATTTCATTGAGCCGCTTCCACTTTCATCAGGTTTTGACAGCATCCTTGTTATCATCGACAGACTCACGAAACAAGTGATATTCATTCCAACAGTCACAACAATTACTTCTCTGATGCTCACTCAGCTTTTCGTCCTCCATGTCTTCTCCAAGCATGGTGTTCCAACTCACATCACCTCCAATCGAGGTTCCGAATTTGTGTCTTCCTTCTTCCGCACACTCGGAAAGGCACTAGACATGAATCTCCACTTCACCTCCAGATATCACCCTGAAGGCGACGGACAAACCAAATGGACAAATCAGACTCTTGAACAATACCTTCGCATTTATTATAACTATCAACAATACAATTGGGCTGAACTTCTTCCAATTGCAGAATTTGCCTATAACAATGCTCCGAATGCAACAACAGGAGTCTCTCTGTTCTTCGCTAACAAAGGTTACGATCTGACATTTCTGTCCATCCTGAACGTGATCTTGTTTCATCCCATGCAAAAGATTTCACAGTCGACTTAGACGAACTCCACCAGGAACTCCAAAAGAGAACTTCCGATGCACAATCCCGATACGAGGAACCCACAAACAAGAAACGTTCTCCAGCTCCGGACTTCAAAGTAGGTGACAAAGTCTTTGTCAAGGCCAAATTTTTCCACACAACCTGACCTTCAAAAAAGCTTGCTGAAAAATGCCTCAGACCTTTTGATATCATCGCACCTGCAGGTACCAGTAATAGAGCCTTCATTCTCCAATTATCCAACAGTATGCGTGCTGTTCACCCATCCTTCCATGTTTCCATGCTAGAACCTGCAACTCTGAACGAAATCCCGAACCGAATACAGCTTCTGCCTCTGCCAGTTATTATCGAAGGTGAACCTGAATGCAAAATCGACGAAATTCTGGACTCCAAGATAGACAATTGCCGACGTTGCAAGATACAATACTTGGTACACTGGACGGGTTGTCAAGGTACCGATGAAGAAACCTCGTGGATTCCTGCTACGGAATTAGGCAACACTTCAGAGGTCGTTGAAGATTTTCATAACAAATATCCCGATAAGCCTGAACCGATTCTGCCTTAACTTTTCCTTCTCCTTTCCGATTTTTCCTACATTTTTATGTTAAAGTCCCTAATTACATTTTCATCTGTTCCAAGAAATTCTGCTTCGCATGTCTGCTCAATCCCGATTCAATTTTTCGACTCCATTTCCCATATTTCATCCCTTTCCATTTCCTCCATCCTTACTTCCAATTCCCGCTCTGGGTGCTGAACCATCCTTTGTACCCATGAGGTTAGAATCTGCATCTCGGAATGTGGCTGCATGGAACTTGCATGACGATTGACGGATTTCCGCAACTCTTGGATTTCCTTCACCAGCAACTCCGCTGTTCCTCCCTCACCCATATCCACGCTGACAAGCATGATACTCGACAGCGCCTACTACACTACAAAAGATGCTCACTGCACATGCGCCTATCATCATCAGCTTTCGCCAGACCATCATCTGCTGTGCTACCTCCAGTCCGCCAGACACATCATCTCCACACCATTCTATTTTTCATCGATTCTATTTTCAATATGCCATCCAGCATTGCCGCCACCACATCCCATGATTCGTTTCAGATGACCGCCAAGCCAGACATACACGTTGGACCACGTGTTGAACTTCCTAGTCGACGTTCTCCCCTTGATGTTCATTTGTCCAGTCCTCCTCCACAAGTCGCACATTGTCGGTACCATCCCCTTATGTCGAATCTCCTGAAGGCCCATACCAAATATTCCCCTCATATCCTCCTTATCACATTCACGATTGCATATGGGTATTTGATCAAACCTTCCATGCTCCCTTCTACGTCATCGGTTTTGACCCAAACTTCGAACCAGTGAATGGTTGGCATCGTATCGTCCTCAGGAATAACTGGTACATCAAAGAGCACAGACCAGGAACAGAGATTTGCTACAGTTATGTGCCTAAGGACTTCGTCAAGAAGGGCTCGTCTTCGTTCCCTCTCTGGAGGAAATTCATATCCAAGTGTCGTGATTGGTTCACACGTTTCTGAGTCGTCATCAAGTCACATGACTCACTTACTCATCTTCGGAGATATTTGACAAGCAACTGGAATCCTATTGGACGGCTATGACTCATTTTCATCACCTGACTCACTCGCTTCTTGGCTGTACTTCTATTTCAATTGTTCCACATGGTCTATTGTCTATGACTCACTTCTATTCTATTTCTGGCTTCTATTTCAAATTCACTGCCATATTTCCTTCATTTCTTCGACCACCTGACTCATTTTTCCATTTCCTTACAAACCACCTTCCTATTTTGGTTTTCTGCCTCTCGCCGTTAGTCATTTCTCCTGTCTGCTGTCGACGACATCGTTGTATGGCATACTTGCATCGTTTGTTGTTCTGCTCATGTATATAAGGCCTGTTTCGCCTTAGTGTACCCCAATTCACCTCTATCAGTTGGATTCACTCGTCTAAGTCTCAAGTCTAAGTCTTCTAAGTCTACTACTACTACTACGTCTACGTCAAGGCCAGCTTTGTCAATCACGTGACATTTGCTGTTGTATCTCGTCTACGCTTACGTCAGTATTACGTCATCATCTTCGTCACTGCTATGTCCTCATCTTCGTCTTTGTTCTGCCTTTGTTGCTGCTGATAGGAAAGCGCACTGAGCCGAACACCAGTGTAAGTAGCCGTGCAACGACGACACCGCTACCCACTGTCTTTTGGATCTATTTCTGAAAGTAAACCGACAACGCCTTTCAACTTCTTCCACAAATCCCAATGTTCCCAGTCGACAACACATCCTCCCATCCTTTGTGCATTCATTGCATGTCACATTCGCTCCCTCCACTCTCAGCAAACAAAAAATATCCTGAACCCGACATCCTGCACAACAATACTGTTCATGTCTGACCCGATTAATCGCAGATTAGTGAACCCTCCTATGGGCAATGGTTCTATCCACCACATCGCTTTTTCTTCCCCGGGATTTTCCCCCCGATCTCTTTTTGGCCTTTTCCTCCTCCTTTTCCGCCTTTTTCCGCTCCAACCTTCTCTGCTCCAATTTCTTTGCTGCTTCTTTTTGCAACTCCGAAATCTTGCGAATCTGCGCTTCCAAATTGTTTTCCGACCCCAAATCATCTTCAGAAATCAGATCCTCAAGCGAGATAACCGGTGGCATCAACATTTAGCTCAGAAGGGGGGTAGGGGTAAAAAGTCTGATAAGTTGAACCCCATCTGTCACTCTTATATATCACATTAGGGGTTTCACTTAATCACCAAACCAAAACTCCCACACTGATCTTAGGCCTCAAGGGCTCGGCCTTAAAGAGGAGATACTGTTAAAACCCAGATTCATTTCCAGCTTTTCCGCTTTTCTCTGATATCCCAATTTATATTCTGATGTGTACCACTCGTTCTACTTATCCCCGCCTTGCCTATATTTAGTTATCTCTTATCAAAATCCCATCTTTGGTCTTATGTCCATATTTACTCTCACCCTGATTCCATACTCATTCTGTTTCGGATTTCCATATTCATATCTTTCCGATTCAGACCGTATCAATTTGTTATATATGACTTCTCCTTTTACTTAGTTAGTCAGTTCGAATATTAACCCACCTTGACTCAATAACTTCTCACCTCCACCTCCAAAGTCTTATCCGACCTTCTGTTCTCCAACTCCTCTGATCCCTCCGACTTCTTTGACATCCGATTTCCGAAATACCAGGACACGAAGGATCCAAGAGGGTGCAACCCATAAGTTGAAGCCGACATCCATATGTTCCGATCCCAACTTCGAATCCCGAACTCCGACATTCCAATAATTCCAACATCTGACGAGAAGAAATCTAGTTCATAACAATAATGCACTTTGTAGGAGATCACTGTTGTTACTTCTCTGGTGTATTCCGTTTCTAGATTTCCATTTTTCTTTTTGCAATTTCACAATTGCAACAGTGGTGTGATCTCGCGATTGAGTAATCATGCAATCATAAGATCTAAGTAACCACTGTGTTCTGACTAATTGGTATATTGATACACTAGTAACTGACCCAATCTCCTGGAATTTGATTTCATTGGGACCCTCAAAGGTTCGTTGCGGGATTGTACAATAGATTCTCAAAGGATCATTACAAAGCACGGTGTAGTGTGCTTGTGGTAGGGTGTGGTGGTGGAGGTGTGGGGTGTGGGGGCAGCAATCAGGGCAGGGCATGGGGGGCGCAATGGGGGTGGTGATGGGTGTGGGGCATGGGTGTGGGGCATGGGGCTGTGATGGGGGTGGTGGTGGGGCCACTATGGAGGCAGGATTGGGGCCACTTTGAGGCTGCGATGGAGGTGGTGTGGGGGCTGCAATGGGGGCAGTGGGGCGTGTGGGTGTGGGGCCATGAATGTGGCCACTTTGAGGCCGCTATGGAGGTGGGATTGGGGCCACAATGGGGGCCATGATGGGGGCATGTTAGATCCCAGATCTGACTTCCGCTGTTCCGACGTTTTCCGCATTCCAATAAGCCCTTTCTGCTTATTTCCAATATTCCCCATTTATCATTCCCAGTCACAATCCTTTTTATTTATCCCCATATGTCTTATCTCGATCTCCGTACTCGCCCCGATTTTGGAACTCGGTATCGCACCCTTATCTTTCCATTTCCAATTTCAGAATTCCACATGTTCCTTTAAATACACTTTCTTTGTTCAAGCCTTCCTTAGCATATATATCTTCTTTTGTTGTTATATCTCTTTTGTTATTATACCTCATCATATCTTGTTACATCTTCACTACATTCCTATTACGATAGCAGCCAGATGAAGAACTTGAAGGAAATACCCTACAACCTGAGGGTTGATACGAAATCCGAGATTAACGGCAGCCGCAGTAGCATGAATGCCTGTCTGATGTCCCGAGCTACAAACATGACTCGAGTAGAGAGGGTGCACGACAAGGAGAATATTCAAGCTAGCATTCCTACCACACGCATTACATCTTCATTACACTTTGTTATATCTCATTAAAACTCAGTATCTCACTACAACCCACGATATCTTTCTCATCTGTAACAAGCCTTGAATCTTTCAGTCCTTATTCTGATTTTCTCTGATTATTCCGACTGCTCTGATTCTGACACTCTCGACATTTCTAAATCCATTCTTGATTACACTCGCTTTCCCATAAAGCCAACACTCCTGCTCAATATTCATTTATCATTAACCTTATCCCCCCCCCCTGCATTCGATTATTCCAATTCCAAAATACCCAAGATCTCTCACTCATCTCTGATAAGTCTTGACATACTATCTGTCACTAATCCTTTCTGAATTGACCTGATCATCAGAACTCCGATATATCCGTCTGGTTTCAATCTGAAATACCAGGGCACTAGAAATCCAAGAGGGCACAACCCATAAGTTGAAGCCAATGCCTGTATAGATCAGTCTTCGGATCTTCAATTTCCGACTCATCCAATATTCCACGCATTTCCAAATATCACGACCCCAATTTCGGTCAAGGAGAGTTCTGACCCAACCCGACCAGGCATCCGATCCGGCCTCCTAACAGGGCAGCAGGGTGTGGTGGTGTCAGTGGTAGTGGTGGTGGTGGGGTGGTGATGAGTGTGGTGGTGTGGTGGTGGTGGGTGGCTGCACAGATGTGGTACAGCTGCCTGTGACTGGTCACATGGGTGCCAGCTAACTGGTGCTTTTGAACCGATTCAGAACCAGTTCAAGATCGATCTGAGCTGGTCCAGTGATTTCAACCAGACCCCGGCTCACAGTTCGGTTCAATTACCAGTTCAGTTCATTGAACTGGACTGGAACTGAACTGGTAGGAATCAGTTTGAGCTGAACTACATCCATCACTACTGTAACCTTTAGGCATGAACCTAGCCTGGATCTTCTTTTCAAACATCTCCCATGTCATCAACTTCAAGAACTCCTTTCTCCCTGCACTCCACCAGGCAGTGGTTGATGACTCCTGAAGCTGAGTTCTGGTCAGACATATCTGAACTTTGGGTGTCAGGTCAGGGGCCTTCTCGGTCTTGGTGGCCACATAGATGTGGAATCCATCTTCACATTGTCTGAGCCATTTGTTGATGGCAGATGGCGAGAGTGGGCCAACAAATGGTGATATGATCTTTGATGCCATTCTTGGTGATGCAGGTGTCATAGGGATGGGCTGTGGAATGTGTGTGAACCATGGGTTGCTTGGGAAGGGCTACTCAACATGGGAGCTTGAAGGGGTGTGTGGATGTGCCCAAAAAAGGCAGGCACTCGACGCTGGATCCACTTGACAAAACTTCATCAAATTCGCTGGTGGCACATGCAATGCTGGCTTGTCTTCGTATGTGTTTGAGGGACTTGTAAGCATCGAGGAGAGGGAGGCAGTATGTGTATGAAGTGTGTCTAGTAAAATGGGGGGGTGTCATCATCCAGTGTATTGAAAGGGAGCAGAAAAGGGACACATTGCCAATATCAAAACAAAAGTGGAAGCCTATCATCAATTGGGCTGACTAACATGGTCATGCTGCATGATAGGACCACAGTATATATGTCAAACAAACTATGGATGGATGTACTGCTTGGGTGCAGGTTTCTGGTTTTCTGTCCACTTACATAATCCAACTGTAACTAATGGTTCATGCACTGTAAGATGGGGTGCCATCCTTACACTCTCACACAGTATATTTTAAAAGCCTTAAAATGCAAATATAAAACCACAGAATTGTAGCTACATGTCTATCCATAAAATTAACAACACGACCCAAAGGCCAACTCACACTGCTTGAAGAGATATAGCCTGAGCAGTGCACAGGCCCATTTGGCAGCAAAATGTGTCAATTTCAAGCTCTGCCAATGATTATGCCAACAGCAATAAGTTGATTAGATGGTATTGGCATGTAGCTGGCTGGAGCCTGCTAGCTCCAGCTTCAGGATTTGGATGCAGCTTTTGTGGATGTGGTGGCTCACCAAGGCAGCTAGCCAAGCTGTGGCAACACATTGTAGCCTGTGCTTCAGTTTCTTGATGATACTCCTCGCCCACCGTGAAAAGCCAAATGATTGAAGTTGAGGCGCTGAGTGTTAAGGTGTGCTTGAATTATGCGAAATTCGCTGTCTTCATTGGGAGAAGTTGCCGTTATGTAAAACGAAGCATTTGAGAAGCTTCGTCCCACGTGGCAGACCATTGGTACTGCAAGTGTGCCAGGGTCTATCAGATCGATGGGATGGCGCTACGAGGACGACGGCGATGTCCCTAAAGTAACACAATCTGGATAAGGTAAGTTCGTCATCGCGTGAGATGGCTGTCTCGAGAACGCTTGGCGACCTTGAAGTTTGGCTTCTTCCGAGAGTCTCCTAGTCGGAAGTCAATTGGAATGGGACAGAGTCTCGGTCGCTTCGAAAGCATAGAATTTGGTATGCCTACCTGTGCATGAGATATCTGATACAACCTGATAAAAAGATAACATCAAGGCGGTGTCAAGTCACGTGCAAACGTCACGTGTTTGTGTTACGTGTCACTGTGACTCATGTAGTATCAGTGCTAGGTATGTACCTTGCACTTACGAACAATCAACACAAACTTTACTTGGAAAGTATAAGGCGAGAAGTCAGGGCTATCGTAACTCCCTCTTCTATCCGGCATCGTCGCAACATTGAAGAAACTCCTGAATCACCAGCAAGCTCTATACTTGATCCTGAGCGCTTGGACCGCCGACTTGTATTACAACCTTGTGAAAGGGGCCTTGCGCCTGGTTCTGGGCGTGTGGCGCATGAGACTGGCACATCGTCCACGAGAATATGTCATCTCGGTTAACATAGTTGTGGGATCTCCGACGCTGCATCGAAAGACCTCGATTTAAACTGGCGGCAATAAAGTTAGATATTCCCATATTAAGCGGAACAAAGACTCCACCCTGACGCAGCACTTCAAATACCGAACTTCATGAGCGTACTAAACCGCTCGCTGGAAGCTGCGATGCGTCACTCGCCCTTGTCAACCATGTCTCAAGTTACAGCACAGCACCTTCCTGGATTTCAATATGGGTGGGGCTTCGAACAGGTTTCGCCACTTAGTCAAGTCGAAATTGACCTCGACTCCGGTACGTCCTCCTGTACTCTCTTAAATCTTTCAGATGCAACTGCTCACCACTGTCGTTTATCCCTTTTTGACATTCATTTAATAATATGTTTCCGTCACTTTTTCTATATCACATCACCTTCAGAATCAGAAACCTGGTCTGGTATGACGTTTTTGCATACAAACGAAAACGCACAGGTCGATTAATAAATCATTGTGAATTTAGGAAGTCCTGAACCTCTTCCTCAAAATGATGTCTGGTTCTTCGGGTCAGGACCAAGCTCGAGAGGTGAAGTCACCCGTAAGTGTCATTATGTTTCTTCGTCAGTCGGCTCCTCTATGTTGATACAGCGCTGACTTGGCACTTCTCATCCAAAGATCAGATACATAAGGGAAAAGGTCAGCAAGCTCATATTGGAACAAGTCCTACCGATAAGCACCCTGTGAGTCTTTCATCTTTCACTACGCGCCTGGATCTCATTTGGATGTTCTCAGAAGCCTACCTCACACGCCTGGATACAAAGAAGTCCTGTTACGCCCAGCAAATCTCTCAACCATATGGTTTTGGAGTACTCAAATGGAGGCGTCAAATCCTTCTTCTGCGGGTGGACCGGTTGCAAGCATCCTGTCGGATTTGCGCAAAAGCCCCAGCTCATCACGCATATACGATCGGTCCACCTTCAAGAAAAACCTTTCCTGTGCACAACCTGGTTCGTGATTTCCCTGCATACCGAAGCGCGACAACATTAAACATTACAAATAGTAACACACTTTTTGCGCGGAAGCAAGAAGCAAGTCGACATGTCACGTCCATGAACAGTGGCCGGAGGTACAAGTGCAGCGGCTGGTTGGTTGACCCGCACGTATCTATTCAGAGACGTATTGACCGTCGACTAGTCATCAAGCATTCTCGCGGAAGAATTATCGAGATGCGCATGAAGAATGCTGTATGTGCGAAGCGCCCGAACGCGTATCGAATGGCCAACGTTCGCCAGTTCGTTCACCAACCGATTCAGGATCTCTACTATGACTAGATGAATTATTCATACTATGGCTATTAATTCATAGATGTTGTACTAGTTGTATTTATAAGCTACACTAAGGAAAGGGTATAATGGATTCAGCTTTTAATACCCCGTCACTTGTAGTCTCGATCCCAAACTTCTGAAGCACTGATTCAAGTAACTTCTCTACCCTCGTTAATCGGTCTTCTAAAGAGGTCTCAACGTCTGCGACTAATGGTTGACACCGAACAAGGGCATGGGTGTCATCATGATTTCCAAATTTAACCGTACCTTTGGCATCGCAGTTAATGCAAATGAACATATCCCCTATATGAATGCGAGCTATTATAAGCGAGACATCGACGAGAAATCTATTGACTGACCTTCACAATGCACACAATACCAGCACGGCTGAGCGGCAGTAGCCTTACAAATGGCACATTTAGGCAAAGGTTTCGCTACCGTTGATGCACGCTGTTTGACCACGTCGGCCACTTTTGCAGCGTTGTTGCCAGTCGATCCTTGGCGCGGAAGTGGAAGCGGGGGTGGGGTACGTTGGAATATCGCCCTGGCTTTCTGCAAGGCCACTTTGGCTTCCCGATATAGCTTGCCGAACTGCCGAATATGGGCGACACGTCTTACTTTGAACACATCATGCGTTGGTAGATGAGGTCGGGCCAAGTCCTTCCTGTCTACTAATGCAGAGACACACTCTGGGGTTTCACATAAATCGACGGGGTGCCAACTTTCAGTCCCTTGGCAAACAAGGCAAATAATCCGCGCTCCACCAATGGTACCGTGACAATTATCGCAATCTTCACTGGGGAATAAATCAAAAATCAAACCCGACGATTTGACAGGGAAAAACACTCACGCATGTTTTGTTGTCCTTCGTATCTGATAGTGAGCAAGCGAATGATAAAAGCGGCTATCGGCCGAAGTGAAGGACCCCCTCAGCTGAACAAATTCTTTGTACTCGTGTGGATCGAGCGGCCGGCCGAATTCGGTTTGTCGAATATACAGTTTTATAAAGCGTGACCTCTTCTCTCTGCGTTCTTGGAAGAAACCCCAGGACCAGGACTGTCGGCGGACTTGATATTGTATGGCAGAAAGTGCAAATGACCACAGCGCACGAGCCTTGTTTGAATCGAAGACTTCGGGAGCAGGGCGAAAGCGTAAGTATTCTGGCGCCATTCTCTTCAAAACGAAGACGAGAAAATGATTGTCGTGTTCAAGGTCATGCCCACAGGTTCCGCTGATTGTGTCGGTTGACTTGTCCAATTGACCATGCCAGTATTCGGCAGGATATCGCAGTGGAAAAGTTCGCGTAAACGTTACAACGATGAGGTCGCCCGTGTCCCCGGGGGTACAGCGACCCTTGATAGAAAAATCACTATAATCGCTTCTTCCCGATGCTTGAAAATGTAGTTGTTCGTCTTCTCTTGATGTAATATTGAAATCCATTGAAATCATGCCGGAAGCAGTGTCTGTATCCCATTTGACATAGGTAAACCCATGCCATATGCCGCTTAATTCACTGTCAAAAGATGGCGCTTCAGGCGCAGCTGGAGTGTCAATAATATCATATACGGCAAGATCACGTTCTTCCATGTCCATATCATAGTTAAGAATCTCATGAGGATTAATACCTTGTGCTTCCATAGAGTCGTCATATAGTGGGTCGACGAAGTCCAAAGCTCTGACGAGATTGGGTGCCCAGAGGCCGGATGGTTCATAATGGTAAGCAAACTGAAATGAGGAAATAAGTGAACGAGCGTCATGCTCTGATAAAATCATGAACTGACTAATCCATGCGCAAAGGTCTGGAATTCTTGCGTTAAATCTAACTTTTGCTGTCTGAACATGGCTATAGACAGCTCAAAATATCGACCCTTGATATGTTTGGTTGAAATGCGTACAAGTTAAAACTTTCATTCGTTCATGAACAGCTTCAAATACGTATCGTATTGTATCGGCTGCGTCATCAAGTTCATTCGGATGTAGGTGATTGGTTAGGCCGATTCTGAATATCTCGAAATGTCGCTTGAGGAGCAGATAAAGGAGGGGAAAAACAAACTACCAAAAAGAAGTTCAAGTTTATGGACGTATACGCAACTTAGGGGTTCACTTACTCGCTCGATCCTACCTGGACCCGTGATCAGCGCCAGGGTATCCGATGCATCGATATCGTAGTGAATGGCCTCTAAATTTCCTTTGAGTCTCTCTTCTTCGGCCTCAATGTAGGACTTGAATTTTGTTTGAAGAGCATCACTTAGATAGGACGGTCCTACAGCGTTTTGAAGACTCGTAATGTCCACATAGACGGATGATAGATACTCGTTGGCCGAGGGAAGATTTGCTGGAAGAATCTTGGGTAAAAGTGTGAACATCTTCGCCATGATCTCCCCGATTTTGGACGCGTAGTCACAAAGCGTTTGATGAAAACCTGCAGAATCGGCTTATCGGAATGAATGACGTAGCTTGAGGTGCGACTGGTCTCACCGACAGCCCAATAAGCTAACCAGTGGGGCAAACTGTCACGTTACTGTCAACTGAGTCCAACGGGCTCACACAAATGATCCATACCTCCAGCCTAAAGGCCGAGATGTTGTGAAGGTATTTACCTCAGCGATAGTAACAAATCCGGATGCATCGTCGTCGAATGCCTCGCTGACTGGCTGAAGCCTGACAACACTGAGGAATGCAAGTGCCCACTCGTCCGATTTTAGTAGTACAGAGAGGGCGTCTTCTTCTTTCGTTGACACTCTCTCGGTACCCCATTTGTCATGAAAGTGATCGCGTAACGCCATGACGAAGTGACGTGCCTTGACGCTACCTCGCCAACCCTGCCAAGAAGTCAGGGAGGGAAAAAAAATCCAAAGGCAGCACCTCGTAACATACCATTTCTTTCCAGATTTGATGGACATCCTATGGTTAATAAACAAACTTAGAAGCGATGTGACTTGAAGAAATACTCACAGGATCAATAATTTTGTCGTGGGGTCCAGCGGTAACGGCACTGATGACACGGTCCCCCTCCCTTTTCACAACAAGTGACATTTCTTGGAGAAGTTGTCGCTGCTGCACCTCAAATTTGCGCGAAAACACAGACATATTCTTCTTGATGGCAGCTTCTGGATCTAGGTGGAGTTCATCTTTGAGGTCTTCAAGGTCAGAATTTTTGGCTCCTGACTTGCGCCCTGCAGCTGGTCCTCCGGAGACGGAAACGCCCTGTTTCGGTTCGAGATCACTGAGTTCTTGAAGGAGTAGATCATCTTTTTGGCAAGCTTTGGCTCCGCCTTTCTGTTGAACAATCTTTGTCATCTCCTTTTCGTCCGCTGTTACAAAGCGCTGAAACATTTTCATCATCATGTCCATTTTGGTATTCATGTCCCGAGTCGTCTGGTCGACATCACTTATGGTCTTATTAGCAGAATCAATACCTTGCGCTGTGTGAATTGAGAGAGCAAATTGGAATTCGGAGCGGCGCTGCGTGAATATGCCGACAAATTTGACAAGCCGACCCTCCCACACCGGACCGTTCAGAACTTTGACTACATTCCACTGCATAAATTGTGGAAAAGGCGGGAGGCTTGATGGATGCACTGACCCAACAGCTTCTTCTTTGAATAGGTATCGCATGCGTTTGCACAATCCTTTATATCTTGCGCTGTCTGATTGACAAGCACACCTAAGCGACCTTTGATTGTAGTTCCGTCGGGCGCAATTTCATCTGCATCTTTCACTTCTTTTAGCCTAAGATAGAAGGGTTATATAAATGCCGTTTCTATGGAATGCTGGGACGTACTGCATGAGCATACCCATTGTATCCTTCATTTCTACATGCAGCGCTATAATCCTTTTGTCATTTTCTCTGCGCTTCATCTCAAGAGTATAGACAGCCTGGAAACAAATATTAGTGGCGTCATGATAGTCTCCGGCTAGAATTTAAAATTTACCTTAAAAGCCATCACTGCGACTACGAATGAAAACATCATGAATACACGCGGTGAGAAACGATTCCGCTACCTACCTCCAATGAAAGGGTGCAATTTCCCTACTTCGTCTAGAGTTTTCATTAAAACAGCACTCGTTTCTAGGAAAGAATTCACGCCATGCTCGATGGCTTCCATCCCGCCCGTTGTTTCAAGGGCGGTTGTAATGCCGGTGACCAGGCCGGAGGTACTTGCCTTGTTGGCCTGCCCTATTTCACCCTCTTCATAGTAATGAGTCAAAACGGTCACGGTATACCTGTTTAAAATGACACACCCATTTTTTGCAATATTTTGTCTCCTCTAATACCCTCGGCCCGGGGACCCTTGCTTGTCACATCGACCCAGAGCTCCGCAAGTGGGTCAGATCCGTCAACATTCCGTTGAGGGGACACAGTAGGGAATGGTACAAGTAAATTTGGCTCTCCGGCGACACCTACACCACTTGGCACAGCCTGAGGCGGCGGCATTGGCAGATTTGGCAGGGAAGATCTGTCCAAAGAGCCCAAAGCAGCCGGGGGTGTGATAACATGAAATGGGCTGTATTTATGAGGCGATTTAGGTGGTGGCAGTGGGGGGATTGGGTCAGAGTTTGAATGTCCAAGAACTTGAGATTGTGCAGAGTCGGCGTCCATAGATTTGGCACGCTTGCGCAGGTTCTTTTCGCTCAAACGCTTGAGCAGTCGCGGCATAGGCATCTTGGAATAATGGCGGCGCGGAAGGGGAGTAGAAAGTAGCTGAAGGATTGCGATGTGCCGAGTCTTGGGTCATATTGCTCGTCGGTCTTAGCGAGCGCTCAGACCGCGCAAGATCGTTAATCAGCGCGAAGATTGCTCTTCGTACATATCAAGTAGATGCCACAGACAACTGGCAACTGATGCAAATGTGTATCAGCGACTGGGAAAGATTTGACTCGGAGGGAGCATTCACCGGTTCTCACCGCGTACTAGTAGTACATGTGGCACGGCTGAGATCTCCGCCAATAATTGGTGGGACGCCCACCGACTCTGGAGCCACCTAGTTCACCTCCAAGTTTTTTTCAGGGTGAGATTTTCCAGGTCCCCGCCAAAAACAAGGAGGATGCCCATAGATTACATATAGTGGACCGACCACTTACTCGATATGAGGATTATCCAGAAAAATTCTCGCCGATGATGATTGGTTTTGAAGATGATCCCCATGATTGGAAGGAGGCGTTGGGTGCGAACGACTAGGAAGACTGGAAGAAGGGGTATGAGGATGAAATGGCATCCCTCAAGGCACACGTGTGGGAACTCATACCACGGATGTTGGTTCTGAAGAATCACAAAATCATTCCATCGAAACATCACTTCAACCGAAAGTGAAATGAACAAGATGAAGTAATCCAACGAAAGGTTAGTGTAGTGGTGAAAGGATCTGCATATTGGAGCCATGAACGACTGGGAGATTGATCAACTGGACATGAAGACTGCATTCTTGCATGGGGAACTTGAAGAGGAGATTTGTATGGAGCAGCCTGAAGGGATGGAAGAATCAGGAAAAGAAGATTGGGTGTGCATTGGACTGAACAAAAGCCTATATGGCCTCAGCCAGGCTAGCTGACAGTGGAGTGTGAAGCTACGCAAGGGCATGACAGCTGAGGGATGGGAACATGTGTCAGTTGAGCATAGGATGTATATATGCAAATATTACAGACTGGATTGGACTCTGTTGGACTTGATCGGAATTCTCCTTGACAGGGGTTTGGATATTGCGATATTTGGAAATGCCTGGAATATCAAAGGACTCGGGATTCAGAGAACTGAGGTTGGCTTCAACTTATAGGTTGTGCCCTCTCGGATTTCTAGTGCCCTGGTATTTTGGATTTCTTGACTGGTCGGAATTATCAGATACCAATGGTTGGGTCTGTATAGATGATTAGTAACAGATGGACAAGTCAAGACTTATTGGATGAGCAGAAGAATGTGGATATTCAGAGTTCGGAATAATCAATGTGAGAAAGGATGAGAGGTAACAATAAATGAATATTGAGTGAGGTATGGCTTTACAGAAAAGCGAGTATAATCAAAGGAGCATATTTTCAGAGAATTGGAATAAGATGTTGGGATTGGAATATTCGGATATCAATATAATGATCAATTGTATAAGGACATATACATTTGAACAATATATGAAGACTAAGATATAGAAGGAGGTACTAATATACAAACTCAGAATGGTTGGGTTGAATTTGAGATAAGGTGGGTTGAAAGTCAATATACAAGCTAAGGAAAAGCTTGAGTAAGGAAAGCACATTTAAAGGAATATGTGGGATTCTGAAATCAGAAATGGAAGAGATAAGGGTGCATGATACAGAGTTCCGGAAATTGGAATGAATATGGGGATTGAGATTAAGCATACGGGGATAAGATCGAATGTGAATCATGACTAAGAATGATAAAATGGAGGTATATCGGAATAAGTGGAAAAAGGGCTTATTGGAATGTGGAAATGTTGGAATAATGGGAATTGGATCTGGGATCTAACAGCAAAACCAATTGTGGGACTTGCATCACAGCAATCCATGTGGACAACATGTTGATGACAGGCAGCTTGAAGGGAGTTATACAAAAAAGGAATCAAGAGGCATTTTGAACTTCAAGATCTCAGGCCTGTAAAGTGGCTACTGGGAGTTTATGTAGAATGGGACAGAGCTGCAAGAACAATACAACTGTCTCAAACCACATATATTGAAGAGATTTAGAACAGTACAAGACATGTTCAAGGTTGCTATGCTAATGGACATGAACACTGTTCTGTCAAAACTAATGAGCCCATCAATGGATGAACAAAAGGAGTTGATGAAGAATGTTCCTTACTGTTCTGCTATCAGATTGCTGATGTATGCATCTGCTGCTACTCAACTGGGTATCACATTTGCAGTCCACAGGCTAAGTCAGTTCCTTGAGAACCCCAGCAAACCACACTGGACAGCAGCACTGTGTGTACTGAGGTATCTCAATGGGATGAAAAACCTAAAACTCACCCTAGGTGGAAGAGAACCCATAGTGCTATGAGGATGGATAGATGCAGACTGGGCATCAAACATTGATGACTGGAGATCAGTCTCAGGATACATGTTCTCATTGGGCAGTGGTCCCATTTTATGGAATTCCAAGAAACAGGTATCTGTGGCAAGCTCCTCCTGTGAAGCTGAGTATGTTGCTGCGGACCATGCTATGAATGAAGCAATCTGGCTTTGAACATTGCTGAACCTACTTGGCTATCCTCAGGAGGGTTGTACAAAAATTCAATGTGATAATACAGGAGCAATGTTGTTATTGAAAGAGGGATCATTGCACTCATGTGTGAGACATATAGATATCAAGTACCATTATATTCAGGAACGAGTAGAGGCACATGACATATACCTCAAATACCTCCTGACAATCAACATGCCTGCTGATATTCTGACAAAGGGATTGGTGAGTCCAAAACATTGGAAGTTTGTGGGAAGATTGGGCTTCATATAAGACAATAAAAAATGAGGATGAGAAACCCCTTATTTTCTTCAGGGGGAGTGTTGAAATTTGACCATGCATACCCATTGGCACCAATGTGCCAATAACTTGGGAGTAGTAAACCCCTTCTCTTAGCCATTTAAACCACAACTAAGAGAAGAGGTATGATATATTATTATTGCGTGAGCTACAGTTCTAATTGCCTGTACTTAGACTAATATTATCTCTAGGTAATAAGAAAGCTGTTTAAACCACGACTAAGAGAAGAGACCAATATTAGCTCTAGATTTTAATACAGGATGTGTACATCATTTTTCCACTGCTAGTATGATACAATATGAAATTGAATATATTGTATGAATGCAACCAATTGATTTTCTTCTGAAATTCCATGGTGTTGGGAAATAATGACTAGAGTGATGACAATGACAATGCAATGCTCACACAATATGCAACATGACAATGGTGTGTTGTTGGATCTGGAACAAGCTGTGGGTTGGTGATCCAACAGTCCTCCTCAGTTATAAGATTCCCCAT
Source organism: Ramaria rubella (assembly GCA_015039355.1). Lineage (NCBI taxonomy): Eukaryota > Fungi > Basidiomycota > Agaricomycetes > Gomphales > Gomphaceae > Ramaria > Ramaria rubella. The sequence continues at coordinate 106,912 of MU134431.1, read as the reverse complement.
TTTCCATCACCAGCAAAGCCATCAACCAACTTGTGGGGATGCCCAGTGGCACAGGTCTTAGAATTGAGGAGGACTAACCATCTGGGATGATCATTGGGATATATTGTGTGATCCATTTCAAGCATCAGCTATCTATTCTAAAGGTATAGAAACATGGCACAGGATAGTGATTATTAAACCCACAGTTTGATCCTGATGCTCAGGGGTTTAATAAATAAACAATAAATAAATAATCATAAGCATCTCATGAGTCCACTGCCCATGGGGATCCTTGGCCTATTAAAATTAATGAAAAAGTGTTGATAAATATGTGAAATGCCTCAGGTGAGAGATAATACAAAAACTAGACATTCTGAGGCATTTTTCAGAGAGGAAATATAAAATAAAAATCCAGGCATTTTTCATCTGATTGAACTAAGGCTCTCAACCGGTTTAACCCATGGGTCATAGGAACATGTAGATGAGATCATAACCCACTTAAATAGGTACTGGGTACCTGTACCTGTACAACCTGCAGGTTATTTTGTATTTCTTTTGGCATGTTGTGTTGTGTGAATAGATATTGTATATTTAATTAAACAGGCCAGCCTGGTGCCTATTTTAAGCATCAGGTACCTGTACCCTGTGCCTAAATTACCTGCAGGTAAAACCTGTGTGACCTGCAACCTGTTGAGAGCCTTATCTGATTCAAAAGCCAGGGAACTCATGTCATGTACTAAAATAAGAAGACATAATTATAGTATATTATGGAAGACTAGGGCCAAATTTCAGAACTGCTGCCTTTCCAAAGCTTCCAGGAGAGGGCCAGGAGGAAGGAGCACGTGCACATTTTTTCTTCCCTGAACAGTGTCAGAAATGTGATTATTTGTTGACATGTATCAGGGATGTGAAGTCAAATCTGAACATGTGTGATATATCAGGCAGTGTGCTGAAGGAGCAGGGACCATGGCTGATGATCTCAGATTAACTGAAGGTCACAACAAAGAGGAAGGCTTGAAAAGCCCACAATTGAAGTAAATGACTCTAGTTGGTGACTTACTAACATTTACAGCAGTCTGTATAAGTTAAGGTGCCAGCTCAACTTTGGACCCTGAGCACATTTTGTAAAGATTATTAGCTATGGAAATGAGTTTATCAGATAATCAAGAAACGTATAGCACATAATTATGGCATAATTAATGAGAAAAATACTATCTAAGAAAGATAAGAATTGGAATCTACCTCTCTCACTCTGAGTCTGGCAGGGAACTGGAAAAAATACAAGAGCCTGTTTGACAGCTGCGAATTTGATCTTGCCAACCATTCACACCACCCAAATTTTGTGAACTGTGACTGTTTGGTACATTATTTTGCAAAAATGCTGTGAAGTGCTTCACAAAAAATACTCTACCAATTCTGTGAATGGCTTTTACCCATTTGCAAAGTCCATTTTGCAGTTTTTTTCCTCTTGGTCCTGTTGCTGATGCTTCCGAGTCATGGTCACACCTGTCAGCACTGCCATCACACTGCTGCTCACCATGGGCTATGACTTCCAGTGATATACACAGAGAAGCTATGTAAATTGAAACAAAGGCAGGTACAATATGCATGTGCCAGAAGCTGTGTAAACTCTCTTAGAAAATAAAAACAAAAATTTGATAAAACTGATGAATCTAATGTTGTCTGCAGTGTGCAGCTGGGGTTGAGGTCATCTCAAGCAACAGTGGGGGTACCTCCAACAATGACTGAGCATGCCAAGGCATGCCTCATGACTCAGGCATCATGGTACTTTCCTGGCCAGCACCTCATTTTGCGAACTGTGAATTGGTGCTGAGCCTGGCTGTTTGTGTAAAAACTTTGCTTTCACGCCAAACAGACTGAGCCAATAATTTATTGGTGTCTGCGATGTAGCGTGTTACAAGTAAAAGTTCTGCTTAGGTAATTACTTGTGGACAACTGTATAGTTGTCCACCATCTACCAGTGCCCCTAGTGGGTGGCTTATATAATACAACCCATAAGTCACTCTGGTGACTTATATACCTTCGATAGTAGCATATATGCTACTATAAGAATATAAATTCTTACATCCTCCCCACAGACTGAACCTCAGGAGGTTTGGGCAACTTTACACTGATGGAGGATCAGCATAGACTGGTGCAAGTGCAGTCAAAAATGACTGTGCGGCTACTTCGACAGTATTGTCGTAGTAGGTGGAGTCAGATAGATTGACTTCCATAGTGTTGTCATCTGCTTCGATAGCGGGTGCAGGCAGGGGAGTGGTTGGAGTGGAGGTTTCCATCGACAGCACATCCGTACATGCCTTCGAGTGAGGAGGCCCTCCTCCTTGTCTGTCAAGCAACAAATTGTCATCAGACATAGTCGGTGATCCCCAAAAGCCTGAGGGATGAGGGGGGATTATAGCAGATCTTACTCTGCTTGCGCACAAAGTAGGGCTCTATATTGACTAGAGCCATAGCGGGGTCTACCCCTGCATGTATGCCTAGCCATGGGGCTAGTTCGTTGAGGGACATGTCCTCAGGAGGATGTTTCCACTCGAAAGCGATTTTGATGCTGGTAGACAGCAGCGTCGGTAGGTCTTGCCACCAGTATGTACTGGCAAGCTCAGCACATTTGCCACGGACTGTGAACAGTTCTGTGAGCTTTTGAAGAAAGATGAGACTGTCTTTCTTTGGTTTGATAAGTTTGAGCCAAACCCAAATGTCAACATCCTCTACATGGAGGGTGTTATCTCCATTCCCGCAGATAGCAGGCAACACTCCCTCTGGGGAGTATTTGATGGTGTGCAACACATCCTGAAGATTGGGTGGTGTATTGTGCGCGATCTCAAATGCTGGCGTTTGAGTGGCTAGTCGCTGCTTGCGGTCAGCACACTTGATGATGGCATGATGTGTGGTGCTGTGTGACATGGAAAATGTTGCACATGCTAGTGTGAGCTGCTCAAAAAACCTAGGTTCATTGAGAGAGCAGGTGTCGAACCACTCTGCAGGTTGGTGACTCATTTGTACTGCCATGGGGTGCAGTGCTTTTCCCAGTGGGTGGGGCAAGAATCCCATTTACGTTGCAGGTGGGTCACCTATGGCAGGGGAGATGCGAGCATTCAGAAACACTGGGTATGGCACCACTAACGCTCACTGCTTGGCTGTGGTCTTGTGACTGGGTTTTCCTGCCATTTCCCCTTTGTTCTCAATTTTCTCCCTGGAAAAAGTGTAACTTTGCTTACAAAATGCTTGGGTGTGAAAATCGTGATAAAATTAACAAAAATGCCCTGAATTGTGTGGGGCACAAATCTGAGGCAAATTCCTAATTTTCACCCCAATCAAATCCTAACTTTGTTCAACATCTGCACCCCAAACAAATGTTGACCAAAAACACACTTTGTCCTCAATTTTCCCACCATACAAATGGTGTCAAAATTTGATCTTTTTACACAATTTTCCCATGCTTTTCTCTAGGTACATTTTGTATCATGTCTCCAGTGAAAGGTAGTATCCACTGACTGTGGGGCAAGTATCCACCGTTCATTTCTAATGGTGCGTATCCTGTGGTCGCACTGACTGAACTGTTCAGTGTGAATTCTACCATTGGGCATTTCTCAGCCCAATCCTTCTGATCACTCTGCACTACCATGCGGAGTATTTTCCCTACAGAACGATTTGCTCATTCTGTTGCTCCATCCGTCTGCAGGTGGAATGCTGTGGACATGAGCAGTTTTGTGCCCATTATCTGCTGCAATTCTCTCCAAAATATGGAGGTGAATTTGGAGTCATGATCCAAGATGATCAACTCAGGTACTCCATGCAGGCATATTACCTCTTTGAAGTATAACCACATGACTTGTTGCGCCTTAACTCTCATCCTGGTTGGCACTAGATGCACCATAGATGTGAGTCTGTCAATCATGACTAATAGATAGTTGTGACCCTTCGATTCTGGCAATGGACCAACGAAGTCCATTCCAATAGACTGCCACAGTCTATCAGGTATCAGCAGGGTATGTAACAACCCTGCTGGTCGTCTATTATCCTTCTTTGCAGCCTGACAGGCTCCACAGGATCCACAGAACAACTCTATGTCGGCTGCCATTCCCGACCACCAGTATGATCATCTGATGTACTTGTCGGTTTTGAATTGCCCAAGATGGCCAACTACTCTATGTGCATGATCAATGATTATCTTGACCATTCTCCTCCCCTTGGAAAAAACTTCCTGGGGAAGACGCACAATGTCTTTGTTGAACTGGTTCTTTGTCCAAACCAGTCTGTTTCTCACCCCAAATCTAGGGTGAGCTTCAGGATTTGCCAATACTTTCTTGAGTATTGGATCTGTCCCATAGCCATTGGCTACAGCTCATTTCAGGTCAAACTTGTGTTCTACGTGAGAGCGTAGACTCTCTGAGTCCGCACCAGACACTGTAGCTAGTACATCGTCCTCCTCATTACCTTCCACTTTTGTGGGAGGTAGTTCCCCTGCTTGCTTCATCTGCTGTGCGTTAGTGACATGCTTCTCTGTTGCATCTTGTAATTGCTGTAACCGTTGTGCTGTGGCCATTCGTATTTCTATGAATCAATCTGTTGGGAGAAACTCTCCTTCTGGATCTAGCCGCAAATCTGTTTTGATGTATTATTTTGCTGGAGGACTTTCACCCTGCTTATCATTCCCATAGTAGCGCAACAGACAATTGGCTACCTTGTTCTCCACCCCTGGTACATGTACCATGGTATAATTGAATCTGGAGAGAAACTCCCACCAGCACACCTGTCTGTCAGACAGATGCTGTTGTGTCTTGAAGTATTTGAGACCTTTGTTATCTGTCACCAGTGTGAACTGGCAACCTAGTAGCTTATCATCCCACTTCATAAGTGCTTCTAGGATAGCAATTGTCTTGTGCTCATGTGTTTTGTAATGCTGTTGCACAGGACTGGATTTCTTTGAAAGAAACCCTGCTGGATGACAAGTTGTCCAGTCTGGACCTTTTCTGTAAACTGCTCTGACTCCACACTTGGAGCCGTCTGTCACAACCCAAATGGGTTCTGAACTAGCATGATTTATAGACTTCAAAATTGGAGCCTTACACGCTAGTGCTTTGATGGATTCAAAATACTTATTAATCAAGGGTGTCCATTGAAATGTCCTGTTTTTTTGTGCACTCCCTGATAAGGGAGTTGTATACACTGTCAAATCTGGCATATATGGTGCCAGATACTGAATGAGTCCCAAAAACCTTTGGACATCGTTAAATGTTTGAGGTCTTCTCCAACCTTGAACCTTCTCCATCTTATCTGCATCTGCAAGGATGCCCTTGTCATCTATGCTATGACTAAGGCACTCCATACGAGGCAAATAAAAATTGATCTTGGGTTGATTTCCACTGAGGAACAAGTGTGCCTTCCATAATATTTCAAACACCTTTTGAAGGTGTTTTTTGTGCTTTTCGATAGAGCTTGAATAGATGAATATATCATCCAAGTATATGTGGACTGATCAACCAGTTTGGTTACAAAAAATCAATGTCATGAGATGCTGAAATGTAGACGGCCCGTTGCAATTGCCAATCTGCATAACCCAGCTCCTGAATGTGCCAAATATCGTCGCAAAAACCGTCTTATTGACATCCTCCTCGACTATGTGTATTTGTTCGTACATGTCAGACATGTCAAGCTTAGACTGGTATGTGGCACGAGCTACGTTGTGCTGGATCATATCCTGATCTGGGAAGGGCATAATTTCCTTCACTGTATTGTCATTGCAAAGGCATAGGTCTATCACTGTTCTGAGCTTTCCATTTTTCTTTGGAATGCATAACGCTGGTGCTGCAGAATGTACTGATGCTGATACCCACCAACTGGTGGTATACCAGTCAACTTTGTCGATCAGTTCATTTTGAAGTGCCTCTGGACACTTCGGTAATCTATAATGAAACTGTTTAGTTTCATCCACAAACTTAATCTCATGGTTGATCTCCCTCCAAGGAGGAAGTTCTAAAGGCACACCTCCAAAGAGGTCTGCAAACTCTAGCTCCCATCTTTCCCTAAGTTTGGGAACATCCTCAGCCATTAATAATGGTTGATTGGTGCCAGTAATCCCATCGGTAATTCCATCAGTATGTTGGTTGAGTTGACCAACATCAATGTTTTGTTGCTTTTCTTTTCTTTTTCCCTCATCTTGCCTCCCATCTGGTGAGCTCATCAATGGCTCCACTTGCAAAGAGGAACCATTTGCAAGTCACAGAGTGTGGCTCGCACGTTTGGGTTTAAGACTTGCAATTTGAGTCTTGCGTTCAGCCGGGTTTTGGTAGTCTGGCTGCACTTCCCAAGTGTTGACATGGTTCGGAATCACTTCCTTTCCTATGCGGATCCATCCCTCACCTTTAAAGTCGAGGGATATCCCCAGTTTATGTAGGAACAGTGTTCCCGGTATTGCATCATGGTAATCTATGTTTGCTATATTGAAGTATTCTTCGATATTATGCTCACCAAAGTGGATGTTGGTGTGCGTTCCGTAGTTGATGGTCAACTTACTGCCAACATGTGCTAGCTGTAGACCAATTGGATGTTCAAGTTCAAACATCTTGATGCCCATGGCACGTATGAAGTCTGGAGAGAGCATGACTCCCACACACCCACTGTCTAATAGGCAGTGGGCTCTGACTCCACCAATCTCCCAATATCCAAAGATTGTCTGGTTGTCTATACGTGCCCGTTTGGGGCATGTCTTATCACACGGTCTGAGCCGATGATTGTAGTTAGGCTCAATGGTCCTATCTATGACTCCTGCATGTATACAGAAGTCATTGTTTTGATTTGAACCACCACTAATTGTGGTAGTTGGGTTTTTTGCTGCATATATGCACCACCTTTCCTCATACGATCCTCCTAGTGGACGTACTCTGTCCACTCAATATGAGATTTGTGTTCTCATATCGTTGTCATCATCCCATTGGTAGGGCATGATTTCCGACTGGTAATCAGTGACTAGTTTGCCGATTTCGCTCCCATGGTCATACTGGACATCCATTTGCTCATCTAATTCGCAACTTTGTGGCTCCTCCTCCCCTTCTTGAGCACTCCCTGAGTGCTCAACCACTTCTTCCAACCGTGCACCTGCTATGCGTGGTTTATTCATCCACTGCAGGCAATTGGGCTTGATATGCCCAACTTTTCCACACTTGTAGTGTGTTAGCTCTTTGCTACGTCTGTGACCTCCTGACCCTCCAGGAGGTTTCTGTGGAGGGTGAGAAGCAGCGGGAGCTCCTGCTCCAGCTCTCTGCATAGCATGTACCCCTGTTTGGGGTACACTTGGCCTCGTCTCTGCTTGAGGTCGAGCATTAGGTGGACGATTTGTCATTTGCTTCACTGTAGGCTGGCTCCCTGTATTGGGAGCTCAAGACAAACTTGGCATGGCCTGATTTTGACTATCTGTCAAAGTGGGCTTTGCCTGCAGCGCATGAGTGCTGCTGGACTCTGTCTTACACGACCTGATGTCATATCGGGACACATTCTCTACAGCCTTTGTGGCTTCATACAATTCAGTTATTGAACTGAATCCTGTCATGTAGCCTAGTTTTAGGACTTCATGACACAGCACTTCTCGAAGCGCTGCTACAAACCATTTGCAGATCGTATATTCATCGGGCGGATGTATCATCTGTGCTGCGTACTTTGTAATATCGTTCAGTATTTTCTGAATGGTTCTAGTCCCTTGCACAATTGTGTCAAACTTGTTTGACGCATGTCTGTGTGTGAGTGCATGTAGGAATCGCTGTTGTAAACCAGCAATTGCCCTCTTGAGGGTCCAGTCGACTATGACTCGATCATGACACTCAATATTTCAAGCATACCACTCAAATGCCTCGCCTTTGAGACGAGTGCCCAAATAGTTCAACTGGAGTTCCATGCTGGACAGACCCAGTAGACTATTCATGCCTAGCCATCTCAGGATTCCTGAGACGAAGTTCTTGAATTCTTCGAGATCTGCTTTCCCAGCATATTCTGCTGGGTGAGGTAGTTTTACTCCAGCTTTAGCAAGCATGGACTTGTCTGGCTCACTGTCCTTGTGTTTCTCAAGAGCAGCTTGCACCATCTTTGCGACTCCATCTACATAAGTAGACAGATTTCCTACTACCTCCTGAACCCTCTGTTCAGGATCCATAACTGCTAGTGATACCACACACGGTCTCACTTGTATCTGCCTGTGCAGCTGGGCGACGTGATTACTCACATCCTGCTGCACTGGTGGATCAACGATGTCTTCCTCGATCTGATACAACAGTCAATGTTTGTCAGCCATTAAAAACACATCCCTCAGTCTATGACTGCTGCTGAGGGCAGATCGAGCCACTCTTGCTGACTCAATCAGCTTGTTGAAAGCATTGCCTTCGACTCTGGCAATATATGCTTCCTCGACTCGGTTATCTGTGTGTTTTTCACAGAGTTCTAGCGCACGGTGCTTCCGTCGTGCTGCCTTATGTTTGATCCTATCCCAGTGATTGAACTCACATTCAAGACTAACATGAGTGCTAGTCATGGTACTGACACTATCAGTGTCAGACTTCATCATTTCTCGCAGTGACTGTTGGGTCACTGCCTTGAGCACTTCTTGATCTTTGTGTTCTTTTCAATCTGCGAATTCCTTCATGGATATTTTCTCTATCGTGAGCCTCTAACTCACAATCCGTCTCTTCCTCAGTATGCCGGCGCATACTGATGCTATCCTGCTCTAGGGTAGCACTAGCTTCACAAGGAACATTTCTGTTGCTCAGTCCAGATGGAGGTGGCATCCTCTGTCCGTCTCATTTCTTGCGAGCCTTCTCAGCCTCGCAGTCGACTTCATGATCTGTATTGGGATTGTTTCTACATTTGGGGGCCTTTTTACATAAAGGTCCCCATACTTCCTCCTTCAGGGACTGTATTACCAGTTCCATACCATCTCCTAATGTTTGGAGTTGGTTTGCAGGGTCGTCCACTGCACGAGCTGCCTCAGCTGCTCGTTGGCTCACTTCACACATAGTACCTACGTGTCTATGGCTCTCTTTGAGGGCCATAATCAGCCAGGCAATATGTCTGGTTGTATGTTCGTATCGCTGGGTTTCTTCATCCTGGTGTGCTGATCCATGCTCTACCGTCCCTGTTTGGGATGGCAAACTTCGTGATCTGCGATGTTCTTGAACATGTGGGAGCTGAGACATTTGCACCCCTGGCAAATTGTCTGTGTCACTCATCGGCACTTCTCTTGACTCATCGAGAGACGATTGTAACTTTGACCCTGGTCGAAGTTCTTTTAGTTCTCTTAACAGGCAATATCTTGTCCATTTCTGATTCCTCTGGTGTGGATCTCATTAGATCTGCTGATACTCACTTTCGACTCATGGAGTCAGAAGCTATGGGTGTTGTAATTCTACAAGAACTAGCTATCCTCATCGATGTTCCCACTTGCCTGTCTGTGTTGTGCCACTGGGGGCATGAGCAAATTTTTAGTGTAAAAAATGTGATAAAAATGCTTTTTCCTTACAGATTATCCATTCACTGTTCTGGTTGAAAAATCTCCCAAAAATACTGCTTTCTTATCACATTTTAGAACCTGACAATCTGGTACATATTTCACATTTCTTGGCATGAGAATGGATGGAAAATGTGAGAAATAATGATTTATTCATTGATTTCATGCCACAAAAATGTAAGGACAATCTTGGTTTTCATTGACATTTTCAATAGAAAAGAATCAAAATTTATCCATGATTTCATAGCAGAAAAAAGAGTGAGAAAATCAGTAAAATATATGAGATTGTCATGAGATTTTCCAATGATTTCATAGTAGAAAAGGAGTGAGAAAATTAGTAAATCATGTGAGATTTTCATGAGATTTTTCAAAACTATTAGCCAATGAATCATCCAACATTTTTCTTTAGTTTTGGCAAGGAAAAACCTCGTGGATAAATGTTTATCCAATGGATAATGATTCACCCATAGGCAATATATAACAAGTTTTCTGAACCAAAAATGCAATGAAAAAGTCAGTGGATAAGAGTTTATCCCATGGATAATCAGGTAAATGTTCTGCCTATGGAAGAATGATTATCCATGGGATAAACTCTTAGAGCATGTTCGGCGCCCGGCAATTGTTCCACAATCGCAAATTGTTACCAGGATTTACAGCCCTCAGATATTATCAGCTTTTTTGAGGATTTTGTGATCTATTTTTGACAGGGCTGGCAGCCGAACACACTTGTGAATGGGAATTTCGAAAATGCTCGGCTGGCCTGGCTTGTCATGACGTAAACATTCCTGGACCTTCTTATGGCCAGCATTCGTTCCAGGCCGGATTGAGAAAGAGGAAGGTGGTCGCAACTCGGATAACAATAGTGGCGGCCATGGTGGCTGCTTTGTTTTATGCCAAACAATGTTCTTGAAGCATCTGTACCATACCTCCATCCTGTTGGGGAGACAGTGGCTTCTTGAAATGCTGCATGGTAAACCAAGACATATCACAGAATTAAAACAACTGGGGATGCGGAAACATGTATTTAGACAATTCAATACTTGTCCCATACTTCACTTGTCCCATACTTCCAACGGCACAGTCACACATTGCTTCCCCTCATCCCATCCGAAGCCTGATAGCCCTTGCAGTATTCTCACAATTTTGTATTCACCTTTCAACTGTGAAAAGTCAGGACAGCACAGTACTGTTTGAAAGATGTACATACCCGTGACTTGCATTGCGACACATCTTTGCTCATTCCCATTGGACTAACATCAGCCAGATCATCCATGACAATTTTCCATACCGTTGGTTTGAATCTGGAATCAGATGCATTTCCCACAGCCTTCTGCCCTAAAAGTGTGGCGATAATGGCTACCTGTTCAGCGCTTCAGCGGCGGTCCACTTTGTTTTAAGGTCACTTGCAGTGGTTTTTCCCTTGCCTGAGAGCTTGTTGGTAGAGACTTTTGTTACAGGTGTAGCGCTGGAGGGCATAGCGAAGGATAACCACAGTGAGACCTTGATTACATACCTCAAACATGCTTTGTAAGTCAGTGGTACCCCTTCCAAAACAGAATACATACTGGGAAGGAAAAGAAAAACAGCTCTGAGCTGTTTCTCAAACTACATAGGAATATCACAACTTGCAATTGTGAAAACAGATTTCAAAAATGTGTGCCGAATGGTTGCAATATCGCTAGTGTTGCCACGGTCTGGCTTTAAGCCGGCTCTTAAGCCGCAGCCGGACCGAAGCTTCAGCTCAGCTAGCTGAGCCGAAGCAACGGCTTTCTAATGGCTCAGGCTTCAGCTCAAGCTTTGGGCTCAATTTGAAGCCGGTCCGAGCCGGGCTGTGGTCACGGGTGGTGCCACAACCACACCGGAAGCCGATACTTCCGGTGTGGCTGTGTCACCGTCGAGTACAGCGATGATGGCCCCATTGTTGGGGCATACCACTGCCCCAATGACAGTAATGGTGCCACAACCACACCGGAAGTCGATACTTCCGGTGCGGTTGTGTCGCCACCGTTGTGACAGCACCCATGTCACCATCGACAGCAGCACGGCCCCATCGTTGGGGCAGTGGTACTGCCCCAACGACAGTAGTGGTGCAACCACACCAGAAGTATTGACTTCTGGTGTGGTTGTGTTGCCGCCATTGTGACAGCACCCACCACAGGTGTTGTCACCAGACTCGACAACAGCCCCATCATTGGGGCAGCATGGGTGCTGCCCCAACGATGGTGGTGGTGGTGGTGCACGGCAATGTACCATTGGTGCGTGCTGCACCAACGGCAGTGGCTGCTGCTGTGGCTGGCACTGCCACAGCGATGCCATGGCGGCCAAGCTGCATCTGCAGCTTCAGCTAGCTGCGGCTCACGCCAGCTAGCCAGCTAAGAGCCATTGGCTGGCTAGCTGGTCTGAGCCGCAGCTAGCTGAAGCTTCGGCTGCAGCTCAGGATTTTGACCCCGGCTTTTTGAGCCGCAGCCGTGGCTCAGCTAGCCATTAAGCCAGCTAGCCGAGCCACGGCAACACTAAATATCGCAAATTTTAGATTGCAACACAATTTCTCATTTTGGCAGAGAGAAATCGATTTCTGGGTGCCGAACAGGCTCTTATCCACTGACTTTTTCATTGCATTTTTGGTTCAGAAAACTTGTTATATATTGCCTATGGGTGAATTATTATCCATTGGATAAACATTTATCCACGAGGTTTTTCCTTGCCAAAACTAAAGAAAAATGTTGGATGATTCATTGGCTAATAGTTTTGAAAAATCTCATGAAAATCTCACATGATTTACTAATTTTCTCACTCCTTTTCTACTATGAAATCATTGGAAAATCTCATGACAATCTCATATATTTTACTGGTTTTCTCACTCTTTTTTCTACTATGGAATCATGGATAAATTTTGATTCTTTTCTATTGAAATGTCAATGAAAACCAAGATTGTCCTTACATTTTTGTGGCATGAAATCAATGAATAAATCCATTATTTCTCACATTTTCCATCCATTCTCATGCCAAGAAATGTGAAATATGTACCAGATTGTCAGGTTCTAAAATGTGATAAGAAAGCAGTATTTTTGGGAGATTTTTCAACCAGAACAGTGAATGGATAATCTGTAAGGAAAAAGCATTTTTATCACATTTTTTACACTAAAAATTTGCTCATGCCCCCAGTGTGGGCAGGCTCAACTCTCCTGTCTGAGCCCTTTGCTGTAGCTCCAGACGTATCTGGATCCTCTCTGGATCTAGATGCTTGGCTTCGATTTCTTATTGAAGTCATAGATCTTTGATCTATCAGCCACTGTGGCGTTCTTCTATTGATTTAGAAGAATCAACAGTAAACATCTGTTTACTGTTTCTCAGAATTCTGGCAAGTGTTAAACTCATCGGTTTGGGTAAAAAAGATCAGTTGATCTTTTTGGGTTTATCACAGTGATGCCAACTTCATTGGCAGTCAAAAAAGTGTAAAAACTTTGCTTTTCATGCCAAACAGACTGAGCCAATAATTTTATTGGTGTCTGCGATGTAGCGTGTTACAAGTAAAAGTTCTGCTTAGCTAATTACTTGTGGACAACTGTACAGTTGTCCACTATCTACAAGCACCCCTAGTGGGTGGCTTATATAATACAACCCACAAGCCATTCTGGTGACTTATATACCTTTGATAGTAGCATATATGCTACTATCAGAATATAAATTCTTACAGTTTGGCTGCCCCAAAAAACAATTTGCAGAAAACCACTACAATGCTTTGGAAATAGCAATTAGCAAGCTCACTATTTGCAAAACATTTTTGTGAATGTGGATGATTTGTGGCAGCTGAACAGGCTCTTAGTAAGCTCCAAGCCTTTGTATTTTTAGTTGGTATTATAGCCACTAATTTTGTGCTATACATGTTTTGATTATCTGATAAACTCATTGCTGTAGCTAATAATCTTTCCAAAATGGCCTGGGCTCAAATTTTCAGTTGATGCCTTAAGTTATGCAAACTGCTGTAATATATGCAAGTGAAAGTACAGAGCCAAAATGGAGGAAATTCACTATAGCATATTTGTTGGCATTTTCTGAATTTTATTTTCATCTCAGCTACCTAGGGTAAAATATAATGACACTCAAGGAAAATAAAATAAACTATACAGCATTCTATCATTTAATATTTTAGTGACATATTTCAAAGGTCTGTAGCACTTATATATTCTAATGTAAGTGTGTCAGTTGTTTCTTTGGTTACCATAAGGTAATTAGTCTATACAGTGCTCAATTGAGTTAAATTGGTTTATAAATGTGCTCACATTGGTTTGGAAGGCTCCCCAGCTCATTTACACATGCCTTGGACTGTTGTAGCTCACAAACATATATATCCAAAGGAGAAGGCTAGGGGGATACAAGAAGAGAATGGCAGGTTCAAATTTGTTAATTACAATATCCTTAATATATTCTCCAAAAATAGAATATCTTTCATAGGCAGATTGAGGGAGTGAGTAGCATACATTGGAAGCGCTGACAAATAATGATTTAATATTTTCAAAGTCCGCTCAATATCTGATAGCAGTATCAGCCCTGAGCATTGGTAGCGCGCCAACCCACGAGCAGTAAGTAAATCTCATCTGAAAATATCAACGAATAGCCACCGTGGACGCAAAGACTCGACGGCAAGTCCGATCAGATGACCTCGGGCGGAGTGCGACGGGGGCCCGGGTCGTGCAGTTGAAAGGCATTATAGAAAGCTAGTAAGTTGTATGTATTGGTTGTAACGGCAGTCTACCTACAACCAGCCGCTAGAATACATACGAGGATCTTCTCGAATCGACTCATTGAATGCTCGAGAGGATGTGGGCGGCTCTTCGGCAAAGAGGACCGGACGCACGGTGTGGGAGAGTAGCGTAGCTGACACCAGATTCTGGAAGCCGGGTGGGAGAGGTGCTAGTGAACCTTGACCTTGACCCTGTCTATACTGTATTCTAGGTGGACCTCGATGCAACGGGTGTGGAGTACATATTACGACGAGCAGGCGCAGAGTGGGCGACCGCAGAGCACGGTGAGTCAGCATATCATTTGTAGCTCCGCTCGGGCCGTCCCGGCTGACAGCGCTTTATGGACGACCAGAACTACAGGTGAGTCCGTCTCTCCGCACCGCCTTGGCGACTCTCTTCACCTTGCTGCCACATCTACGATATTCCGTGCTCCACAGCCCGCCCACATCCCGCCCCCGACGACTACTGACACCCCCTTCCCGCCAGCTACCCCCGACGTCCCACATCCGCTGATTCGACGCCCTCAACCCGCCCCATTCTCACCGCCTCCAGGTCCAACCCTTTCATGGACGCCCCCGACACTATTCGCCTAGAACCACCCGTCCCCCCGTTCCACCCCTCCGCCTCTGCAGCGGGATCTCTGCGCAGTGTTACTCCGCCCACGTCCCTTCGCGATGTCTCACTCACCGTAAACTACCTTCCCACCAAGTTCTCGCGCCCCCATAGTCCTGGTGTGCACAAGCGCAAGGGAAAGGGTGGAGGTGGGGATCCCGAAGTCCCAAAGCGTGGCGGTGGGCGTGAAGCGTTCAAGAGGGGCGAGGCTCGTATGCCGGGTGTGGGAGATGAGGACTATGATGGTGTCATGCCCCGCGAGGGAGGAAAGACGAAGCCACGATTGAGATGGAACAAGTTCAAGTGGATGTTGTTCTTGACGAATTCTCTGGTGAGTGTCAGTGTCGGTGGGGTACTTGGCGCTGACTCCTGTGCAGCTATCTGCATACTCGATCGTCGGTCTGGTCTTCTGTCTACTAACGTGGTTCAATGTCTGGACAAATGCAGACGTGATTCGTGTCGGCAATCGTCCCGAGCTTATCCGTAAGTCGTCTCTATTGCTTTCTATTGGTCCGTAGCTATCTACCTCGAGGATCAACCGGTCTGCGACGCAGACTTGTATTCCCTCTCGTGGCCAGTGTCGAGTATGCATCGTTACGTAGACTAGTCTCTTGCCACGAACACCTCGACTCGTTCCTTTCACGCAGCTGACGCCTCCGCCAGTCTCTACCCTTGCCGCTGGAATGGGCATCGTCACCTCGCTCATCGGCTGGTCCGGCGTCCTACTCAACAACCGCGCCTTCCTTGCCGTCTACACCTTCCTCCTCTGGATCACCTTCGCCCTCCTCGTCGTGCCAGGCTACGTCACCTACCGTCACCGCGCCTTCAACCTCGAGGGCAAGATCAACTCACAATGGTCGCGCGACCTCGGCATCACCGGCCGCCTTCGCATTCAGAATGCGCTCACCTGCTGCGGGTACTTCTCCCCCTTCTCCGAGGCGACCGTGAGCCAGACGTGCTATGCCCGCGCGACGCTGCCCGGGTGCAAAGGCCCGTACCTCAAGTTTGAGCGAGTGTCGCTGGAGAGGTGGTACATTATTGTCTTTGGACTCGTGCCGTTCCATATTGGGATCATGGTCACGGCGCTTCTGTGTTCGAACCATGTCACGTACCGCTTTGGAAAGGGCATGATGCCCAAGGCGTACCGTCTCTCGCTGAACTCGATGGCCGTCATCATGGATAACTATGCGAAGTAAGTGGCGGCGTCCTGATGTGCATGCGTACTAACTTGCGCACCCCCAGCCAACTCGCAGAACAATATGGCAGTGACGTTGCATCTGAAGTACTTGCCCGTTCGCGTGCCGGCTTTCCTGTGGGTTTTGCAGGCACGTCGCAGACAAACTTGGATACCATGCCCGTGCGTAACCTCTGGCGCCCATTCGCACTTTGCATTGACTGATGCACTTTCTACTTACGTACTTAATACATCCACATCACGCTCCATTCTGCCATGCACGAACCCCGCGTTTGCAGATAATGCCCTACACCTCCGAACCTTCCTACCCCACCCCACATCATGGCGAGTACGGACAGCTTGAGAACACCGCGAGCCCATATGGTCCCGGGGAGAGCCCGTATCAAGGCGACTACGGGAAGCATGAATATCCGAAGCGGATTTAGGTTGCGGATTGAGCTTGAAGGTTAGAGGTTGGGGCTGAAGCCCAAGAAGGAAAAGACCTATTTGCCTGCGCTGGCAATGGTGATACTATAGACGGACAGACTGCGGTGGCACGCACACCCTGGGATCACGCTAGCCCATGCGGAGAGGATGGACGCTAGACATTATCACATCTCATTTCATCTCACTACATCACATCCCTACATTACAACACTCTTTTGTTCTCTTTTTTGTTGGCTTCATATGATGATCTTGGCGCAATTGAAATTGCAAGTTTTGACTGGATTGCATTGTGGCGGAAACGGAAAGGCGTGGCAAATATATGGTTAAAAATAACTGATCCAGGCCGGACTTGAACCGACGACCTTCTGCGTGTTAAGCAGACGTTCCACCAACTGAACTACTGAACCCCATGTAAATAAAACATTTAATTGCTTTGTTACCTGCACTAATACTCTTGACCTCCAGAGCATATACACTGGGATTACTGCACTTCAGTCTACATTCAATATCTGTGCAAATCCTGCCACAACTGAGAGGGCTAAAGTGTTAAAAACATAACTCCTTCAAGTTTGTAAGATCATCAGAAATTGGCAGTGAGTGCACTATCACAGTGGTTGGTTTCACTGTTAAGCCTGTCCATAATTATGATTATAATTTAATTTAAGCAGATTAAATGCAATTATAATGGTTATATCATGCTCAAGCCATAATCATTCACAATCACAGCATTTTACAGGCTCATAGCTAGATGCCAATTAGGGTCAGATTGGCTTATGGTTCAAACTTCAACTTACCTATTATCCAAAGGTATAGTTAACTGCAGCTGGATTCAAAAAGGTAGACAAGGAAGATAGTCAACTTGGGTAATCAAATGTAGCTTCAAAAAGCTGAAAATGAACCAAATACTTGGATGTCCAATTTGGCTTTTTCATTGCAAATCAAGTTATTGCATGTATCTAGTGAACTCGCACTTTGAATTTGTTCTAAAAATGTTAGAATTTATTCAAGTCAGTCCAAATATGTTCAGCAAACTAGCATATGTACTTGTTGATTATGTTGCCACCACCATCCCCACTCCAGCTGCCTGCACTGTGCTTGCTCACCCCCTCTGCATCTAGTTGCTGATCAAAAAGCTTCAATGGATGAGGCTCCAAAGGCATTGGATAGTAACCAACACTGAACCTGTCAAGCACATATCAGTAGATGATAATGAGAAGAAAAGAAAGTATGAAGTGGCCCAAGCGACAAATAAACATGGGAAAATGGCAGGACTTGCAAGCATGTGGCCATGTCAGGTTCCAGAGACAAAGAGACTGGAGAATACTAGTAGCTTAGTAGGGGGATTGGACAAAAGAGT
The DNA here is from genome assembly GCA_015039355.1 of Ramaria rubella. NCBI lineage: Eukaryota > Fungi > Basidiomycota > Agaricomycetes > Gomphales > Gomphaceae > Ramaria > Ramaria rubella. The sequence goes on along the minus strand of MU134431.1, from coordinate 89,081 downwards.
AAGGAGTGAATCACAGATAACCATTTGGGTGCAGATGAAGCTGATAGCTAAAGATATGTATGAGAAAACCTGCACAGCAACTATGCCAAGAGCTTACTGCTATATGTCGCATGTTCCAGTGGGCCATTTTGAGAGTCTGATCCTGTTAATTTGCTTGCCATGTGTTTTGGCATGGTCAAGTCCTCACTTCAGATGTGGGAGAAGGTTGTCAATACTGGTAGGACATGGAATGCCCACAAAAGAGGATCATCATAATGTATGATCTTCTGGAGAGGGAGCAGAGCGAGTGCTAGCACTGGGCAAGACATCCTGATGCAGGCAAAAGCCAAGTTGTGGTGTCTTTTGGGCAAACTCAAGCCTGGACATGCATGCACACACTATGAGCATGCTTGAGAAGTGTCCAATGAGACCTCAGGGCAAGCCCTACACTCACTGGGTGGTTACCACTAAGGCTGTCCATGAGTCCAGATCAACCCACAGGCACCCATGGGTTGATCCATGGGAAAACTCATGGGTATGGATCCTATGGGTATTGAGTACCCAGAGGGCAATACCCACAGGTATTTGGGATCTGTGGCTTGCAATTATAGTGGGCGAGATAGCTACATATTTACCCTAATTTCTACAATTTATTTCATATTTTTATCTAATTCATTGAGGCCCATAGAAATAAATTATAGAAATTAGGGTCAATATATAACCTACGCCTGCTAGAAATGAATAATATATACCCACAGATCAACCCATGAGTAGCTGGAAACCTGTGGGTTTGGATCCATGGGTTTGGATCACCTGGATGCAATACCCATGCAGATCCGAGTATAGGGTTTGAAACTGAGAATATCCACAGATCCAAGTCCAGATGATCCATGGGTAGACTCATGGACAGCCCTAGTTACCACTATGCACATGCCACAGAATGAGTTCATGGAGGTAATCTTGCACTTTCAGCCTGCAGCTGCAATTAACCCCATTACAAGGGCAACCTCTGAGGCTAGTGGAATATCACACTATAGCTAGCAGATGGGAATCCAAAGGTATATAAGTGTACAGGGAGCTACACATGTGGGTACATACCTAGCAGATGGGGCCCCACAAAAAGTCTAAGGACCCCTACTGCAGCTGTGGATACCTAAAAAGGAAATGTCCTGAGAATGTCTCGAGAATGTCTGGCTGGGCACTTAAACAAGCACCTATGAAATGAAAGGTGAAACAAGACAAGACTGGGAGGAATGAGGGAAATAGAATAAGGGGAGTATAGTTATATGGATAGTTGGGGAGTTGGATATGAAGAAGGAAAGGGAAATAGATAGAGAGAATAGAGAGAGAGAGCAGGGGTTCCCCTTACATCACCCCCCTTCTAGAGTGTGATGTCCCAACACACTGACACCTATGGGAGGTACAAGTGGGATTTGATGAAAAGTGTCAAAATATGCTACATGGATATGATGAGGGGCACCTGGGTGGAGGTGATGGAAGTCGACAATGAGGTCTGGGGCTGCTAAATCTGCCTCAGAGATCCACTCATTGTGCTCATACCCATAACCCTTCCATCTAACCTTGTATTTGAGTTTTCCACAGCGAAGCTGACTGTCCAAGATCTGTTCAACCTCATAGTGCTCATCTTCCCCTACAAAGACTGGGGGTGGGGGTGGTTGGGCTTTCTGACCGGGAATGGGGTCTGAAGGAGCTGGGAGGAGTTTGACCACAGGGAAGACAGGGTGTAGGCGACTCATAGACTTGGCAAGTTGAAGACGGTAAGCATGTGATGGGAGCCAACCTTGTGTTCCACTAGGAAGGGGCCCAAGTTTTTGTGTGACAATTTCTTTGAAGGGCAAGTGGTGCTGATATTGCTTGCATCTAAGAAGACTTTGTCACCAGGAACAAAGGTAGGGGCTGGCTCACAGCAATGCTTATAGCACTGAGCCATGTCCTTCTTGGCCTTGACTAGGGCAGCTCAGGCTTCAGACAAGGAGTCAGCCATCTGTTGCTTGAACTCATTCATGGCCTCTTTCCTAAATAGTTGCTAGTGAGGTTTGAAGCCCATCCATGGGTGACGACCAGAGTCAAGCATAAAGGGAGTCTCTTTTGTGGATGAGTGGACGTGGTTGTTGTACTGGAACTCTGCGAGGGGCAAGAGGTCATCCCAGTCATCCTGTCGTTCGTTCATAAATAGATGCAGATATTGTTCAAGCTCTTGGTTGACATGTTCTGTTTGTCCATCTGTCTGTGTGTGGTATGAAGTGGAGGCAGCTATCTCGATACCCAGAAGTCTGTATAGCTCATGAGTGAACTCACTGAGAAACTGTGTACCTCGGTCTGAAACCACATGAAAGGGGAGGCCATGATGTCTCCAGACATGATCTCTAAAGAGGAGAGAGGCTCCTAATGCCATAATGGTGGTCAATTTGGGGATGAAATGAGAGTGTTTGGATAAGGAATCCACAATGACCATCACTGCATTGTACCCATGCAAGTCAGGGAGTTCAACAATAAAGTTGACACTGACTGTCTCCCAGTGCTGTTCAGGAACCTCTAGAGGGTGTAGTTCTCCAACAGGCAACCAACACTGAGCCTTGGTGCGCAGGCATAGGTCACATGTCCTTGTGTAGTTACCAATGCAGTGAGACATGTGAGGCCACCAATAGTTCCAAGAGACAAGCTCCAAGGTCTTCCAATGTCCAGCATGGCCAGTGATATGTAGTCTCGGACCTCCTTCCTAATTGGGTAGCTAGGTCGGTGATGGGATCCCTAGGCTTTTTTCTTTGGATTCCCATCTGCCAGGTATGCACCTTCATCTATAGATCCTTATAGGTTGATATATCTTTGGATTCCCATCTGCCAGGCTTGAGTGTGAGCTCCCCCTTGCTTCAGAGGTTGCCCTTAGAGTCTCTGGAAAGGGCATACCTCTGGCATGGCTCATTACTAATTGAGAATCACAGTAAGTAGGGATAAAATAGTGTGAATTTTACTTATTTAACTTTCTAAACAGCCATCCGTTATTGCAGTTTTTAAAATGGTTGAGGAATAGTGTGCAGTTTAAACCACACACTATTCTGATAGATTGTTCGAACACTGAGGCTCTTGGGATCACCCTTGCTTTTGAAGATACACCAGTACATATACTTTATTGCTATCGGCATTTATGGGGTGCATGGGACAAGAATATAAAGACCAAAGTGAGTTCTTTTATTTTTCTTTGCAGTCATAACTTATGGTCGATTCAAGATTGTGGTGAAGAAGTGCTGCACAGAGGACTCTGCTGAAATTATACAGGACATCTGGAAAGCAGCCAGGTCCCCATTGAGGGCAGAAATGGTTGAGGAATTTGACACTCTTTGGGCTGAGATAGAAATGGAATGGGCAGATCAGAAGGCATGAATCAAATACCTGATGCAGGAATGGATCCCACACAAAGAATGCTGGGCTTGGGCATGGCAACACATATGTGAAATCTCCCCTTTCTTCTGTATTTCATTGGGTCCTTGTGTTGAATACTTAGCATGTTCATTATGAGATTGACATGAATAACTACATTGAGAGTTGGCATTCAAATTTGAAGTGAAATTATCTTGGTCACATATGGAGACAACAAGTTGATTTCCTCATTTGGATTCTCACTGAAGACATAGAACCTGATTACATGCATGCACATGTATGCATAGGTATGGGCTTCGAAGGGTAGATACTTTGCAAGGCTGAACAAGTAGGTAAAAGACTAGCAGAAGCATTGGATATGGCAGAGGCTGAGGAATGGTTGCAGGTTGTTTCAGAGGATTCAGTGAGTGGGCGTTATGTATAAATTCTTTCACATCTTTGTTTAATGGCTATTCTCAGGTAGTAGTCTGGTCACAGATACATTTTACATCCTCAGGATCATTGAGAACACCATCACAAGCTGTTCATGTGCAGCCTTCACTCGTGAGGGATTGGCCTGCAAGCATATGTTCTTGGTTCAGTGCATGACCACATACTCCATTTATCTTCTCAAAACCATTCTCCCCCTGGTGCCACCTGTGGTGCAAAATACTGGTCATGAATCACAAAGAGAAGGGAAGCTCAGGCTCATTGTGAAGATCAAGACCATGATTATTTATTTGAGTGATGATGCACTGTGGTGGCCTGTGAACTCCAACAAAGGTCTTGATCAAGTTTTGTGAGAAGGGCTCACCAAAAGTCTGAGTGTAGTGGATGGACTCTCACATTTGCAGCAGGATGTGTTACTTAATAGGCCAGATTATGCTACACAAGACTGTTGACACACAGAATCAATACATACTTTGTTCAAGAATTATTGCACTGTCTCCCGTGAATTAGATCAACATTAATTATACTACGCTAGATACAGGTTTGTCTTCTACAGATGAATATTACCCTCACGTCTCTCAGTTTGCTCGGCCATCATAATTAATTGATCCATTCCAACCAGCTTTCACTCAGGGTGGGGAAATAAGGTCACCCTTTGGTTACAGCTTGTTGGGCACTGCAAGTTGAGGAAGTGGTCAGATGTGTGCAATACAACATGTCTTTCATGTTACCTCAGAAGTAATATCCTAACCTGCAACAATGATTTTATTTTTGCCAGTGAAGGAAACATTTCAAAATTGATCAGTTTCAGCTTGAAGGATCATATTTCAAAGGCATTGCAATTTTTGTTAGGAACAGGGAATGCCCCCAGCATGTGGCAGTGGTCAAATGCATGACAGCTGGGGACTTAAGTGAATTTGCATGCATGCCAGCTATAGCACTATAGAGTACTATGTATATTATATACATATACAGTAATACTACTCCTGAGGAGTAATTGAAAAATATTTCTCAATTAGTCTTAAATTAGTCTTTTGGAGTAACCTTTGGGAGTAATCTAATAGTAATCACATATGATTCAAAATTGGTCCTGGATTCCGTGGACTTGTGGACATCGCGTCGGCTGTGCGGGACTGTCTCCCAGAGACTCCAGCGAGACTCTGGTGGCCAAACAACAACCTGCAGCCCATGGCTGCCCACAAGGCATCCACAAATGATCACCACATGAGCCAGGATGAACAACAACCTTCAGAATTTGCTGGCCATGGCAGCAATAGGTAGCTAACTTATCAAGGGCCCATCATGTTCACTACATACCCCTGAAATTTGACTTTGCCTGTCTGTCCGTCAAGCCAGAGTGAAACTCATTTGAAATCTCGGTCAGCCTGCCGGGATGTAGTGACTCAGACGTTAGGTACTCATGGAAGTGAGCCCCCAATGTCCCAACCAGTACTGAGCATTGTAGCGTGAGCCTCAGCCTTGCTCAGAAGTGTTCAACTCAAGGCTCATCCTCGCATGTGTCTTTCATGGTCTCATGCATTTCTGTCACGGTCTTGGTGTGGTCGTGTGTTTCGTTCTCACTGTGGCTGCTGGGTACAAACCGTTTGTACCAGGGTCCCATAGTTTTGCTACTATCATAAAAAATGTTTACTACCTACTTGTGGACTAGGGTTCCATTAATAAGTAAAAACTTATTAACTAACAGGTTAATACTGTGACTTCCAGACCCCTTATTAACAGGGTGTTATTTACAGTTATTAACCAGGGGTCCAGGGGCAGGAGCCCCTGGGAGCTCCAGGAGTTTTTAACTGTTAAAAACTAGTAGTTTGGGTGTTATTAACTATTATTAATTGTTATTAGCGTTAATATTAATCAAAACCATTCCCAGGGTACCTGTGTTGACAGACATGGGTCACACAGCATCAGATGTAACTTTCAAGGTGAGGTAGATTAAGGAAATAAAGTACAGCTGCATGACATTTGCTATACCTAATGGAACAGAAACCGAGTGGGAATAATCTCTGTGTCTGCCATCTGAGCGGCTGTGGGATACCAGTGGCCAGCAGGCCTGGCCACCATGGGTTGGAATTACAGTCTGAGTCCCAGGCTGCAGAAAAGCCGTTGTTGACACAGCAGACGGTGGCCATCTGGTCTGCTACAGTCTGTGCAGAGGTTAGAAGATATTCACATTTTTTTACGCACTAAAATCCTCCTCGAGATATTAACATGTTATTAACCTGTTATTAACCGTGTTAATTAACCGGTGTTATTAACACGAGCGTTCTTTACGGAACCCTATTGTGGACCATGCAAGGGATCATCATCATGTTGAGCTTTGATGTCGTGGGCTGGACGGACTCCAAGCCCATGCTGTTTGTCCCAGGCACCAGTCTCCCGCAGCGGACGGGATGTCCTCTGGATTCCTCTCTCAGTGTAATTTCTATTCCATGCTGCGCAGTGTGGGTCCGGAAATCTCGGCATGGTCTGGCGGCCGGGAAGATCTTTGTCGGGAAGTGACCCGTGGCGGGTTGCTCTCCAATACTACTGCGGCTTACTCATGCTGTACACCGCTTCGTACCTCAACAGCGTGAGTATTGGGAGTCCTGTATATATTAAGCACTGGGTCATCCTTGACGAGCCTTGGCGACTTTTCTTTTCTGATTGGCAGGGCTTGTCCCGGAGGGAGATTTGCATTTTGGGCGTTGTGCGGGGTTCCGACGGGGTCCCTGTGAACACGTCGTCTGTTTACATCGCTTGTGTTCTTCGATTTGCCTGGGTTGTGGCCCTGGCTGTTAGGGAAGAGGGCGCTCCACGGGAGCGTTGAGACATACTTCGTGCTTATATACGACGTCTCCTGCTCAGTTTTGAATCTGTGCTTCCTTGTGGTGGTGGTGGTTAACCGCAGGAAGCTCTCCCCAGTTTCGAGGACTCTGGGGAATATTGTTAAGCCTCGTCCGGACCGCTGTCGACGAACTCGGGGCACTGGCCGGTAACGGTAACAATCGAAGAGAGGACGGGCCGCCTCGTTCCGGAATTCCTACTCGAAGCGACGACGAGGACTCGGACAAGGTCACTTGACACAATGCATCTTTCGCAACACCATGCCGGAGCCATTGGATCAGAGCCGCTTGTGTAGAGTATTGGTTTAAATACGGCATGCTTCCAGAAGACCATAGGTGAGCGAGATGGCTCCCGCTCCTCATGTGTTAAGCAATAAGAAAGCCATTATATTCTGCTTCTTCGTTGCGTTTGGTGGGTTCCTTTTCGGAGTGAGCTGTTTGCTTCATTTATTTCACCGTGATTGTTCAACCTGCCCCAGTATGACATTGGTGTTATTTCGGTGAGTGAGGAATTCATGTTCTCGTTAATAGTGTCGTTCATAAGAGTGCTTAGGGATGCCTTATCATGGAAGACTTCAACAATCGATTTGGGGATATTCTGAATGCTGACGGGACGCGGACGTTATCTGCAAACCGCCAATCTATCATCACTTCTCTCCTCTCTGCTGGGTACGTCACCTCTTCGTCTGTTTGATTTTCACTCAATCACACGACTGCAGAACATTTGTGTATGTGGCTATAAACCCATCACTCCATGTTGATGTTGAACCTCGCGTGTACAGTGGCGCACTAGCACAGGCGTTCACATCAGATCGCTTTGGCCGTCGAGGGTCTATTTTAATCTGGTCGTGTATTTTTACGGTTGGTGTCGCCATTCAGACTGGAACAGTTCACTCTGTCGCACAGATTACCTTTGGGTGAGTCTGATCCTTTAATTCTAACTATTTCATGCTGTTGCTTACAATATCGTTCATAGTCGTTTCGTTGCCGGGCTGGGGGTTGGCGCTCTGTCAGGTGGGTCTATCCCCGTAAAATTTATACGCGCATAATGCTCTGTTTTAGCCATTGTGCCACTTTACAATGGAGAAACTGCCCCTAAGAAAATCCGTGGTGCACTGCTGGTGTTGTACCAGTTGCAGATCATCACTGGGTGAATAGTTATCCCACACCCGATCTTTTCACTGATTGTCAGTTTAGTATTTTCCTCAGCTACGTACTTGACTTGGCAACTCATAACATCAAAAATACCGCGTCTTGGAAGGTACGTACGGTAGACAACCATGAGCTTTTGGACTTCTAAATTGAATGTCTACGTATATAGGTTCCAGTAAGTTTGCATGTCATTCATGAAAGGTTTGTATGGAAGGCTTCGACGTTTAGATTGGTCTCCAACTTGTATGGGGCTTGATCCTTATCTCTGGCATCATGTTCCTACCTGAGTCACCGTACGTACACTTACATCTTTTGTCTATTTCATAGTTCGGGATTGATTTTAAGTATTTTTCCTTTAGCCGTCACCTTCTAGGCCTCAAACGAGAAGACGAGGCAAGGCGGGCGTTATCGGAAATAAATGGCGTGTCAATCGATGATCCAGTTATTCAGGAAATGATCGAGGAGCTTGAGCTTGGAATCAAAGAGGAGAATGAGGGTGGAAAGGCAACGTGGCTAGAGTGCTTCTCTGCCCGGAACATGCTTTGGAAACGCACTATAAACGGCATGATGTGAGTTTTACTCACCAACCAGACTCTTCGTTACGCTAGACGATGCTTATGTCGGATGACAGGTTGCAATTTATTCAGCAATTGAATGGACAGAACTTCTACTGTGCGTACCGTATTAGATCACGGATATCCCGAATAACTGACGAGGCCTCTTCGTTGCAGATTACTATGGAGACACTTTCTTTAAAAGTGCTGGCACTGCGTACGATTTAATTTGACTGTTTTATTGTGCCTGAACGTTAGGCTTCAGGCTATCCCCTTACGTAATTCAAACCATTTTAGGGGGTGTATCTCTAGTAGGAACCGTTCCCGTGCGTATCCATGTTCCAAACCGGATTGCATGCTGAAGTATCCACTTTTTACAGGCCCTTATCCTCATTGAGACCATGGGTCGACGTCGGTCGTTACTCATCGGTGCCGTCCTCCAAGGTGTATGTTAAAAAAATCCCCATTCCAACCTCTTGACGCACACTAACAGCGCTATCTCTCTTAGCTCTGTGCCCTCATTGTACGCTTTCGTCATTAACTTGGATGAGTATCGTCCTGATTTAGTTTTGGACGTACTTGTTAATTTCTAGGCCGGACTCGTTGGACACTTTCTCCTTGCGCCTCCGGGAACACCGCTGACTATGCTAACGTCGAGGAACAGGCAAGGCGGCGACACGCTCATTGCCTTTGCAGTACTCCACGTGTTTTCATTCTCTATGTTGTGGGGACCGACTCCGTGGGTTTACCTTGGAGAGAGCTTCCCTCTGCGTGTACGCCCGAAAGTCAGGTTTTTCTTTCATATAAACATTGGGCTTCAACGCTTATAATTTGTTCATGCCACGTTTCAGGCTATTGCCTTGGGAAGTGCTACAAGTGAGTACTTTAGACAACCTACGAAGTTATTTATTTAGACTCTATTAGACTGGCTTTGGAATTTCCTTCTCTCATTCTTCTCTCCACGCATCGCAGTAGAGTATGTCTTTTGTGTTGTTCTTCGTAGCTGCATAATTCTGATGAACACCTACACACACAGCATCGGCCCGCTCATCCTGCTCATTTTCTTTGGCATGCTCACATTCGGCTTCGGCTACGTGTACCTCTTCGTACCTGAAACAAAAGGACTTAGTCTGGAGGAGGTGCGTAATATAATCATTATTATTCTAAGTTTATTTGACATTGACCCTCGCTGCTCATACGCGTCTATTCCGTAGGTTGACGAGATGTACCGTGCCCGTGTTCTCCCATGGCGGTCGACTGAGTGGAAGCCCTCTGGCCGACTTGCTGTGCATCATGATCACGACGTGAAAGTCACCGAGAGCGAGAAAGCGGAAGATATCGATGCATAGAAGCGTTGGAGTGTCAGAAAAGCCATATGACAGTGAGTTCATGCGGTTTATTCTCTCTCGTCGTGCTTGTACTGACCCTCAAGGATACGATAGTGTAATTAAATCAAATCATACATACGAAACCTGATGATAGCCAAACATATACGACTGTATTTCATTTCGCGAAATGGACCTTTATCTGATTGCTGCCGTTTGAACTGGTACCCGTTGTGTACCGACGTTGCGTTATCGCGTCGAGTCACTTCGTTACGCTGAGACAAATGGCTCAATATTCGCGGGTGGCTATTTTAGCATCCCCAAATGTAACGGAAATAACCATTATTACGTAGCAGGACATGGGCCACCTGACAGGTACCACTCTCTGTTTATGCTTGTTACGATTCCCTATATAATGAAGGACGGAGTCCGAATGGAATTGTTCTTCGTTAGGATTTATTCACCTTTTTGTAATACGTTTCCCACGCCGTGCTCGCCTTACTAATTACTAACTTACTAACTTAGCTTTTCGCCTTCCCACGAATAGGCTTTTTTTGGTCACGTGACTTGAATCTTGTTGAGCTGGACAATTACCACATTTTAAGGATTAGTATTTGGGGCTTGAGTGTATAGAACTGCATGAGAATATGCTAGGTATTAATACAAAAGCTCCAAGTATGCAAAGAGTGAAGTACAGTGAGTTGGCCCCAATGGGGCCACACTGGAAACAAATCAAGGTGCCCTGAGTCAGGACATGCTTGTGGCATCCTCTGGAAAGTGATCATGTTAACATTATATACAGACTTGTAATATGCCTGTTTTATGGCCCAGATATGTCTCAAAGCCAGACTAGGGCTGTCCAATGAAGATTATATTAAAAAATCTGCCATAATTTATTATAATTGTAATGGTTATAGGCCCTCAGAGGTATATATTTAATTATACCCTTATCATATTTTAATATAACAATATGAGAATTGTATTTAATTGTATTTAATTCTTATAACTGGACATTTATGCCTTCCAGGTATATATGTGGGAATTGCTGCTGGGTTGCATATGTGAGCATCATGGCATAGAGTTGTCCATTTGGCAGGCACTTGTCAGAGTGCAGGTGCAAGGGCCTTCCTTTGCTGCAAGACTTGCCATATGGATTTCCTAGAGAAGTTACAGGGATCCCATCATATTGGACCAGAAAACTCTCAGGGAATCACATCCCCCCCTTGATCGGCAAATGCAGCAAGCTGGGTCATTAATGAACCTTGGTCTTGGCCTTGAGTCTTGATTACAGTCTTGATCATGTCATGTTCATATTGACTTGCATTGGCCGGAAGGGCAGGCAACTACAGTAATGGATAAAGGAAATATCCCCAATGGAGTGCTATTGGATCACTTACAAGCACATAAAAACAATGGGTTTGCACTCAATTGTAAATTAAGGTCACCTCCATTTCACCTCTGTCATAACCATTGTGCTTGATACATTCAAGCATCCCATTTGAATGTTTGAAGGCAAAGAGCCACGATGCATAGACAGGTTCAAATAGTTTAATCTGGGCAAAGAAATTCATAGATGAGTGGTGGTTGATGTGTAGTTCTACACCTAGCGACAAGAGATGACAACAATGCTGGACCAAGAATTCCTGGCTGTCTTGAGCTTCATTAAGGGTGATTGTTTTGCAAGCCAGAATTCAGATCGCACAACAGAGGAATATTGCAGCTTGATACAGGCCTAGGGTGTTTCTAGAATGAGAAATGACATGTTTGGTGTTAGGGGGCATTGGGGGGATTGAGTCAGGGATTGAGTCAGAATCATCCCGCCAAGTGTCACAGAGGATCACAGGTGCAATGCTCATTAGCTGCCACCACTCATCTGCTTTCTTGAGAGATTGATTTTCTCCAAGCTGGGCTAGAGCATGTGTGAGTGCTAGAATGATAACTATGACTACTCACATTTTTTGGTAGCCACCCGATATGGCTGGGTGATTCCACTCAGTTGATGAAGGCCTCAAATCACTCCTTCACACCTGCAGAAAAGAACATACATGTGTGGAAAATACTTTCAGTCCAGAAAAAGGCTACAAGTCCTGTTGCAGTATTAAATGGAGAACTATGATCACACTGGAGGCATGCCAAAATTTTCCGACCTGGAAAACCCTCAGGAAAACCTTTGGAACTGGGTGCATCTTCCAAAGAAAATCCCCAAAGGGAAACCTCAGGGAAATTCATGGTTTTCCAAGAATTTCCAGGCCTTGGATAACCTTGGGAAGATGGGATGCATAATTTTTGGACAATGATATGGAAAATCCTTGGTAAATGCAGTGTTTCTCCTGTGTTTTCCAGCAAGGAAGTCAGTTGGAATATCTATCATTATCCTTTGCTTTTACAAAGGTTTTCCAAGAGAGAAAACCCTGGGAAATTGTGATGTAAATCATGGATAAAATCAAAGGAATATATATATTGTCCCTAGAGTTTTCATGCATGGAAAACCATAGGAGAATATAGAATTTCCAGGCAAGAGAAACTGTGGGAGAATGCATGGTCTCCCCAGGAAATGACAACTTGGAAAATTCAATGGGAAATCTTGAATTTGATTAAAATTTTCCAATGGAATTCCAATGTTGGAAAACTTAGGGGACACTTTGGGAAGACACAAGGAAAAATGTGGATCTTGCACTCTGGATAATCATGAGGAGTTCACCGGAGTCCTGAAGAGGCCTAAAGCCTCCTTGTTCATCCACCAGAGGCCACTGGAGTCCTGCAGGATCTTTGGAGGCCTGGGGATACCTTTAGGGGCCTGAGGGTGCCTTCAGAGGCCTGTGGTTGCCTTTGGGAGCCTGAGGGTGCCTACAGGGGCCTGTGGATGCCTCTGGGGGCTTATGGATGCCTACAGGGGCCTGTGGCACCCACATGTAGAGAAGCCTGTGGTATCCACTGGATGCCTGTGGGCTCTGGTGGGGGCCTGAGGATGCCTTTGGGGGCCTTGGGATGCCTTCAGAGGCCTGTGAATGCCATTGAGGGCCTGAGGGTGCCTACAGGGGCCTGTGGTATCCACCGGAGGACTGTGGGCTCTGGTGGGTGCCTGGAGCATCTACTGGATGCTTGTGAGATCTTTCTGAGGCCTGTGGATGCCATTGGGGGCCTGAGGATGCCATTGGGGGCCTTGGGATGCCTTGAGGATGCCATTGGGGGCCTTGGGATGCCTTCAGAGGCTCGTGGATGCCATTGGGGGCCTGAGGATGCCTTTGGGAGCTTGTGGATGCCTACAGGGGCCTGTGGCACACACATGTAGAGTCCATTGGCCACCTGTGGGCTCTGGTGGAGGTCTGAGGATGCTTTGGGGGGCCTTGGGATGCCTTCAGAGGCTTGTGGATGTCTTTGGGGGCCTGAGGATGCCTACAGGGGCCTGTGGCATCTACCAGAGGCCTGTGGGCTCTGGCAGGTGCCTGGAGCATCCACCAGATGCTTGTGGAAGTCTTGTGAGGCCTGTGGATGCCATTGGGGGCCTGAGGATGCCATTGGGGCCTGAGGATGCCAACAGGCACCTGTGGGATTCACTGGCAGCCTGTGCGCTGTGGTAGGGGCCTGGAGCGTCCACTGGGTGCATATGAAATCCTGTGGAGGCTGTTGGATGCCACCAGAGGCCTGTGGATGGGGCAGGAGGAGGCCTATGGGGGCCTGTGGGGCTCTGTTAGGGACATGAGGCATCGACTTTTGGGAGCTAGGTGGCTGGATTGAATGAGGAGGCAGGGGAGCTGCCAGGGGGTGGGGGATAGTGCACCATCACTTCCACTCCACATCTCACACAATCTGCCATTGTCTGGGTGCAGCCTGAGGGGATACTGGAGTAGCCATCCCAGAGGGGAACAAAGGAATGCCACAATTATGTCACACGTCTAATTTCCACAGACGTCCATCACTTGCACTGTTCAGCCTGTGGAGTCTGTCACTGTCTGGGTTTAGCCTGAGAAGATCCCTGAATAGCCCCTCCTTCGGGGGAACAAAGGGATGCCATGATTATGCCACGCATCCGATTTCCACAAACATCCATCACTTGCACTGCCTGTCCTGTGAATTCTGCCACTGTCTGGGTTCAGCCTGAGGAGATACCTGAATAGCATAATCATGGCATCCCTTTGTTCCCCCGAAGGAGGGCTATTCAGGGATCTTCTCAGGCTAAACCCAGACAGTGACAGACTCCACAGGCTGAACAGTGCAAGTGATGGATGTCTGTGAAAATTAGATGTGTGACATAATTGTGGCATTCCTTTGTTCCCCTGTGGGATGGCTACTCTAGTATCCCCTCAGGCTGCACCCAGACAATGGCAGATTGTGTGAGATGTGATGGTGCACTATCCCCCACCCCCTGGCAGCTCCCCTGCCTCCTCATTCAATCCAGCCACCTAGCTCCCAAAAGTCGATGCCTCATGTCCCTAACAGAGCCCACAGGCCCCCATAGGCCTCCTCCTGCCCCATCCACAGGCCTCTGGTGGCATCCAACAGCCTCCACAGGATTTCATATGCACCCAGTGGACGCTCCAGGCCCCTACCACAGCGCACAGGCTGCCAGTGAATCCCACAGGTGCCTGTTGGCATCCTCAGGCCCCCAATGGCATCCTCAGGCCCCCAATGGCATCCACAGGCCTCACAAGACTTCCACAAGCATCTGGTGGATGCTCCAGGCACCTGCCAGAGCCCACAGGCCTCTGGTAGATGCCACAGGCCCCTGTGGCATCCTCAGGCCCCCAAAGACATCCACAAGCCTCTGAAGGCATCCCAAGGCCCCCCAAAGCATCCTCAGACCTCCACCAGAGCCCACAGGTGGCCAATGGCTCTACATGTGTGTGCCACAGGCCCCTGTAGGCATCCACAAGCTCCCAAAGGCATCCTCAGGCCCCCAATGGCATCCACGAGCCTCTGAAGGCATCCCAAGGCCCCCAATGGCATCCACAAGCCTCTGAAGGCATCCCAAGGCCCCCAATGGCATCCTCAGGCCCCCAATGGCATCCACAGGCCTCAGAAAGATCTCACAAGCATCCAGTAGATGCTCCAGGCACCCACCAGAGCCCACAGTCCTCCGGTGGATACCACAGGCCCCTGTAGGCACCCTCAGGCCCTCAATGGCATTCACAGGCCTCTGAAGGCATCCCAAGGCCCCCAAAGGCATCCTCAGGCCCCCACCAGAGCCCACAGGCATCCAGTGGATACCACAGGCTTCTCTACATGTGGGTGCCACAGGCCCCTGTAGGCATCCATAAGCCCCCAGAGGCATCCACAGGCCCCTGTAGGCACCCTCAGGCTCCCAAAGGCAACCACAGGCCTCTGAAGGCACCCTCAGGCCCCTAAAGGTATCCCCAGGCCTCCAAAAGATCCTGCAGGACTCCAGTGGCCTCTGGTGGATGAACAAGGAGGCTTTAGGCCTCTTCAGGACTCCGGTGAACTCCTCATGATTATCCAGAGTGCAAGATCCACATTTTTCCTTGTGTCTTCCCAAAGTGTCCCCTAAGTTTTCCAACATTGGAATTCCATTGGAAAATTTTAATCAAATTCAAGATTTCCCATTGAATTTTCCAAGTTGTCATTTCCTGGGGAGACCATGCATTCTCCCACAGTTTCTCTTGCCTGGAAATTCTATATTCTCCTATGGTTTTCCATGCATGAAAACTCTAGGGACAATATATATATTCCTTTGATTTTATCCATGATTTACATCACAATTTCCCAGGGTTTTCTCTCTTGGAAAACCTTTGTAAAGGCAAAGGATAATGATAGATATTCCAACTGACTTCCTTGCTGGAAAACACAGGAGAAACACTGCATTTACCAAGGATTTTCCATATCATTGTCCAAAAATTATGCATCCCATCTTCCCAAGGTTATCCGAGGCCTGGAAATTCTTGGAAAACCATGAATTTCCCTGAGGTTTCCCTTTGGGGATTTTCTTTGGAAGATGCACCCAGTTCCAAAGGTTTTCCTGAGGGTTTTCCAGGTCGGAAAATTTTGGCATGCCTCTAGTGTCAAGCATGAGTGTACTGAGAAATATGCAAGGTATGAAGTCCAATGCTGATTTCATGCTGGACAGCCATCCTGGAAGTTTGTTCATAATAGAGAAGCATGCTCCTGATTCATTTAGAATGACTTTGTGATGTGCTACCCCAACATAGTGCGATTGGAAACCTGCCTGGAGGAGCACCATGTCATCTTTTCCATGAAACCCTAAGAACTCAATGCTGTGTGAAGGGGGTTCAGAATATTTATAAGAAGAGGTGTGACTTACTATTAGGTTCATATGCTGCAAGAGTAGAGACTTCTTCTTCAAGTTTGATGTGACACCATCAGCATGGATGGTTGGGGCATCCATGGCCAGCGAGCCCTGCAAATGTACATGATGCTGGGATATCTGAACAATCATTCAGTGAATCTGCATATACATCTTGCAGCTTGGGCTCATCAAACATGTCCATCTGCACCCCTGAGATCAAAGAGTTTATAACAAAGTATATCTTGAAACAATTTCACCAGACTGCAATTGTGAGTCTTCAATACTCAAAAATTCCAATACATGGTTAAGCTGCTCAAGACTTGGCTCTCCCAGACTGTAAGGGTTTTACACTTAAGTTGTGGTTATCACACAAGCTCGTAGAACCATTCCAAATAGTTCTATTCAAGCAGTGTGTGATGGTTACAAAGTAAGTGGTGGTGAACCTAAGGTTCTTCCCATGCTATAACTATTACAGTTGTGGACACATATGTACACAACACAACTTATAGCATAGACATAGCCTATGCATGTACAGTACTTTCTATATACGTATATTAATGATGTATATCTATTAAGGGAATTATAATTCCCTTACACCCTCCCCCTCAGGCTGAAACCACAGGGAGGCCGACAATGTCTTAGACATTGTAATAAACAAATATTTTATACATTACTAGCAGTGGGGGATGGGGGCTTCATTTCCACATCTAGAGGATTTCTATCCTCATAGATTTCAGAGGTGTCAACCCTGAGATCTTCATTGCCAGTTAAGGTAGTACTTGTACTAGCAGTGGTAAAGCTACTCCCAATGGACAGTGCAGCTGTGGTGCCTGTAGGCACCACATTGGTGACTATATCACTATAGTCAATATGTGCGTGTAGTGGCGTGGAGGAGGTATTCCTCTCTGTGGCTTTACCTTTCCCTTTCGGGTCAGGTACATTGGCAAGGCTGAATGCCTTGTGTTCTGCGGCATGCTGTTGTGCCGATTGCGCTGCTTTACTATAGTGCAATTTAGAACTCACCCTCTCATAGTAGGGTTTGAGTAAGTCCGTGGCATAGACAGGGTCGACTCCCCTGTGACGGCCCAGCCACAATGCAATATCTTTCTCGCTAGTAGATTGGGCATCACTGCTCCAGCCAAACTTGTTTGGCGCTGAGGATCTGATATCCCCATTCCCTTGTGGCATGCACCACTGAGCTCCTACGAGGCTTTCCCATTTTCCCTTCTGGGAAAATATTGCCTCTAGCATTGTCCTGAAGACAAGGCTGTCAGTCTGGGGGGTGATCTTATTGACCCATACCCAGACATCAACATCACTCAGATTTAGGGACGCATCTGTTTCTTCCCTGATTTACACAGGGAGTCCTTCTGGATTGTAAATCCAGAGCATCAATGCTGACTTCAAGTCAGCAGAAGTGTCGGGGTGGACTGCAAAGCATTCCACCTGGGTGCTTTCTTTGTGGCTCTTTTTAATGTGAGCCACAGCCCTCTTCTGAGTGGGAGTACACTCAGGATATGGGATTAAAACTCCTGTTTGTATTCATTCAGTAGCAGAGGGCTATCAATAGCGCATGTGTTGTACCATGCACTCCTAGTGCGTGCATGGGGTGCAGGTGCCTTGCTGATTGGACAGGGAATCATCCCCGTCTGTGAATATGGCGGATCGCCTACAGCAGGGGCAATCTCATTCTGTAGCTTGTGCTTTTTCAGCACACACTTGGATGGCTCCTTCAAAGGAGTCATGTGGACAATGTTACCGTCATTGTCTGTGGACAGGTCATCCCATGGTTTATACGGTGGTACTTTATAAAGTACCGGTGTACCCGTTATCAGGTCACTGGTGTATGCATGACCTGGCAGGGGTGGGGGCATCCCTGGCAGGGGTGGGGGCATCCCTGGCAGGGGTGGGGGCATCCCTGGCTTCTGAATGGGCCATATTGGGATATCTGTCCCCATTATGAGGTGCGCCCGTGAGGGTGAAGTGGGAGGTGGTGATCGCGATGGCTCACTGCTGTCTCCTTGTGGCTGTATGTCTACAGCCGGTTGAGATGAAGTAGACAGCTGTGCTGCTGTCTGGGGAAGGGTCTGAGGGCCCTTCTTGTGTAGCTCAGTTAGCTGCATGGCTTGCTCTTCAAGTTGTGATTGCATCTCGTCTAAATGTGATTTGCGATCACATATTTTCTCCTGGGCCATGTCTAGTTTGCGGCGCACATCATTATACCATTTTTCACAGTATGTGAGCTTTTCTTTTAGCTCGTCAATTTTGTTGGTAAAACAACATTCCAAGTCAGGGTAGGTCTCGTATATAGCCTCCCGCACTTCATCCTTGCCAAAGTTCATTTCGCTGGCTTGCATGGCAGTGAGGACATGTGTCATGTGGGCCTCACATGGCCCACAGTTGCGTTTATGCAACAGAATAACAGCGTGTGGCAGACTGTGGATCTGCCACTCGGTTTTACACCAATATTCAGTGAGTAATTGGGCCATGTCCGATAGTGGTCCAGTAGCCTGCTTTGCAGCAGGCTCATTGTTTGTGTCGCTCATATGAGGATCAGGATTCATTCCACTCATGTCCCACTGTGGTAGTGGGATGGTTGAAGAGAAGTAGCACCTGTGGCGTTACTGTTTTTTGGCCGCAGGTGGGACTCAAATTGAGTCACATGACCAGACACACTAGACGCATCTGGGAAGCTCGTGAGGTTGTTTCACACCTCACAGCTCTAGATACTCATCTAGAGCTTCTAGCTCCTTGCATTCAGCAAGGGGCTCCCACGTCACCTCTCCCAGAGTCCAACAAACTTGGAACTCTATTTCTTTATCATTCATCTATCGATGGGTGAGTATTTCATTGATGAACCATTCTTGCTCGTCAGTTTGTCCAAAGTCATAAAATGACTTTGTGTCTCCCTTGGGGAACAACTCATTGTTGTTTGCTGTATACAGTCATATTAATGCTGTATGAAATGTAGGAGTAATCCTACATGCACTAAGCTCGGGCGGTAACTCGAGCTTTATGTTAGATGTTTCATTATGCACGTCTATTATTTTGTATGGCCCAATGAACTTGGGCATTAGTTTCCTTGTGTTATGAACTAGATTTCTTCTTGTTGGATGTCGGGATTTGTCAGAATGTCGGAGTTTGGGATTTGGAGTCGGAAATCGGAATGTACGGACATTGGCTTCAACTTATAGGTTGCACCCTCTTGGATCCTTCGTGTCCTGGTATTTTGGAAGGTCGGGATGTCGAAGGAGTTGGACAAGATTGGAGAGTCAGATAAGACTTAGAGGCAGAAGTGAGAAGTTATCTGTTAGGGACGTGTGCCAGATTCGATGTCGACTGTTAGGATTTGCCAGATTCAATGTCGGGGTCGGATTTGGTTGGAACTCTCCTTGACCGAGATCGGTAGTTGCAATATTTGGAAATGCACAGAATACTGGATGACTCGGAAGTCGGAGATCCGAAGACTGATCTACACGGGCGTTGGCTTCAACTTATGGGTTGTGCCCTCTTGGATTTCTAGTGCCCTGGTATTTTGGACTGAAGACCGGAAGGTGTTATTGGGGTTCTGATTGGTCAGGTCTATTTGGAAGGTCAGTGCCAATGATGCGTTGAGACTTATCGGAGATGAGCAGGGGTTCGGATGTTCGGGGATGGAATAGGGGTAACGATAAATCAATATCGAGTAAGGGTTAGCTTTATTGGAAAGTGAGTGTAATCAAGGAGGGATTGGAATGTCAGATGAGGTAGGGTCAGAATAATCAGAATAATCAGAATAATTGGAATGATTGGAATAATTGGAATGATTGGAATAATCAGAATGATCAGAATAATCAGGATAATTGGAATAATTGGAATAATTGGAATAATTGGAATGATCGGAATGATCGGAATAATCAGAATGATCGGAATAATCAGGATAATTGGAATAATTGGAATAATTGGAATGATTGGAATGATTGGAATACCGAACAAGGTTTGAAAGCCTTATTGCAGGTAGAAGTTTGGAGCGATGAACTGTAATAAAGGTTGAATGATTGAGGATGGGCGGGATATATCAGGGTGTTACGAGTTATATTGGAATAACAAGTTGAGGTAACAAGATATGAAGGATGCGAGATATGTGAAAAGGGTGTAAGATATATGATAAAGAGATAGAAGGTGATATGAGAGATAGTGATACGAAAGGTAGTGATATGATACAATTTACAAGCTAAAGAAGCCTGATCAAGAGAAAACCTATTTAAGACATGCGGGATTCCGAAATTGGGAATGGAAGATAAGGGTGCGTGATACGGAGTTCCGAAGTCGGAGCAAATACGGAAATCAAGATAAGACGTACAGGGATAATATCGAAATAGAATAGTGACTAAGAATGATAAATGGGGACACGTTGGAAATAAGCAGAAAAGGGCTTATCGGAATACGTGAAACGTCAGAATAACACGAGTTGGATCTGGGATCTAACATTATCAAGTCAAGGTGGGTCAATATTCGAACTGATTAACAAGTATATGGAGGAGTCATATATAACAAATTGATACAATCTGAATTGGAAAGATATGAACATGGAAATCCGAAACAGAGCGAATGTGGGATCAGGGTAGAAGTAAATATGGACATAAGGCTGAAAATGTAGATCTTTGATAAAAATGACTAAATATAGATGGGATGGGGATAAGTAAAAACGGGTGGAGGAAATCGGAAATACAAATCGGAATATATCAGAGAAAAGCGGAAAAACTGGGAATGAATCTGGGTTCTAACAGTATCTCCTCTTTAAGGCCAAGCCCTTGAGGCCTAAGATCAGCGTGAGAGGTTTGGTTCGATGATTAAGTGAGACCCCTAATGTGATATATAAGAGTGATGGATGGGGTTCAACTTATCAGTTCCCTGATCTCTTATCCCTACTCTCTTCTGAGCTAAATGTTGATGCCGCCGATTATCTTGCTTGAGGACCTGATTTCCAAAGATTTTCAGGGTTGGGGACTGATTTAGAGGCACAGATTTGCGAGATGTCGGAGTTACAAAAAGAAGCAGCAAAGAAATTGGAGCGGAGAAGGTCAGAGCAGAAAAAGGCGGAAAAGGAGGAGAGGAAGGCCAACAAGAAATCAGAGGAGAAATCTTGGGGAAGGAAAAGTGATGTGGTGGATAGAACCATTGCCTGTAAGAGGGCTCATGAATCTGTGATTAATCAGGTTGGACACGAACAGTATTGTTGTGTGGGATGTCGGGTTCGGGATATGTTTTGTTTGCCGATAGTGGAAGGAGCGGATGGGACATGCGATGAATGCACAAAAGATGGGAGGACGTGCCATCAACAGGGAGCGTCAGGATTTGTGGAAGAAGTCGCAAAGGGCGTGAATATGGGTGAGGGAGGAACAGCGGAGTTGCTTGTGAAGGAAATCCGAGAGTTGTGGAAATCCATTGATCGTCACACAAGTTCCATGCAGACACATTCCGAAGAGATGCAGATTCTGACCTCATGGGTACAGAGGATGGTTCAGCACCAGGAGCGGGAATTGGAAGTAAGGATGGAGGAAATGCAAAGGGATGAAATATGGAGAATGGAGTTGGAAAACTGAATCGGAGTTGAGCGGGGACGCAAAGCGGAATTTCTTGGAACAGATGGAATGTAATTTAGACAATGAACATGGAAATATTGGAAAAAATCAGAAAAGGAAACGAAAAGTGAAGGGAGAATTGGACTGGGTTTATCAGGATATTTGCGATGAAAGTCTTCAACGATCTCTGAAGTGTTGCCTAATTCTGTAGTGGGAATCCATGAGGTTTCTTCATCAGTGCCTTGATAACCTGTCCAGCGTACTAAATATTGTATCTTGCAACGTCGGCGATTGTCTATCTTGGAGTCCAGAATTTCGTCGATTTCGTATTTGGGTTTGCCTTCGATAATAACTGGCGGAGGTGGAGGCTGTATTCGGTTCAGGATTTCGTGTGGAGTCACCGGTTCTAGCATGGAGACATGAAAAGATGGGTGAACAGCACACATACTGTCAGGTAATTGGAGAATGAAGGGTCAATTACTGGTACCTGCGGGTGCAATGATATCAAAAGGTCCAAGGTATTTTTCGGCGAGTTTCTTTGAAGGTCAGGTTGTGTGGAAAAACTCAGCTTTGACAAAGACTTTGTCGCCTACTTTGAAGTCCGGGGCTGGAGAACATTTCTTGTTTATGGGTTCCTTGTATTGGGATTGCACGTCAGAAATTCTCTTTCAGAGTTCCTGGTGGAGTTCATCTAAGTTGACTGTGAAATCTTTCGCATGGGGTCAAATGAGATCGCGTTTGGGATGGATGGAAATGTCGGGATTGTAACCTTTGTTAGCAAAGAACGGGGAGACTCCTGCTGTCATGTTCAGAGCATTGTTATAGGCGAATTCTGCGATTGGAAGAAGTTCACCCCAACCGTCTTGTTGATAGTTACAATAAATGCAAAGGTATTGCTCAAGAGTCTGATTTGTTCATTCGGTTTGTCTGTCACCTTCAGGGTGATATCCAGAGGTGATGTGAGTTGGAACACCGTGCTTGGAGAAGACACGGAGAACGAAAAGCTGAGCGAGCATCGGAGAAGTGATTGTTGTGACTGTTGGAATGAATATCGCTTGTTTCGTGAGTCTGTCAATGATAACGAGGATGCTGTCAAAACCCAATGAAAGCGGAAGCAGCTCAATGAAATCCAAGGATATGGAATTCCACGGTCTTGGCGGAATTGGTAAATGCTTAAGGAATCCATAAGGCCAGTGTCATTGGGATTTTGATCGCATACATGTTGTACAGGATTTGACATAAGAGATAACAAAGTCGTGGAGTTTCGGCCATGTATATTCACATTGGATGGTTCTGAGTGTCTTGTTTTGTCCGAAATGTCCGGAGATTTGGTGATCATGCAGATATTGTAGAATGCGGAGTCGGAGGTTATTAACATCAGGAATGTAGATTCAGTTGTCGAGTCGGAGGAGTCCTTGAAGATCGACTGACCATCGGGGTGTCGGAGGATTTGTGGGATAGTCAGAAACTGCGGGATCAGAGGAGATGGATTGTCGGATTTCTTCATGGAGTTTCTCGAAGTCCATGATGGTAACTGCGCAGAGAATTGTGACGTTGAGGGATGTGGCCCAGAGGGACAATGACAGCTGTTCGTTAGTGAAAACCAGGCGGAAATTGTGCGGGTTAATGCTGGCATAGTCACTACTCCCCTCTTTAGGATAGACGTCCCATCGTCTAGTTAAAGAGTCGGGTTTTGTTCCGAGTTTCCTGGGTTGGAATCGGATAACGAGGTTGAACTGACATAGGTATTCCAACCATCGTACTTGTCATCGTGTTAAAAGCTTGGTGGTTGCGAAATATTTGAGGTTCTTGTGGTTGGTTACAATGTTGATGGTGGAACCGGAATATTTGAGGCAGTGTTGCCAAATCTTGAAAGCTTCGAAAATAGCACGTAATTCTTTGTCATGAACGTCATAGTTTAATTCCGGGGCGGTGAAAGTTCTGGAATGAAAAGCTACAGGGTGAATGTCGCCATCTTCCAGAGAACTGATAGAGAGGATTGCCACGAGGGCGTAGTCCGAAGTGTCAATTTCCACAATGAGTTGACAGTCAGGAATCCAGTGCATAAGGATTGGAGCTGTGGTGAAGGCTTTCTTAAGCATTTCAAATGATTTCCAACACTCATCAGAGGAGTTCCACTTTATGGATTTCCGAGTGAGTCGGGGAAGTGGAATTGTGATGTTGGAGTAATTATGAATCAAGTGTTGGTAAAAGTTCGTGAAACCTAGGAAGGATTGGATGTCATTTACTTTTTGGGGGTTGGGCCATTCTTGAATTACTTTGATTTTGTCGTCTGCCATTGAAAGTCCTTCCGGAGGGAGTATGTATCTGAGATATTCCACCATTGTCTTGTGGAAGTTGCATTTGTCAGATCTTGCATAAAGTCGGTTTTTTCAGAGACGTCGGAGGACTTTGCAGACATGTTCTTCATGTTCTTCCAGGCTATTGGAATAAACTGAGATGTCGTCCAAATAGATGAGGACTGAAACGTCGAGCATGTCACTGAATATGTTGTTCACAAATCACTGAAAAGCAGCTGGTGCGTTGACAAGCATGATACTCGACAGCGCCTACTACACTACCAAAGACGCTCACGGCACACGTGCCTATCATCATCAGCTTTCGCCAGACCATCATCTGCTGTGCTATCTCCAGTCCGCCAGACACATCATCTCCCCACTCATTCTATTTTTCATTGATTCTATTTTCAATATGCCATCCAGCATTGCCGCCACCACATCCCATGACTCGTTTCAGATGACACTGTGGGCATGAGCATATTTTTAGTGTAAAAAATGTGACAAAAATGCTTTTTCCTTACAGATTATTCATTCACTGTTCTGGTTGAAAAATCTCCCAAAAATGCTGGTTCTACAACCTGCACATCTGGTACGATATCTCAAATCTCCAAGGCCCATACTGAATATTCCCCTCATATCCTCCTTATCGTGTTCACAATTGCATATGGGTATTCGATCAAACCTTCCATGCTCCCTTCTATGTCATGGGTTTTGATCCAAACTTTGGACCAGTGAATGGTTGGCATCGTATCGTCCTCAGGAATAACTGGTACATCAAAGAGCACAGACCAGGAACAGAGATTTGCTACGATTATGTGCCTAAGGACTTCATCAAGCAGGACTCGTCTTCGTTCCCTCTCTGGAGGAAATTCATATCCAAGTGTCGTGATTGGTTCACATGTTTCTGAGTTGTCATCAAGTCACATGACTCACTTACTCATCTTCGGAGATATTTGACAAGCAACTGGAACCCTATTGGACGGCTATGACTCATTTTCATCACCTGACTCACTCGCTTCTTTCTTGTACTTCTATTTCCAATTGTTCCACATGGTCTATTGTCTGTGACTCACTTCTATTCTATTTCTGGCTTCTATTTCAAATTCGCTGCCACATTTCTATTCATTTCTTCGACCACCTGACTCATTTTTCCATTTCCTTACAAACCATCTTCCTATTTTGGTTTTCTGCCTCTCGCCGTTAGTCATTTCTCCTGTCTGCTGTCGACGACATCGTTGTATGGCATACTCGCATCATTTGTTGTTCTGCTCATGTATATAAAGGCCTGTTTCGCCTTAGTGTACCCCAATTCACCTCTATCAGTTGGATTCACTCGTCTAAGTCTCAAGTCTAAGTCTTCTAAGTCTACTACTACTACTACGTCTACGTCAAGGCCAGCTTTGTCAATCACATGACATTTGCTGTTGTATCTCGTCTATGCTTACGTCAGTGTATTACGTCATCATCTTTGTCACTGCTAAGTCCTCATCTTTGTCTTTGTTCTACCTTTGTTGCTGCTGATAACAAAGTGCACTGAGCCAAACACCAGTGTAAGTAGCCGTGCAACGACGACACCACTACCCACTGTCTTTTGGATCCATTTCCGAAAGTAAACCGACAGCGTTATTGAGACCGAAGGGCATAACACGCCATTCAAAGGAACCGTATCGGGTTCTGAAGGTGGTTTTCCACTTGTCGCCCTCTCTAATGCAGACTAAATGGTAAGCATGTCAGAGATCGATTTTGCTGTAAATCCACGCTTTTCCAGGGCTTTCCAGAAGGTCGGAAAGTCAGGGCAGCAGATATTGGTCTTTTTTTGTGATCTTGTTGAGACCGTGGAAGTCGATCCAAAGTTGGAGTCCACCTAATTTTTTCTTTGAGAATAGTACCGGAGCACCATGCAGAGAAAGTGAAGGGCGGATGAATCCTATAGCTAGTGCCTCGTCATTGAACTTTCTGAGTGTTTCTGGCTCAACTGGAGATAGGGAATAAATGGTTCCGAAGGGGGGACTCTCTCCCTCTATCAGGTCAATATTGAGATCGTATGGTCAATGATCGGCGAGGATTTCCACTTTCTTCTTGCTGAAGACGTTGGAAAACTCTTGATATTCCGATGGAACACTGTCAAGATTGGCTGTCCAATCAGGATTCGGGGAAGCGTCAATGATGGAAGTGGATCTTTCTTTTGGAAATAAGCATAACTGAAAGATCTCCTCGTTACCTAGTTTGAACAAGCGAGCGAACACAGAAGCAGGGACTAGGTTGATAGGTGAGTCTTGTTCGGATGTTGGAGGGGCGTCCGCGTGATTGGATTTCGGGATTCTGGAGACTGCAGCAGCGGATTTCATGGAGAGTGATGTCGGAATTGAATTTTGCTGCTGAGGAGTGCAGAACGATATACTACTCAATACCCAGTCAATCAACGGATTGTAGCAGGTGAGCCAGTTGTGTCCTAGCATGACGGAGCAGCTAGAATCAAGCGGTGTTACATACATAGCAACAACCTGATTTTTGCCAGACAGAAAGCGGATTGGCATATTGATAGTCTGCATGATTGATACATTAGAAGTGCCGTCGAAAAGTTTTAGTGGGATTTGCGGAATGTTGTGGGGCCCCAGCAGAAGCTTGGAAGTGAATGATGAGTCTATAAAACAGTGAGTGGAACCAGAGTCCACAAGAGCTTGAATGTTAGTATTCGGAATGATGTTGGAAGTCAGTTGTATAGTAAGAGAATTGGATTTTGACAGAGCAGAAGCGTTGAGTCAAACCTTGGAAAACGCACAGATGGAATCAATGCAGCTCTGGGTCTGTGCAGAGGTCTCAGAGCTGCTTATTATTTTTTTGAATCCGTAACAGCCGCAGGTTCGGCCTTGGGACTCGGGTTTGCTCGAAATTGCAGAGGCCGCTCGGGCCTTCGATTGAGCATTAAGGGAGGTTGATTGTGGACAGTCCTTTGCAATATACCCAAGTTTCCCACAGAACATGCAAAGGTTTTGGTCCATGTGTTGCTGTCTTTCCTGCTTGGTTAGTTTTCCATCTTTTCCGAGTATGTTGGAGATATCTGGAGTTTTGCAGAAATTCGGCATGGAGGACTGAGGTTTGGTAGAAGAGGTGGAAGCCGAACTGTTGTTGTTGTTCATCCTCTTCTGCGATTGGTTCAATCGGGATTCTTGCTTGTCTGATCAGTTGCTGTTACCGGAGTAGTTATTGTTGGAAGTGGTGGTGTGGTTGACCTCGCCTCGTCATTCCCAATAATGGCTGTCGATGGTTTGCGCAAGTTGTCCAAGTTCCGGAAGTGTGTCGGCTTTGTCCCGGGTTGCAAGAATATCTTTAATATGATTGGGAAGTTTATTTTAAAAACTCCTACAAAGGGCAGCATCGCCCCAGTTGACTCTAGCGGCAAGGCGGTTGAACTCTACAATAAACTTCATGATGCATTGGTTGTTGCGCATTCGGAGATTGTTGAGTTTGGTTTCTGCATCACTGATGGGATTGTAAGCTCTGAATTTCTCTCAGAGTACCATTGTGAAGTCCTGATAGTTTGTAAGCCAGGGCGGGTCTTGGAAGGTGTCGTCGTCCAAGAGTTCAGGCTCAAAAAAATCGAAAGCTGTCCCCTTTAAAAAAGAGATAGCATAAGTATCTGTTGCTTCGTCACTGGAAAAGGTCTGAGGATGATCGCGGAAGTGGAGCTTGCATTGAAGGAGGAAGGGGTGGAGCTTTCGAGAATCCGATCCGTTGAAGGTGTGGGGTTCGTGGAGTGTGGTTTTTCCGGTTTGGCCTTTATTCGGAGTTCCCATGTGCTTGGCTATTTGTTTCAAGGCTTTTAGCATAGCGTTCCCATCATCTTCTTCATCGTCATCATCATCTTCGTTGTTGTTGGTGTTGTCGTCATCGCTGGGCTCGTCTTCTGGTCCGTTATTAGGGGGGGGTAGATCCAGGGTTTGTGTTTCTGGTGACAGTACGGGATCTGGTAGAAGGCATAGTGAATGGATCAAGAGTTTCAGTTCGAATATACTGTGATGAACTAGATTTCTTCTCGTCGGATGTCGGGATTTGTCGGAATGTCGGAGTTTGGGATTTGGAGTCGGAAATCGAAATGTACAGACATTGGCTTCAACTTATAGGTTGCGCCCTCTTGGATCCTTTGTGTCCTGGTATTTCGGAAGGTCAGGATGTCAGAGAAGTCAGACAAGATCAGAGAGTCGGATAAGACTTAGAGGTGGAAATGAGAAGTTATCGAGTCAAGGTGGGTCAATATTCGAACTGATTAACGAGTACATGGAGGAGTCGTATATAACAAATTGATACAATCTGAATCGGAAAGGTACGAACACAGAAATCTGAAACGGAGTGAATGTGGGATCGAGGTAGAAGTAAATATGGACATAAGGCCAAAGATGTAGATCTTTGATAAAAATGACTAAATATAGATGGGATGGGGATAAGCAAAAACGGGTGGAGGAAATCGGAAATACGAATCAGAATATATCAGAGAAAAGTGGAAAAGCTGGGAATGAATCTGGGTTCTAACACCTTGCCCTCCCTTTGGACAATGATAAGTTCTTAGTTGATAAGTAAACTAAGTCTCCAGGTGCATATATGCTGCCTGTTCTTCACTTTGGTTAGCGTAGTGTGTCTGCAACACATGACTTTCAAGGATAGCATCATGTGCTTCCATTAGGTTCCACAGCGCTTGCTGTGCGAATTGTTTAACACCTCTATATGTGGTGTTAACTTCTAGCATCTGTCCAATTCTGTGCAGATATCCACTGTTCAGTTCGAACACAAATCCCATTGATGCATTGACACTGCTGTTCAATGTGAATTCAATCATTGGGCACTTTTCTGCCCAATCCTTTTGGTCATTGTGAACTCAAGGCTCATCCTTGCATGTGTCTTTCATGGTCTCATGCATTTCCGTCATGGTCTTGGTCTGCTACTGTATGTCGTACTCACTGTGGCTGCTGGGTACAAACCGTTTGTACCAGGGTCCCATAGTTTTGCTACTATCATAAAAAATGTTTACTACCTACTTGTGGACCATGCAAGGGATCATCATCATATTGAGCTTTGATGTCATGAGCTGGATGGACTCCATGAGCTGGACAGACTCCAAGCCCATGCTGTTTGTCCCAGGCACGAGTCTCTAGAGACAGTCTCGGAGACAGTCTCCCGCAGCAGACAGGATGTCCTCTAAAAAAGTGTAAAGTCCTTACTATTCACACTAAACAGACTGAGCCAATATTTATATTGGTGTCTGTGGGTTGTGTGGTACAAGTAAAAGGTAGATGCCTATGTCACTACCTATGGACAGCTGTATAGTTGTCCACTATCTACAAGTGCCCCTAGTGGGTGGCTTCTCTACTACAGCCCACAAGTCACCATAGTGACTTGTATATTTTCTATAGTAGCATATATGCTACTATGTATCCACATTCTTACACTTCTTCTTTTTCTTCCACCTCCTAGTATTGCATGGACTTTCTTTTCTATTTCTCTACTCAAATTGTTCATTCACACTGACATTGAATAAGTTCTCATTGATCTCATCTTCTTTTCTTAACTGTTGGTCTCACAGCCTCACCTTGCTGTTGGACAGCTGCCCATACAGTAAGTTCCATCTAAGCTTAACCTCAAATTCAAAGTGGATGACCTTTTTTATTGTAACATATTACTTTTTAGTGTTCAGCCTCAGTAATAGTCATCTAGTTCTGTGGGCTCTGAGTGAAGGGGGTGTTTCCATTACTTTGATCTGACTTGCAGTAATCTATTTGTTTGTAGATGAGGCTTTGAACATGGACACTGTCATAGCTTGTATATGGTGTATGTGCATGCCTACTGTTTCTATCTCCCATCCTATGCTTATCCAGAAATGTTTCACTGATAGTGTCTTGGTGTAAATGAACATGTTGGTATGTATGGTTTCTGTTGTTATTCATTTATGATAATCTCAACTAACCTGGAGTTCACATTTTGCCTTCACAACATATGTTCTGTCTTCCTTGCCAGCTACATTTATATATAGTATTAGTCTGAAGCAGAAATGGTGGAAGCTTGAACCACATCCAATTTCACCATGGTTTTTTGTCACTGGACTCGAAGGCAGTCCCTATTTCAGTCAGGTAAGTATGGAGTAAATGAGTTTCCTGTGTGTGTAGCATGTATTAGTTATAAATCAAATCAATTTTTTTGATCACATACTTGGAATGCCAATGTCGCCTATACAAAGGATTTATATTTATGTGTAAGGATCTGAATGTATTTTCTGCCAGCTCCCTGGTCTACTGAGCAGCAATAGAGCTGCAGGAGCTATGGAGTTTGTATAAACAGCTATAAACCAAACTGTGTCAGGTATCACATGCTATGGATAGCTATCATGTGCTATGGAGGCCCCACACCTGGCTATGGGGCACTATAACTCAGGGGGGTTGTCTATGCATCTATGGCAGGTATCAGGGCTATATATTGCTATAAAGACATGGCTTTTTTTCATGATGGTGTTGAAAACTCATTGCAGAATTTTATGTTCTCTGTGAGTTTGTAAGAGGGTTTGGTGTTCACAAATCCAGACTTATTTCCTGTGGTCTTATGATGCAAACCTATCTTCCCTGAACCTGCATCAAAATAGAGTTGGAACATTTACTTAAACACTGCCTGACAATGATAAGATATGGGAATCGTGCCAGGCGCAAGCCGTGACCCACTTCCTGCTAGTAATACTCATAAGTGGAGCTGTGGGCTGCAGTGGGGGCGGCCGGTTTGGGCGTGGCAGCCGAAGCTGACGCAGCTGGCTGGTTGTTACTGCCACAACGATGTCCACCAACGATGCCGTCTCTGAGATATCGATTAACATCAAAGGTAAAATTTTCAATTATACTTATAGATGAGCCTTATGTTGTGACGCAGGTCCTAGTGAACTCAAGATTCAAGTTACGATTTCAACGGACAAGACCGTATTAGACCTCAAGCATGCCATTGCAGAGAAATCCGACGTAGAGGCAGACAGACAGAGACTTATCTACAGCGGTTAGCCATTAAACCTATAATATTCTTATCTGGTCTCATCACGGACACAAATTGCGTAGGCAAAGTGCTTAAGGTGGGTGATGAACTATGTCAGAATACGATGTTATTGATGCTCAATCCCGCAGGATGACGATCTGCTATCCCAGTACAAAATACAAACATCGCATACAGTACACATGGTTAAGGGCGCAGCACGGAATACAGCCGCTACGTCGACATCTTCCCCCCAACCTCTCCCAAACATGCAGGCCGGTCAAAACCCCTCTGACCCACTCACACTCCTCAACTCGCATATGGGCCATGGCTTAATGGCCGGATTCAACCCGTTTGAAGGTCTAGGAGTTAATCCGAACGATCCCAACATGGTGTGTTTCCTTACACGGGAACTGCGCCGCTGACGCGAATTGCCTGGTACAGTTTCAGGGCATGATGGACTCACCTCAGTTCCTTCAACAAATGTCGAGCCTCATGTCTAATCCTGCCGTTGTCGATCAGATCATTGCATCTAACCCGCAGCTGCAGGGAATGGGCCCCCAAATCCGACAAGTTTTCCAGTCCCCGCAGTTCCGACAGATGATGTGCGTTCCTGCCTCCACTTTTTTGTACTCTCATACTCACAACCGCTGCAGGGCCAACCCAGACTCGCTGAGAACAATGTTGCAAATGTCTTCCATGCTCCGGGAGACCGGCGCAGCACCCGGCGCAGGCGTAGGGCATTTCAGCGCACCTCCCGCTGCCCCATCCGGCTCGAACACCAACGCAAACACGCCGTTCAACCCCTCTTTATGGCCCCCGTTCCCACAGCCTGGCCAAACGGCAGGTACGGGCACAGGTGCACAGGCGGGAGCGGCTGCACCAGCTGGAGGCCTCGTTGATCCAGCGCTCATGCAGCAGATCCTAGGTGGGCTGGGAAGCGGAGCAGGTGGCGGGGCGTTCCCTGGGTTCGGAGGCATGGGCGGATTCGGTGCTGCAACACAGCAGCCAGCGGATAGTAGGAGCCCAGAGGAGCGATTCCAGGTGCAGCTGCAGGTAAACAATTATGCGTTCATTACGTGCTTGGCGCTAATCATCGCGGGACGTTGGTAGCAACTACAGGACATGGGCTTCACGAACGCATCGCAGAATGTGCGCGCGTTACTTGCGACAAGTGGCAACGTGCACTCGGCAATCGAGTATATCCTGTCAGGCGGAGGTTTATAGCTGTGAGAGCCTGCTTGTATAGAGGACTGGTTTGTTACGATGATCAATGTGTCATTTATTATTTGTGTAAAAAAACACTATAGTCTGCCAAGTGCAGCCAAAGCAAGGTTGTTTGCGAGGGCTATGTTGGTTCCGTGCTGTGCGTTGCAGGGTGATGACAAGGGGATCCGCTTGAACTCTCTCGGGGAGCTTAACCCAGAGTACATTTTTGGCCACTAAATGGGCTGGGCGATTCCAATTAAATTAAAAAAATATACCCTAATTTAGGTATCTAATGCAATCATAACGGTGAGAGTTCACAGTCGATTGTTAAGATTCGGCCGAGTAGCTTAATCTTATCAACGGAGCCTTAAGTCACTCCATGTAAATATGCGTAATCAGACCATGGGTCTCCAAGATAGAACTCATGAAGTGTCATGAAGAGTGTCATGCCTACCCGGCAATGGTTCTGTAGAGATATATTTACTCTGGAACCCATCCTCCCCTGTTACTTGGCACCTATAACCACCCTATAACCCTCCAATAAACTCCTATTTTCGTCGGCACCTCACGCGCAATGCTTTGGCCATTTTGTTCCCTCCCGTCAATTTGTGCTTTACACTTTCCACCCATACAGTTTGTTCCTCAGAGGAAGTCCTCTGCACGCGCCCTCTTTGTCCCTCTTGGCCCAGGGTTGACCTCGACACCTGCGCCTGCCTCGGGGACAAAGCGATACTTGGGGTTCTCTGCGCGCTTCTCATTCTGCACACCCGAATCATTATCACAGTTGCAGTCAGAACCACAAACCAAAGGACAGATGAGTGAAGGCACGCACCGGTGAATAATTCGGATCTTGCCACACGAGCACCGTCCCCGCCTTAAGCGCTGGATTCGTCTGTGGTGGGTTCGGTGGCAGCGGGTGCGGAGGCGCGGCGGCGCTATAGGCGTCGGGGTGGGAACAAACACTGGAGCTGGTGCAGATGTAGATGTAGGAACGCTGTTAGATGGGGGAGTGGATGTAGTGGTTGAAGGGAGGGTGGGACCAGGTGCGGGAGCAGGTGATGGGGGAGATGCACCTTGGCCGAGTAGGAGCTGCTGTCCAGGTCCTCTTGGGCCCGGTGAGAAGGGAGAGCCGGGCGCACCGGGGGGACGCAGCAGCCCTGTGGGTGGGAAAGGGAAGCCGGGCGGCGGCGGGCTGGGAAGGCAGTTAGTAAGCAACTAGTAAGAGAGGCGGGTGACATACCCAGGAGGGAAGCCTGGACCAGGCGGGAAGGGAGGCATGAATCCCGGAGGCGGCGCGCCGCCCGCGAAGGAGGGGGGAATCATGCCCGGGAACGGCGGCGGCGGCGCAGGTGCTGGCGTTGCGTACGTCTGCGGTGCGGCATTATACACCGCGCCATGCTCCCCGCCACCGCCGCCGGATCCTGTTCTTGGCCCCGCCGTATCTCCACCGCCCATCAGCGCCTTGTGCGCCTGTAGCTGCGCGGATAGCTCCTCCTCGCCTAGCACGCGATTCTCGACGCGGGGTCGCTTGTTCTGCGGGAGACCTTTACCTGAGCCAGAGATTGAGCCTGCGGGGAGACCGAGTTCCTGCTCCTTGCGACGCTTGTAGTCTGCGACGTCGGGTGCGGGGATGCCCTCCATCCCGAAGATCTCGACTTCATAGCCATCGCGACCCGGAATTGCGTTTTCGATACGAGGAAGTCTGTGTTGTGAAGTGAGCAATACGTGCTTGAGAGGGAGTGGGGGGACGCACTGGTCAGGATCAAGCTTGTGCACTTGCTGAATATGCACGGCGAGTCCACCGGCTGTATTTAGTCTGCGTGGACACTGATTGCATTTGAAGTGCTTCGCTTTCTGATGCTGCATCAACACTATGCATGACGACCTGATCATTATCCTGCACAAGGACATCCAACGAGGAGCTCACCCTTTTCGTCCTCAAACTCACGCTCGCAGTACCAACACCAAGGCCGCACGATCTGCAATCATGAGAACGACACATTCAAGCACAGACCGCACGGATTGTGCACACTGCACTCACGATCTTATTCTTCTTCTTCGCCATCTTCTGCAGTGACCGAGGGGATGATCGTCAAGGGATTATGTCAGCTGCTGGCGTTGAAAACTCTCCCCCAGTCCGACTTTACTAAGTTACTAGGTGAGTAACCCGTGCTACGCACGGGCACCCCATTAGGTGTTTGCTGGTTTTGAACATATCCACAATCAAAAAATTATATTTCTACATGACATATTTGAAATCACATTGTTCCTATGTTAGTGTTGCTGTTGGCTGCAGCCAATATATTTTATCATGGCCAATAGTTCTTCATCTTGAAAGTAATCTTCACCAACCTATCAGCTTAAGGGTTTGCATCCCAGAGCCCCCAAATTGTTATTTCACCAACAGCTGGCCTCAAAAAACTGAGCTGAACAAATAAATAGCCCATGCGGTGTTAGGGACGCATGCCAGATTCGACATCGGACTGTTAGGGTTCGCTGGATTTGACATCAGGGTTGGATTTGGTCGGAGCCCTCCTTGACTGAGGTCGGTAGTTGCAATATTTGGAAATGCGTGGAAATACGGGATGACTCGGAAGTCAGAGATCTGAAGACTGATCGACACAGGCGTTGGCTTCAACTTATGGGTTGCGCCCTCTTGGATTTCTAGTGCCCTGGTATTTTGGACTGAAGACCAGAGTGTTATCAGGTTTCCGATTGGTTGGGTCTATTTGGAAGGTCTATTTGGAAGGTCAGTGCCAATGATGTGTTGAGACTTATCGGAAATGAGTGGGGGCTTCGGGTATTCAGGGATGGAATGGTTAATGCGGGAAGGTAGGAGTAACGATAAATCAATATCAAGTAAAGACTAGCTTTTCTGGGAGGCGAGTGTAATCAAGGAGGGTTTTGAGATGTCGGATGAAGTAGGGTCAGAATGATCAGAATGATCGGAATAGTCGGAATAGTCAGAATAATTGGAATACCGAACAGGGTTTGAAGGCCTTATTACAGGTAGAAGTTTGGAGCGAACGAAGTGTAGTAATAGAGGGTGGTACGAAAGATAGTGATACAAAGTAGTGAAGCAATATGATGCAAAAAATGGTCGCAACCAGTCGTCTAGAGGACTCGGATTATCGTCGGGGTTATTTTAGTCCTTTTTATGTCCTTTTTAATCTCTCCTTTGACCCTGGACCGACCTCGAACGGACTCGGAATGGAATTTTTTTATTGTTATTTTATTGTGTCACGAAAGGGTCTGTTAAAATCCCAATCCCAAAACCCAAGACTCTGAAGGATCCGTCGGAACTCACAGTTTTATTTTGTCAAAGAGTAAATTCTTAAACTCCATCTCTAAGGTTTAGACTTAGGTTACTCACTTTACGTTTTTATACTTGTCCTGTCACATTTAAAATTTAGATTTGGGTAGTTAGGTTAGGAACGTAACCTGTTAGGTTGAAGGTTTTCCGGTTACTAGTTAGACTAAGACTTGGTCGATTAGGTACTAAGTTTTCTAGTCTGAGACTTGGGAGTTAGACTAAACCTTAGTCTGGTTTGACCGGTAAGGTTGAAACTTGGTCAATGAGACTAAGACTTCGTCGGTTAAGGTGAGGTTTGGTCGGTGAAACTAAGACTTATTTCGTTAGGTTACGGTCTAGTCTACTTGACTGAGACTTGACTGGTTAGGTTAACACTTTTTCTGTTAGACTGAGTCTTGACCAGTTAGAACCGGTTGGGTACAGACTTAGGTGGTTGGATGTAGATTTAGTCTGTTAGATTAAGGTTTGACCTGTGTAATACAATGAGGTTTAGGTTGAGACCTGGTTGGTTAGACTCAGGACTAAAACCCTTAGTCTATTAGACTGACCCTTAGTCTGTCAGTCTGAATCTTAATCTGTTAGAATTAGTTTTGGTCTGTTACTCTGAGGTTTGATCTGTCTAATAGGTTGAGACTTAGTCTGTTAGATTGAGGTTTGACCGACCTAGTAGACTAAGACTTGGTCTGTTAAGGTTTGACCGGTCAGGTTAAGGTTTAGTCTGTTAGGTTGAGGTTTGGTCGGTCTAATAGGTTAAGACTTGGTCTGTTAATGGGTGACCAGTCGAGTTAAGGTTTAGTCTGTTAGGTTGAGGTTTTGACCTGTTTAATAAGTTGAGGTCTGGTCGTTTAGGTTAAGACTTGACCTGTTAGATTGAAGTTTGGTCGGATAGGTTTGATCTGTTACGTTGAGTCTAAACCGGGTTTAACTAAAGTTTCGTCTGGTAGACTGAGATTTCGTCTATTAGGTTGAGACTTGGTTTAACCTGACAGACTAAAACTTACTTTATTAGATTACTTGACCTGTTAGGTTCTGAGGTTCACTGATCTAACTAAGGATTAATCTAATTTAGTGTGTTAAACTGAAATTTAACCTGCCATGTTAAAACTTAGTTTGTTAGACTGTGATTAGACCGGTTTGTCTAAGACTTAGACTGTTAGGTTGAACTTTAACCTGTGAGACTGGTTTGATAGGTGACTAAGGTGAGACTAAGGTTAAGACTGTCAGACTGAGGTTAGTGTCCCTAATCTGGATTTAAACCCTTAAATCCTATTAGGTTACTTTTGTTATACAAAAGCTTTTTAGGGTTGTTGGGTCGATTTTGTAACTTAAGAGTTTCCAAAAACTTGAAGAGTCTTTTGGAAAACTCTTAACTTTCAGAGTCAGTACAAAAGATGTTAAAAGAACGGGTAAAACCTTTGTGTTACAAAAGCTTGTGAAAAGGGGTGTAAGGGATTTAAGGGTCTAAATCCCGATTAGGGACACGTTAGACCGGTTAGACCAAGACCTCACCGGTGAGGTTGAGACTTGTCTACTAGACTGGTACTTACTGGGTGAGACTGAGACTTGACCGTCTAGGTTGAGAGTTAACTTACTGATTGAGACTTGGTCGGTTAGACTAAGACTAAGACTTAGACTGGTAGACCGAACTTGACCTGTTGGGTTTAATAAGACTAAGTTCGTTTGACGGGTTTAACTTTTTAGATTCAGTCTTAACCTTTTAAGTACAGACTAAGTCTTTAGTGTTTGACCTGTTAGATACAGGTTTTGGTTTAGTAACTTGTGTAATCCCCACTAGTGTCAACTGACTAAAATACCTAAACAACCCTCTAAATTACCACCTAAACCCTGTCCTTTAGTAGTTTAGGTCCTTTCACGGACGTCTCTGACCTCAGTGAAACCTTTTAAACCGTCTAAACTACGACCTAAACGTTCACACAAAGTTTACATTTGACAGTAATTAATCTTTATAACGTTCATATGATAATTAGATGATCTACGTGTAAACGACTTACTCACATTTAGTTGAGGTTTAGGACAAGGGTTAGACCCCATACTCTCAACTGACCAGTCTAAACCTACTAAAAATAATGAGCGTCAACGAGTTTAGGTTGTAGTTTAGGGATAGTGTAGGTGTTTTAGTCGGTTGACACTAGTGGGGGTAACGACTGAAAACTAACTTCAAACCAAAACTCGTTACGTCTTTTTGACGACTCACAATCACTCCGGTACACCGTACACTATAAGTTATACATTACTAGGTTCATAAAAGTTTATATCTTTAGGTTCAACATTACCCCACGATAGGCCAGTGAGATGGAACTACTTCCACGACACTACTGTTTATAACGTATATTCCTACAAGACGGAGTAGGTTTAACTCATTCGTAAACCCTGAACTAACCTCAACGGTGATAACAATTGAGACTCTCCGTCATGTAACCGAAACCTGTTGAATATTTTTACCGACAAACTTATGTATCCCATCATCACAACGACGTACAATCTAGGGTCTAGGTTGGGCACAATAAGGCTGCAAAGTGTATGAGGCTATTGGGAAAAGGCGAATAAAGACTGTACAGGGGTAATAATAAGAATCAGTGTCGAGATAGAACTATAATAGAGACATACAGAATAGAACTAAGGGCGTAAGCGAGACTAAAGTCTTGAGGTATAGTACGTGGGAGTAGAAGGTAAGGGCTAAAGTCTTAGGACGTACAGAATTTATACAAAAGAGAAGCAGTTCGAAGAAATCGAACATTTAGCACAATATAGCATAGTATAGC
>MU134431.1:0-50948 GCA_015039355.1 Ramaria rubella | reverse complement strand
AGCTCGGTATTTTTTCTGCATATAAAATCACATTCTATATGGCCTTACTAACACTTGGTTTTTTCTTTCTACATTTTCCTAAATCAACACTCTGTCAGCCATAGTGCCCTATCATATCAAGTCACTTACTTAAGATGGATGAAGCAGAACATCTTTATATACAATATTCATTGAGAAGCAGATTTAATCTTTTCTAATTGGTTCCCCAAGAGACTGTGACATAGAATTGACAAAGACCAAACATAGCAACTCACAGGTCTATTCCAACAGTGCCTTGGATTGTGACTTGGATAGTTGGATTCAAATTTCAGACTGCCTTTTTTTGAGTTGGATTGTTTGAAGTGGACTTGGATTGTCTGGTTCAGAGTTGCCAGTTGGATTGTTCACATGGGAGTTGGGGCTGTCAAGTTCAGAATCAGAGTGTTCAATTTGGAGATCATTCAATTTGGGACAGATGGTCTGATTCTGACTGGATTTTCTGAGTTGCGTTTTTGGACTGGTCACTTGTACTTGCAAGCTCTGCCTCAAATGATGATGTTCCACCACACTAAGGCTCTCAATTGTTTAGACCTGTGGGTAAGGGTATGTGAGAACCCTTGGGTCAGATCATGACCTGGCACTTAAATAAGTGCTGGGTACCCATATCTGTATGACCTGTGGGTGATTTTTTATTTGTATTTATTTTGGCTGGTTGGGTTCTGTAAACAGATAATATATATTTAATTAAACAGGCTGACCCAGCAACTAAATTACTCCTGGGTATGAATATAGGTATCTGCAGGTAAAACCTATGTGACCTGTAACCAGCCTTACTGCAAGGGGAACATATATTGGCCTGATTTGGCCATATGCTGACACCTATGCTCTATTCTACATCATGCTGGACTCCAGGGGAGTATGCAGTATGACACTTCCCACTTACTTTCCTCTCTTTAGCTGTAACACAGACACATATCTGCTGTGTGAGTCATGCTTAGCTATCATGTTGGTTTGGTTGGTGGATATCAGTGAGCACCATGCAGTCTGATTTAGGGCCCCTTTCATGTACACATGCACACACCCATACTCTTGGATACCATCTCATCTCTCTGGGTATGTGAGTCACCAAACATACCTGTACTCCCCATTTCTCACAGATAGCCACAGATACCAGCAGGTATCTGCATATTTGTCACAGGTATACTCACCATTTTTTTCAAGAGTACAGGTATGTGTTAGAACCCAAATCTGTCCTCCAATTTTCTGCATTTCCAATAAACCTCTTTTTCTGATTATTCTGATATAACCACATTTGAACATTCTTAGTCAAGATCCATCTTCAATCTTATACCCATAGGTTTTACCCTGATTCCATATTTGCTCCATTTCAGTATTACATATCACATATCCTTACCTTTTCTGTTCCTGATTTGGAATTCCACATATTCCTTTAAATATGCTTCTCTATCCAAGCTTTTCTTTAGCTTGTATATTGATTATTCTGATTGTTCTTCCTTATGTCATTTGTAGTTCTGATGCTACACTATGTATAATGCTCCAAATGCATGTATACAATTGATCATTATCTTGACATCTCAATCAGATACTTTCCAATTACTCCTATCCTACTTCCAATTTCCAAATTCCACTCCTTGGTTAATTCTGCTTTCCCACAAAGCACCATCCTCCCTCAATATTGATTTATCATTACTTCTCTTTCTTCCACATTGATTATTCTGCATCTCCAAATATTCTGCATTCTTCTGTATGCTCAGTTAAGTCTTGACTCATCCATCTTATCATTGATCTCTATACAGATCCAACTAAAACAATATTTTAAATTCTGACTTGTCAAGAAGTCTGAAATACCAGGGCACCAGAAATCCAAGAGGGTGCAACCCATAAGTTGAAGCTGACACCCATGTATTCCCATCTCTAGTCCTTTTGGTTCTCCAAGTCTTCCAACATCTCCAGATTCTCCAAATTCCAATATCCAATATTTCCAACCAAGGAGAAATTCAGATACCCTGACAGTATGGTGTTACAGTAACCGTTACTCATGCAATGCCCTAGTCTGATTTGTAGATAGTGTCAAACTGTTATCTTATAGGTGCCTATCACCTGTATGTGCAGTAAGTGAATAGCTCATGTAAATTATGTAGACTTAGGATTAGAGGCATCTCACATGTCACTTGTGCACATCCCCTTACCCTTACACCCTATCAGCACTGATATAAAACAACAGTTCAGATTCTGATTGTCTGCCAAGTCATATAATCTAGCCAGTTCAGAAGTGGATTCCATGACTCAGAATTAAATTGGCCAGTTCAGAGTCATTTTGGTTGGTTTGGAGTTAGATGGTCTGATTCATAATTGGATCATCAGGCCAGTATGAAGTCAGATTGGCCAGTTTGAGTTGGACCAGCCAGATCAGCATCAGACTGGTTAGTTCAGAATTGGGTTGGCCAGTTCAGGATCAGATTAGCTGGTTTGGAGTTGGATTGTTGGATTTGGAATCAGATTGGCTGCAGTGGTTCAGAGTCAGATTAGCTGGTTCATCAGATTGGCCAGTTCAGAGTTGGATTGAGATCAATCTATCTGATTTGAATTCAGCTTGTTCAGGTTCTGATTCACTGATTCAGATAGATTATTGTCTGATTCATTCAGATTCTCATCTGTTTTTATTTTGACACTCCAGGCTGCCTCAGGACACCAAGCCCTAACCCTAAACTTGTCTGGAAGACACTGTATTGTTATTTTCTTGGGGAAAGGCTCAGGCAAGTTCCAGGGATGTCCCAGAAGCCTCCTTGATTTTTCCTATATTTCTCTGGAAATTATTTGGGCTGCTGTGGGGCTCAGGATCCAATGTTTGAGCTGACCAAGCATGACCAATCCTGACAAATCACGGGCGCTTAAAAACGCCCACCACCCACCGTCGCACTTTAACATATAGATTAGATGAGTAACCTGTGCTTCGCATGGCATCCCATTTGGACTTTGGTGGATTTTTGCATAGTGAAAATTATATTCTTACACAGCTACATGGCCTCGCTAAAGCTTAGCATTTTTTCTACATATCAAAAATTACATTATTTTCTGCATAATTAAAATCACATTCTATATGGTGTCACTAACACTTGGT
This sequence comes from Ramaria rubella, assembly GCA_015039355.1. Taxonomy (NCBI): domain Eukaryota; kingdom Fungi; phylum Basidiomycota; class Agaricomycetes; order Gomphales; family Gomphaceae; genus Ramaria; species Ramaria rubella. The sequence continues at coordinate 47,827 of MU134431.1, read as the reverse complement.
TTTGTTCTACATTATCCAAAACCAACATTCTGTCAGGGAGTCAGCTATGGTGCCATATGATATCATCCCACTTATTCCTGATGGATGAAGCAGAACATCTTTATATACAATATTTTTCATTACAGCATCTTCATTGAGAGGTGGATTTATTCTGATCCCATGGCTTCCCTATGAGCCTGTGATATAGAATTCACAATGATCAAACATAGGGAGAGACTAGGTTGCCTTAGATTGTCAGATTAAGACTTGGATTATAGGATTCAGATGGTCTGATTTTGAGTTGGATTGTTCAAATTGGATTTGGATTGTCTGGTTCAGAATCAGACCGTTCAATTTGGAGTCAGATTGTTTGAATCTGATTTGAATATGTGATTTCCAATTTAGAATTGGATTGTCTGATTCAGACTGTTTGATTTGAAGACAGATGGTCTGATTTGACTTGGATTGTCAGAGTTGGACATGGATTTTCTGATTCACATTTGGACTGGCCAGTTGTGCCGGCAAGCTCTGTCTCAAATGATGTTGTTCTGCCACATTAATACTCTCAATAGGTTAGACCCATCAGTGAAGATATCCATACCTGGGTTGTGAGAACTCTTGGGTCAGATTATTACCTAGCACTTAAATAAGTACTGGATATATATATTAGCCATATGCTGATACCTATGCTCTACTGTATGTCATGATGGACTCCAAAGGAGTGCACAACATGACACTTCCCACTGTCCTCTCTTTACACTTCTCTGATGTAGCACAGGCACTTATCTTCCATGTGAGTCACACTTAGCTATTGTGTCAGTTCAATTGGTAGTTAGATAGCAATGCAGTGATTCATAGAAGACTGTTATCTTATTAGTGCCAATTGCCTACATATATATGGTAGATAGCTCATGTACATTCGCTATCTTGGTATAGACTTAGGATTAGACTCTTAGAGGCATCTTGCATCACCTTTATACACATCCCCTTACACTTATGCCACATCAGTGCCAATATAAAGCAACATTTCAGAGTCTGATTTCTGATTTGGACACAGATTGTCCAATTCCAAGTTGTATAATCTGGCCATTTCAGAGTTGGACTGTGTGGGTCAGAGCCAGATTTTCTGATTTGGATGTGGAAAATCAGATGATCCAGGTTGGATTTCCCAGTTTGGAGTCAGTTTGGTTGGTTTTAGATTGTCTGATTCAAAATTGGATGTGAATGGAATCAGTTTGACCAGTTTTGAATAGGACCAGATGAATCAGCATTGGATTGGTCAGTTTGGAGTTAATCAATTGACTGGTTTGAAAATGTATTGTCATATGTGGAATCAGATTGGCTCCAGTGGTTCAGAGTCAGACTGGTTGATCAGATTGGCCAGTTCAGATTTGGATTAATCTCACCCTGGATTGGATTGTGCCAATCAGAATTAGTTTGGAGTTGGACAGTCTGGCCAGTTCAAAATCAGATTGGCCATTCAGAGTTGTATTGGGATTGTCTAATTTGGATTCAGCTTGTGAGATTCATATTTAAATTCACTAATTCAGACACAGATTATTGTCTCATTCATTCAGATTCTCATTTTATTTATTTTGACACTCCAGGCTGCCTCAGAACCCCAAACCCTAATCTTAATCTTGCCTGGGAAGACACTGCCTTGGGATCAGTGTTATTTTCCTGGGGTAAGCTCAGGTAAGGTACAGCGAGGTCCAGGCCTGGCCTCCCTGATTTTTCCCATATTTTTCCTGATTTTTCCTTAGTTTGATTGGGGCTGCTCTGGGCCTCAGGAGCATTCAAACTCCAAGCTGACACCTAAAAATGCCCACCACCCACAGTTGCACTTTAATATATAGACTAGGTGAGTAACCTGTGCTATGCACAGGCACCCCATTAGGTGTTTGCTGGTTTTGGATATACCCACAATCAAAAAATTATATTTCTACATGACAGATTTAATTACATTTTTCCTATGTTAGTGTTGCCATTGGCTTATATTTTCTCATGGCCAATAGTTCTTCATCTTGAGAGTAATCTTCACCAAACTATCAGTTTGGGCAGTTTTTTGTTAGAAGGCTTTCATGGAGGTGTGTCCCAGAGCCCTCAAATTGTTATTTTGAAACATAAATAGTCCAGCTGTGGAAACACTATCCTATGTATTCAAACAGCCATTTCTTATAAGTTGTCTGTAAGAAAGTATATATAATAGTACAATGCACTAAGTTGAAATTATCAATCCTTACCTTCAACTCCAGGCCTTGCGATTCCATCCCTCTTACATAAGCTGAGTGCAGCTTCAAGGGACCCAACCACATATCTCAACATTTGCATTTCATAGGTACATTTGAGCATTATTTGAGTCAATTAATAAACCAATTGACCCAATTCAATTAATCCGATTAAGCCAATAAATATGTTCCAAGTAGATGTGCACATCATGAACTCAATTGGTGTCCATCCAGAGCCCGAGTGATCCAAAATAGCAAGATTAATCAGATGTAAGAACTTTGTCATCCCAAACATGCCAAAATGGACTGAAGACATCACAGACCACGACACATATGATTCATCGGATCTCCCCCACACCAGTTTAATTAATCACACACAATTGGCCTGACCTCACAACTTCCTGGGCTTCCCGGACCTGCGGTGTCCACTCTGACTCCTGGAAAAATGTCAAAACAATCAGGCACCATATGCAGAGCTTTGAAGCGGCTAGATGCACTCTTGGTAGTCTTGCCCCTTCACCATTAGATGCTTAGTTCTAAATATCATGTCAGTTCTGAGGTGATCCAAATAGCTGTTGCCAGAAACCAGAAACGAACCTTTTACCTTGACCTCCGTTGGAATCTGTGACATGTGTGTCTGGATTGCTACTCCCTGGCCTTGCCTGTTCATTGCCCTGGGGTGTGGTGATGCTGGCCTTCTTCCCATGTTCCCTTGTCGTGTCGGCATGCACATTCTTGCGACCATGACCAAGGGCACGTCCAGCCTTGACTGTCACCACCAATGTCGCATTAGGGTGAGGTCCTGCAGGAGGCAGTTGTGAAAGAACAGGCTGTTCAGTGGCTATTTGGGTCCTAGCTAAGAGGGCATTCAAGTAACTGTCAGTACGTGCGTATGTGTGTGGACATGGCACTCACTCGCTTGATTCAAGCTGACAAGTTCCTCAATATGGGCAGTAGTTGGCCTTAACATGGCAGGATTGGGATGAGTGGTTGGAAAGGGGGCGATCAAGGCCAGGATGCCTGCAGTGTCCAGGGGGTTGTGCACGGCCAGTGGAGGGAGAATGTCTGGGTGGGGAATTTCATGAGTGACAATGGAGGATGGTAGAGGGGGAGGTCCCATGATTGAATCCAGCATGTCTTCAATGTTGGGTGCACAGGAGGGGAAGTGAAAATGTGATGTCTGGGGCAAAGTTGTGTTGGCCATTTGAACATTGAGGATGTGGAGGTACAGAAGCTGTACATGGACCCCAGACATGTCCTGCGGGCACTTGAATTCCACGAGTGGAGGGATTCTATCATGGTCAACGAATGCGCTGGGATTCTCCCTGATCTCATCCCAAGGGATCAGGGTACTGATATCATGGTGAGTATATTCTGGTGGTGCTAAGTGAGCACAAATGTTGTGGACTAGATCACACAGCTTCACTTACGCCACAAGTAACGTAGGTATTCTTCCAAGAGCACGGCAAACTGCGCATTTGAAGTGTGGTTCATGTCCAGGTGGGGAAGTGTTGGCTTGCCATCTTTGTCAAGAGCGACACTCACAGCAGGTGGTGGAGGGGCTAGTGAGTTGTGATTGGTGAGATGCATGGGTGGGAGATCAGGGTGAGTTCATGTACCTCCAAGAGATATTTGCGCCCATTCAAAGAAGGGCCTACTGATGCGGTTCATGTATTTGGGTATATACGTGCCGATAGATACCCCTGTGGTCGTTGTGTTGCTCAAGCTGCATGCTTGAGTGAGCATGGACGTGTGATATGAGTGCAGGATGAACCTGAAACTTTGTATCTGCGTGCCCTGGCCATGATATGCAAACTGGAGGTGGAATACAGCATCTCCGATGCAGTCGGTGTCATGTCCAACCAGATGTTCGAATATAGGTTGGAGGGTTGCTTCCAGATGATCTTGATTGCTGGGCCACATGTATATCAGAGATGCGCAACCTGGAATTAATATCAAGGGGGTTCTCATGCAAAAATTTCAGCTGGGGTCACTTCTCCAGAGGGATTGGGGTGGGTAGCATTGTGATGTTGCGCACGGTTGTGCCAATCATTCTGTTGGTCCTCGTTAAGCTCATGCCACATCTCATCTCTGATTTGTTGCCACAGGGGCTGGTTGTGGTGGGTGGAGAGACCAAGGGCAAGATGACGTGCATTCATGTGCACCGTGATTTCGGCATGGTAAGCATCTGCGAATAGGGTGAGGTTGGTCACCCTCTTTGGAGGTCCAGGAAATGACATGAGCGTGGGGCGGATGGCGAGTCTATGGGTGCCCCCCTGGGTTCGGGCATTGTTGTGAAACCAGCGCAGAATTCGCTGGGAGAATATGGTCAGCTGGCAAGTGCAGTTGAGGTTCCTGGGGCAGACAGTACCTGGTGGAGTGAGCCTATAGTGACCTGGTGACTCCCAAATACAACACCGAGCAGAGGGTTGTGTGTCATCCCATTGTCCAGGGTTTGTTCAATCAATTTAAAATGGGCAAATAAATCCTTGGCCAGTGCAGCAGACTTTGCAGTTTTGTTACCGTGCCCTGGGGGTACAGCAAGATATTCTGGCACGCAAGCTTGGAGCCAGGTGAGGGCAGCTCCTTTGAGAGATATGATCTCTTGGATGGTGGATGGTGGTGGCAGTAGAGGCAGTGGACATTGGTAGGGGAAATTAGCAGTGGTTGGGTCAAAAGAGTGTGGGGGTGGCACATGGGTGAAATTGAACGGTGGTGTGTTGGAATGGAGTATTTTAGCTCACTGCACAGGTTGTCTTGGACATGCATACAGCCGTATGCGCCCCGGTGATTGCGGGTTGGGGGTCTAAGATTGGTACGGTCTAGATTGGCTGGCGTGGTGTAGATTGGCTGGGTCACTTGGGTGCAGGGTGGGACCATAGTATACATGGCATCATCTAATGGACTCACATTAGTCCTCTGTAGTGAGATCCCATGTGGGTCCCATTCCCAACATGGCGATGTTGTTCACAACTTGCAGTGGTTTGAACTTATGACACGAACTGGGAATGGTCTTGTGTAAAGGGTAACAATAGTAGAGCTAGTAATGGAAAATGGAGTCACTAAAAGGGGAGAATGTAAAAAGGCAGTCCATGTGGTGGGGCACTCATTGGGGAAAGAATTAATGTGATCAAGACATTAAATGTTTGGGATGGTTATAAGGAATGAAGGTGGTTGACATCCACGCAAGAAGGACAATGGAAAATGAGAAACCACACATTAACGAAGAGGGAAAACACTGGTGGGAAGAAAGAAAGTGGGAGGTGCTGCAGTGCAGCAAGCAGGCTTGGAAAAACTCAGTGTGTAAAGGTGGGGAACCTATTGGTCCCCCAGTATGTATGACTCTAATCATCCGCTGGCTCATTGGAGTCTGATGAGATGACAATAATTTCTTGGGTGTGTTTGTGCCCACCGTGACATGTGGATGTACCATCGACTCAGGTGGACGCACGTGGCAGGCTCCAGCATGCAGATGACTGGCATGATCATTTGCGAGTGGGGAGGCCAGTGTCATCATCATCCTGCAGAGACTTCAGGTGCACCTCAGTCATTGCATGTGGTCTTTTCAAGGTGGTGGATGGCTTGTGGGCTGGTTCACGAAGGGGTGCGATGTCCCTCCTTGGCAGTCCAGGGAAGTCTTTCACATCTTGGAGTTTGCCCCCCATGCTTTTGTGGAGCACAGAAATTTGTTCTAACAGTCCCTGACAATTCCCCAGCCACAGTCATACCACGCAATAAAAAAGAATGTCACCATTATGGACTGGGCGAATGGCATCCTGTGTGTAGTAGCAGTGCCATGCTCAGGTTGTTGTGCTGTAGGATTCAAGCAATCCCGCTTTGAGCTCAGCAACTGCAGACACAATGTGGGTGTGGTCCAACAGCACAAAATGGTTGGAGAGGCACACCATGCATGTCATGGTCATCAGGCGCTGGTGTGCCTGTCTCCAATGTGAGTCTCTCACCCCAAGGGCTTCACAGCCTGTGCTTACCTGCAACCATATGACCACGGTGATCTGGGGTGGACAGATGTACATTGGAGCAGGGGAGGAGGCATGAGGGCTGGAAGGGGGAGCTCCCGGGCCACAACCAGGGGTGGAACTTGACGATGGAGTGTGAATGTTGCTCCCTGTGTGAGCTGATCTGAGAGAAGTTGTACTGGGAGTGCGCCTGAGGGGCAGCATCGAGCAGATGCGCGCAATGAGTTTGAGTGCACCAGCGCGTTCGAGCTCACTCCAAAGGACACCTACTCGAAATATTCTGGACAATTAACACACTGGTAGGTGGCTCAGGTTTGAACAATCTTCCAGATGGTACCAGCAGACTCACCCAGGCCATCCACCTCCTGCAGTTGTACATGTCTTTGGCCTGGATACCGAGGCACAAGTGCAGATACATGCCATGCCCTGGCTGGTGGCTGGGTCAGGCAGGTTTCCGGGGGTGCAATCCTGTCCATTAGATAACGGAGTTCCTGTGTGGCCACCTCCCATCACTTGGTGGTCCCAGCTGGCTGCCTCTGCCTTGCCTTTGAGGCATGGGTAGAGGGGTTCATTGAAGGTGATATCAGCCTCATGACAGGGTTTGTCAGGTGCAAGGTAGACTCATACAAGGAGGGGATGTTTAGGTGGGTGTATGGTAAAGAATGTGTTGAACGAATGCCAAGGCGTGTGATTACGAATGGCGCTTGAGAGCAAATGAGTGGGGTGGAGTGGGGCATGCGATATCCTGAGAGGGGTTGGCCTCCACAAGTGCTTTGAGACCTTTATTCAAAAATTCAAGTGGCCCACTCACCTGTGGGATATCGATCCAGGATTGAGCTCCAGGACTACTGAAACACAATGGCCATTGGGAGCCGTGGTGTGTCCGGTGGTATATGGCCTGGATCTTCCAGGCCAAATATTGTCCTGCAATCCTGCCATCGTCACCCTGTCGCCAATCGAAGTGTTGGACACTAGTCTGTAAGGCACTCGCGTACCTTCTGTGTGTGGACTCACTCAAGCCACTCAAGCCGCCATCGATGGAGCCCCCCGAGGGCTCCAGGTATCACTGGTGCTGGGGTGACACAAGCCCAGGGGATGTACATGTTCCGGATGGTGCTGACACCTGAGTCACATGACCGGTGGCGGTGGACGCGTCAGTTCTGGGATGCACCTACTAGGTTTGTCGCAACGCATGCACGGCTATCAGTCAGATACAGGCCCAATAAACCGTCACAGGTGCTGGCAGCCCAGGATGATTGCGACTGGGTGCGATCATCCTTCACCCCAAAAGTTTAGCCATTTTGAACCACATGATTGTGAAACATATAAGGTGTGCAGAGCGACCCTATTGCAGTGCACTGGTGCAGCACCAGTTGGTCAGTGGGGGATACACTGTAGACTTGAATGCTAAGGAGATGAGAGGCCACACATGCATGCAGTTATACCAGAGCCTCTGAAACTGGTAACTTAGTGCCACCGTGTTAGGGTATTTGAATATGTGTGACACGGACTAGTAGATGGCCTGCCTGCCTCATCTCCCATTTGCAATGCCTCATTCCACACTGGCTGCTGTGCGGAAGTTTTGACATGGGTGAACGCAAGCCCAAGGGCCACCTGTATTGTGATCTGAACTCACCAACATGTTTCAGACGGTCATCACAAACACCGACCACACCATACACGATGGGTCACACTCTACGTTGCAAACCACGATTCTGGTGGATCTCCTATGGCTGAGCAAGTGGCCCAAATGTGCTCAGCCAGCTATGGAGGGATTCTCTGAGCGCATCATCCCAGAGGGCACTCCCACTGGCGCACCATCCTCAGAATCGGGAAGACACCAGGTAAGTAAGCACCAGTAACAACAGCCATGCATGGATCCTCACCTGTGGTTCATCATCACAGGGGATGTCTGTGATGATGAACCAATTCCAAGAACGGTTTGACCTCCTCCTTGACTGCATGTTCAAATACTAACGGCCATGGCCCCATGCACTTCGATGTGCATGCTCCCACCCCACAACGACATGGTGTGACCACTGCTTTGGAGCACCTCTGCAGTGTCAGGAGTGCATTGTTGCAAGCCACCTGCACTTACCTTTTCACTGGGTGTCCAAATGGACTGGCCAATTCTTTGTCTGGCGTGACCTCTCAGAGTTAGGGTTGATCATGGGATTAGAGCATGATGCATGTGTTTGCCATCAGAAGCCCCCAGGTCAGCCCCTTTGCAAATTTATGATTATCGACACCACCGGGATACCTCAGTGCCTTGTGATGTGGTGCTACTGCGCTGTCTGTGGCACTCCCATCCAGCAAGTCATGTGTGCTGGGCTATTCCCAGCGACTGTAGATGACCTCACCCAAGTTTCCAGTGCATTTACCTTCTGTGTGCTCAAAATGTTCCACATTGATGGTTTGTCATCCAAAAAGTCAGCCTATGACTTTTGTGATAGTTTGTGTCGGCTCACCAACTGCGCATTCCCTGTGCACGTGCCTGTGAGTACATGACCCACTCCCATCCCACCCCAGGCTTACGCCATGCCATTCAGAACAAGTACCACAAGTTCATGAATGTTATGCGCGTATGGCGTTATCTGATGTCTATCAAGTGCAGCGGTCAATCCCACAGCATTGATGCACTATTGCCACACCGGACGCCAGGGTCTTGAGCCGTGCGCTGCCCAGCATGTCCTGAGGATGAGTTCAATATGAGCCAAAATTGGAGACTTACTCCAACTCCCATGCAGTAGGTCACTCGCCACCCGGCGTGAGCTCTGTTACCTGAACGAGTGTCAACCTGATGCAGGCACATTCATCGACTGTGGCTGTCAGTGGATGGAAATTTCAGTGAGCAACCGAAGAAAAAACTACAAGATATGGAAGACAGTTTGTTAGGAAATGGTGATTCCTATTTTGCCAAGGACAGGGTGTACCAAGCCTACCTCTCACGTGTCACAGATACCCAAGAGGTATGTTAGTCCCTTTCTCTCTTCTCTGCTCTGCGACTGACTTTCTCCAGACCCCAGAAGTTGACGTGTGCCCACCTTAAAGCTGTCAACATGCAAAACCAGAAGAAATTCAAGAACGTGCAGATTACTGGTGTCGTCGCTATCGTTTGTGCCCATCACGGCCTGTTCTGACCCAGGGCGGTAGTCGACTTTCAGAAAGGTGAGAGGTGGGTGATTCATGCCAACGCTTACCATAACCCCACAGCTGCTTGCTGATCGGAACCCAGGTATGTGAATGTCAACTATGTGTTAGCCCAGTCGCTGTGCAAAGCGGAGACCCTCCCCTGGATCGGATTAACATATGACGTCGCCTGCCAATACCTTATCAACCTTGGGGCATGATTCTGGGCCAGCTTCCCCAAACATGCAGCAGTCGTACCTTTAATCTTTGGCCTCGTTCCTAAGATGCACCTTGTGGGGCACAAGGATGACTGCTGGTATCGTCATCCTTTGAACTACACGCATGGGGCTGGCCGAACTGCTGGTGAATTAATTGAAACAGTATGGCATGAGCTGAACCAGGCGAATGGTAGTGCCAAAGAGATGAACCCTGGCCACCGTCATGATTTCCTGGATGACATGTATGGTGACTGGAACTGGAACAAGATGCAGAAGATGATTCAGCCACACTCCTGTTCATTGGGGTGTAAGCCTACTGAAAAATACTTTAACAGCAGACTCGCTCTACCAAGCACTCACCAATGCCTATGGAATGGCACGCCAGTCAAGTGAGGCTTTCTCTTCACTTGATGTGGCCCTTGAAAGTGTCCTGCACCGGGAAAGCCTCCATATGGAACCTGTGAAGATTGCAGGGGAGTGGCAGAGCATCTATTGGCCGTCCATGTGCAAAGGTAGCGGTATCACCTATGCCACCACCCTGAAACCACTAACCTACTGTTGACTGTGCAGCGCCCATGCAAGCGACTGTTTTCCAGGAGTTAAGCCACCGCAAATACAATGAAGAATGCCTGGGACAATCCCCAGGTGGTGTAAGACAGTGTAGCTGTCTAGTTGCCGATTGATTCCAGAGTTGCGTACACAAGCACCCACACATGCGCCGCTCACAAAGCACATCGCTTTGCCTAGACTCATGATCCCAAACCACAGTTCCCTTTATCTTAGCTAGTTTCCCACTGATTCCTTTGTTTCTGAATATCTTTTTGTTCTATTTTCATATAAAATACCTCTAGTGTCACGAGAAATAGATCATCTTTCCCCCCCCTCTCACTTCCACTTGCCTGACTCCCTTCTGAAACTACTTGAAAGAACTTAAATAAAAATTAGAAACAACCTGACAGTCTAGGACAACAACACTTACAGTGGGGAGATTCAGTTCTTGAACAGTGGCCTGCGACTTCAAGCACAACAGTGAGTGCCCCACCAGTTTGAGAGCCACTCACTGAGGACAGACCCAACCGCCACAGACGACGGCTCAAATGGGAAATTGCAAAAGCCAGTGATAAACCTACCCTGACCAAACGAAGCTCAATCGCCAAAGGTCATGCGCAACTGCACCAGGAGATCCAATCATGGAGGAAATACCAACTGGCCCACCTCTCTGCCCTGTATACTTTGATTACACATTCCTCCTACCATAACCCAGAGGATGAGCCACTCTTCTTACCTTCTGATATGCCCATGCCCCACCAACATGAAGAGTTCAAATTGACAGTGCTCGGTGAAAAGGAGCTGCTTTTGTGAAGAGGAGAGGCCAATGATGCCATTGAGCACATCCAGCTGTTGATCAAACAATTCAACATCAACTTCGCATACAAGAAAAAGCAGGTGCGTGGGCAAAAAGACAACATGTGCTATCACTCAATGCTCAACATGAATGTTGCTGAGTGGAACAAGCATGTCAGAAAATATTGCGTGGTGTGTGCAGTGCTCTTGGCTCTAGGGATGTCAGCCAAAGATCCTACATATTGACACCTGGATGATGCAGACTTGCACATGAAAGATGCCAGTGTAGCACACAAGCTGGGTGATGGAAAGCGTGAGGAGTCCTGGATATGGCATATGGGGGGGCACGCAAGCCGCTCTGCAGTGGAATGGACAGACTGGGAAAATGATTGTGAGTCAGCCTTGGTTGTATGTGCTTGGAATCGCTCAAAAACACCCCTACCATTGGAAGATGATCGTGTACAATGGTTTCAAGCTCGAGTGAATCGTGATTGTTGGTGCAAAGAGGTGGAGATTCTCGAGGAGGAGTTTTCACAGACTTGCCACTCTTTCACCACATGAGAGAGGTCTGGACTGAGTTAGGGCTGAAGTGTGATATGTCAGATGCAGGGTCCGGGTGTCGGGCCTATGCATACCAGCAAGCAGTGATGTACGACATCATGGCTAGTGAAACCCGAGATAGATTTGAGCGGGCGACGGGGCAGTGTAATAGCGATGGAGTGAGTCCACAAATGTAGTGTTAACTTGCAGTTGACTGAGGAGTTAATCTGACATACCAAGTATGCAATCACCCCACTTGGATGATTAGAGATGGAGAGCCCAGTATGTCCCCAATTAAACTAGGTGGAAATGCTATGGAAATAGAGATTGCCCCCTCAAAAATATTGAAATGAACTTGATGCCCTTTTGTTGTTTTGTGCCATTTACACATGGGATCATATGTTTTGAGTATATTGACCACAAGTTCAACCATGGATTGGATTGGACAAATCAGATTAAATCGGACCATCAGCTTCACTCTGTTTGACTTGCTGACTGGATGTACAGACAGTCATACAAACTGAATACAGATTGTTGAGATGAATCCAATAGAATCATCACCCTTGGTGTGTTCCTTCCACCGGATTTCATTCGCAGTCAGCAGATTAATCAGATTAAAAATTATTTGGATGAAATCGCAAGGCCTATAGTTGTAGGTGAATAATTTCAACTGATAATGGTGAATAGTAGCATATATGCTACTATCTGGAGTATACAAGTCACTAGAGTGACTTGTGGGCTGTATTATATAAGCCACCCACTAGGGGAGCTTGTAGATAGTGGACAACTATACAGTTGTCCACAAGTAATTAGCTAAGCAACTAATTTTTACTTGTAACCACACAACTCGCAGACACCAATAAATTATTGGCTTAGTCTGTTCTGTGTGACTAGTAAGAAGTTTTACACTTTCTTGACTGCCAATTAAATTGGCAGCACTGCGATAAACCAAAAAAAATCAGACCAACAAGTTTAACCCTCACCGGAATCTTCAGAAACAGTAAACAGATGTCTACTGTTGATTCCTCTACATCAATAGAAGAACCCCACAGAGTGGCAGATAGATTGTAGATCTATGACTTCATTAAGAACGTGAAGCCAAGCATCTAGATCTGGAGAGGATCCAGACATGTCTGGAGCCACAGTGAAGGGCCCAGACATGAGAGTCAAGCCTGCCCACGATGTGGACAGGCAAGCAGGAACATCAATGAGGATAGCTAGTCCTTGTAGAACTACGACACCCATAGCATCCAACTCAAGGAGTTGAAAGCAAGTATCAGTGGATCTAATAAGATCCACACAGGAGGAATCAGGAACAGACGAAATATTGCCCATTAAGAAAACAAGAAGAACTTCGACCAGGTTGAAGTTACGATCATCCCTCGATGAGTCGAGAGAAGTGCCAATGAGCTACACAGACAATTTCCCAGGAGTGCGAATGTCCCAGCCCCCACATGTCAAAGAACATTGCAGATCGTGAAGTTTGCCATCCCAATCAGGGATGGTAGAACATAGTTCAGCACACCAGGAGGAAGAATCCCAGAGATACAATCATACAACCAGACACATTGCCCAAATGATTATGGCTCTCAAAGAGAGCCATAGACATGGAGATACTACACATCAAGTGAGCCAACAAGCGGCCAAGGCAGCTTGTGCAGCAGACGATGCCACAAACCAACTCCAAACCTTAGGAGATGGTATGGAACTGTTGATACAGTCCTGGGAAGAGGAAATACAAGGAGCTTTAAGTGGAAAGGCCCCTGAATGTGGAAACAATCCCAATAGGGATCGGGAAGTTGACCGCAAGGCTGAAAAGGCTTGCAAGAAACGAGACAGACAGAGGATGCCACCTCTGTCCGGACCGAGCAACAGAAATTTTCCTTGTGAAGCTAGTGCTACCCTAGGGCAGGATAGCATCAGTATGTGCCGGTGTACTGAGGAAGAGATGGATTGTTAGCTAGAGGCTTGCGATGGAGAAAATATCCACAAAGGAATTTGCCGATCAAAACAAACTTACAATGAGCAAGCAGTGCTCAAGGCAGTGACCCCACAGTCAATGTGAGAGATGATGAAGTCTGACGTGGATAGCATCAGGACCATGACTAGCACTCACATTAGTCTTGAACGTGAGTTTGATCACTGGGATAGGATTGACCATAAGGCAGTGCAACAGAAACACTGTGTGCTAGAACTTTGTGCGAAGCACACAGATAATCTAGTTGAGGAGGCATCTATTGCCAGGGTCAAAGGCGATGCCTTCAACAAGCTGATCGAGTCAGCAAGAGTGGCTTGATCTTCCCTCAGCAACAGTCATAGACTGAAGGATGCTTTCTTAATGGCTTACAAACATTGACCATTGTATCAGATCGATGAAGACATCATCGATCCTCCAGTGCAGTAGGAGGTGAGTAATCACGTTCCCCGCCCACACAGGCAGATACAAGCGATACCACATGCGGTATCGTATCACGGGCAGTTAAGGATCCTGAACAGAAGGTTCAGGAGGTAGTAGGAAATTCATCTACTTATGTAGATGGAGTCACAAAGATGGTGCGCGCTGCCCTTGAGAAACACAAGGACAGTGAACCCGACAAATCTGTGCTTGCCAAAGCTGGAGTATAACTACCTCACCCAGCAGAGTATGCTGGGAAAGCAGATCTTGAAGAGTTTGAGAACTTTGTCTCAGTAATCCTGAGATGGCTAGGCACAAATAGCCTACTGGGTCCATCCAGCACAGAACTCCAGTTGAACTATTTGGGCACTCACCTTAAAGGCGAGGCTGTGGAGTGGTACGCTCGAAATATTGAGTGTCATGATTGAGTCGTAGTCGACTGGACCCTCGAGAGTGCAATTGCTGGTTTACAACAGCAATTCCTACATGCACTCACACACAGGCATGCATTGAGCAAGTTCCACACAATTGTGCAAGGGACTAGAGCCGTTCAGGAATTACTGAATGATGTCACAAAGTACACAGTGTGGATGATACATCTGCCTGATGAGTATATGATCTGCAAACAGTTCGTAGCAGCGCTTCGAGAAGCACTGCATCACATCATCAAGTCCTAAAATTAGGCTACATGACAGAATTCAGTTCAATAACTGAATTATATGAAGCCACAAAGGCTGTAGAGGATGTTCAAATATAGAAGGAACAAATGGAAATATTTCCCATTCTCTTTACATACATGAAACAATACACTTGAATCTTCATGCACCATGTCATTGGAATGCCTGATATATAGGAAACATAGTGCTCCATACTACCAACAGTACTATTATACATTATTAAATACTTGGAGCAGAAGAAACAGGGAATCAGATTTGTCATGTGTAGCAGTGACCCATACCACAAGTAATTTTAAATCAGAAACACTGTTGACTATCAAAAACCTCTTCTTTATCTATCCATTCCCTGCACAATAGAAGTAATAATCTACCTATTCACCATATCACACACCCTTATCTTTTAATTTCCAATTTCAGAATTCCCCATATTCCTTTAAATATGCTTTTCCTTACTCACACTTTTCCCGTAGCTTGTATATCGACTTATACCGAACTCATATTGACCTCTATTCATATTAAAGTTTGTATATTAGCATCTCCTCTATAGCTTACTTTGTATATTGTTCAAATGTATATTCCCTTATACAATTGATCATTATATCGACATCCCGAAATATTCTGATCCCAACATCCCTTTCTGATCCTCCAAAAATCCACTCTTTACTTATACTTGCTTGTCCATAAACCTATACCTTACTTGCTATTCATTTATAATTACTCCTCATCCTTTTCCACATTGATTATTCTGAACTCTGAAATACCTGAATTCTTCCACTCATCCAAATTCTTCCACTCATCCGATAAGTCTTGACTCATCCATCTGTTACTAATCTTCTTCTATACAGACCCAACCATTGGTATCCCAATAATCCTGACCAGTCAAGAAATCCAAAATACTGAGAAATCCAAGAGGGCACAACCCATAAGTTGAAGCCAATGCCCATGTAGATCAGCTTTGGATCTCCAATTTCCAACTCTTCTGATATTCCACACATTTCTGAATATTGCAACATTCCGAACCCAGTCAAGGAGAGTTCTGACCAAACCTG
This sequence comes from Ramaria rubella, assembly GCA_015039355.1. Taxonomy (NCBI): domain Eukaryota; kingdom Fungi; phylum Basidiomycota; class Agaricomycetes; order Gomphales; family Gomphaceae; genus Ramaria; species Ramaria rubella. The sequence continues at coordinate 32,291 of MU134431.1, read as the reverse complement.
ATTACATCTGAACCCAGTCTTTAACAACATACCATGTGGTACCATTGACATTGTTGAGGAACTTGCCATTTCCTTGGTCAAGTTGTAGTGAGGCATATTCTCCTCCACATTTACATGTAGTTTAAGGCTGTGGAGGAGGGGGGTGGAGGGAAATTGGCATATTTGACAGCCTGGGACATTGTAGCAGCAGTGGAGCTCCACAGATAGAGGTTGTAGTTCACACAGGTTTAAAATTTACTGGGGGACTGTACTGCTGCATGATAGCTATGAACAATTATTGCAGTTTTTTGTGGTCACACAGAGCAATTGGTCCTGTTCATGTGGTAGCAACGATCAAGAAATAGGAGCAATTTGATTGTCTGTGGGGCCCCTGTGGCTGATGATGGGCAGGGGGTGGTTGTTTGGCCATCAGAGTCTCTTTGGCCATTGGAGTCTCACTGGAGTCTCCAGGAGATGGTCCCATGCAGCTGACATGATGTTCACAAAACAACGGTAGTACAAATATTTTAGGCTCAGATATCACACTACTAGTACGTTACATCCTAGCTACCCCCATGAACCCTCTATCTTAGATCTTAATTTGGACATCTGGATGGGCTGACCTACCTCACTAGCCTGCCAGCAGTATTGTCAAAGCCACAATCAATTGCCACGTTGGGTGGATGTCATGGTAAGACAAAGAGAATTGATTCTCAGCTCCTGCTGTGCTCAGCCAGCACTCTCCAAATTGACTCAAAAGCAACATTAAAAACAGGCCTATCACAGTTAAAACCAATTTTTGGGGCATTTTCAGAACTTCATAAAAATTACAAATCTCTGTTCAAACCTCCTCCAAATCTGCATCAAATCCTCTACTGTGATCAGCCCTAATGAAATACAAGATGCAACCATTGGAAAGGCTGCATGGCATCAATTCACCACACACTGGAAACAAATCAGGGTGTCCTGATTCAGGGAATGCTTGGGACATCCTCTGGAAAGCTATCATGTTAACATTGTGTATGGACTTGTAACATGCTTGTTCTATTTAATATGACCCAGATCTGTTTCGAAGCCAGACATACATGGAAAAATTGAAATATTTATAGCATGTATTCCATATTATCACAGAATATTTTGTGCATTGCTCTAGAAGAGGCCAGATTTTGAACACCTCCTGTAACAATATGGAATATATGCTATGAAAATTTTAACTTTCCAATGTATGTCTGGCTTTGAGACATAGCTGGCCTATTTTAAATAACACAAGCATGTTACAAGTCTATACATAATATTAACATGATAGCTTTCCAGAGGATGCCCCAAGCATTTCCTGACTCAGGACACCTTGATTTGTTTCCAGTGACAGTTATTATCCTGAGGGAAAACATGAGACAAACAACTCAAAGCCCTGAAGATGGGAAATTGCATAGAGCATTTCAGAACATGAGATACAATGCTTGCACTGCTGCTCATATATCAGCTTTAGTAGGTGGACAACCAACAAGCAACATCAAATTGAATCAAGCAAGATTCTGTAATGTATCAATCATTGTTGGACCTAATGCACACAGAGATAAATACAACATGTTGGGGTCAGATCACTATGCAAATGATACTAAGCAACCTCTCACTCCATGGATACTTTGGGTTTTCCAAAGTTGAATGAAGATAACCAAAGAAAAGCTTTTAGAGCAAGAATGAAAGATGCCCAAAGAGCATCTAATATACTAAGTCCTGAGCTACAACATGTTGTATGGAACCTACCTCATGAAGCAAGTCAGCATTGTGCTGGAAAAATTTCAATATGCCATGGAATGCCAGTATTAGTAAAACACAACATTGCAACACCACATTGTGTAATCAATGGTGCAGAAGGGACTGTTGTGGGATGGAAGTGTTCCAAACTCACTAAAGATAAGCAGGTGTTAGATGTTTTATTCATCAAACTTAAAAAACCCCAGTGCCTATTAATCTTGATGGACTACCTTTGGAATGGTTCTAATTATGTGGACTTAGTGCTGCTGAAGTTTGGTTTGGTCTGGTTCAGAAGGGGTTTTGGTCAAACCTGAACCTGAACCCCATGGGGTTTGGTTTGGTTTGGTTCAGTTAGGATTACATAAGCAAACCAATGCTGAACCGAGGTTCAGGGTTCAAACCAGGTTTGAACCTCAGGTCTTTAATGATAATAGAGAATGAATATTTTTGAGGGCTGGAACAGGATTATTGTGACCCTCTGCTTGTGTGTACTCTGTTTTACACTATTAATGGCTTCAAATTATTTTTATATTATTTATAGTATTTTATTTGGGGCCTCAAGAGCCTCAGGAGGGTATGCAATGAGCATCTGGAGTTGCTGCATGTAGGTCATGTGACTTAATTTTTACATGGCCAGATAGTTTTTGCACAATCGTCTGGGCCTTTAGGGACCTCAAACAAAATATTATAAATATTTTAAAAGGCAATGTAATATCATTAGCTAGTAAATAAGAGAGTGCACAAACTACAGCTTGTGGCAGACAGCTTCTGGTACCAAAAGAAATTCAACAAGACTCAAAAAACATTGGAAAAAAAAATTTCAAGGATTTATGTGTTATAAACTACTATTTAACCATTAAGATATTGGTTTGAACTGGTTCAAACCGACCCCTCACTGCTCAAACCCAAACCCAAACCCTTGGTTCAGTGCAGTGTAGTTTGGCTGACATAAGCTGAAGCATGGTTCGGTTCAGGTGTGGTTTGGGTTTGAACTGGCCACCCAAACCGAACTTCAGCAGCACTAGGTGGACTACTCAAAATGTAATTTGTTGCCTGCCAAATGATGATACCATAATTATTACTAGACAACAAGTGCAAGTATGATTTCTCCATGACAGACTATGGATGCTAGGGAAGAACTAGACTCAATCATGTGGTTGATTTAGGAAGTTGTCTCACTTATATTATACTTGGCTGTCAAGAAGTGCATCTCCAAGTGGAACAGTTATATTCCAGTGCTTTGAGCCAAACAAGATTACTGGAGGGGCTGCAGGATGGCTGAAACAGGAATTCAGAGAATTAGAAATATTAGATGAATTAACTAAGCTAAGATATGAGAAAAAATTGCCAAAAGGCATAAGTGGAGATTGGAGAAATACAATCATAAGGGAGTATCAACTTTGGAAGAGAACAGCCTTTGTACCTAAACATGTGCATGCTGCACTACATTGGTCAAAAGATGATCCATTTCATTTACTTCAATTGGCTGAAGATGTTAATTGGTATATTCACACAGGCAGCAACAAATGGAAATGAAGTTATACATGATAGTACACAAAACAAGAAGGGTAAATTCTCACACATTGCATATGTGCCTGCACAAGGGTCTAAACCTCTATTACATCTGAGTCATGACCAAGGAAAGAATTTCGGTGTCAAGAAGATGAAAATATCTAATGCAACAGAAGCTCTGGCTGATATGTCTAGGAAGAAGAAGACAAAGCTAGAATGTTCTCTATCACCTGTGCATGTAAACACAACCCCTTTAGGTGTGCAATGGAATTCTGCCACTTCTTGTGCCCATGATGCCTTGATCACAATCATGTATTCTTTGTGAAAAGAGAATGATAATATGACATGTAATACTTATGCCTCACACAACAGGCATTAGTTTCAAAGAAATGGAAAATGGAACAATCACCTTAGAAAGGGCCAGGGATTGATTTCAACAAGATTTTCATCAGACACATGCTTGCAATTTTCCAATCAGTGGTGCCTACATCAGTCTTCTTGCTCTAGACTTCTTCAATCTGTCTGTACCAGTTATGATGTTATATACACATTGTATATCCTGTGACATAGGATTTGCTCCTAAGACTGGAAACTCTCTATTGTTATGAACTAGATTTCTTCTCATCGGATGTCCAAATTATTGGACTGTCAGAGTTCTGGATTCGGAGTCGTGATCCGAGCATATGGATGTTGGCTTCAACTTATAGGTTGCACCCTCTTGGATCCTTCATGTCCTGGTATTTTGGAAGGTTGGGATATCGGAGAAGTCAGAGAAGGTAGGAATTGGAGAATGGAAAGTTGGATAAGACTTAGAGACAGAAGTGAGAAGATATCGAGTCAAGGTAGGTCAATATTCAAACTGAAGAACAAAGTACATGGAGGAGTCATATATAATGAGTCGATACGGTCCCAGTCAGAAAGATACGAAATGTGGAAATCCAAAACAGAGTGAATACGGGATTGGGGTAAAGTAAATATGGACATAAGACTGAAGATGTAGATCTTGATAAGAAATGACTAAGTATAGATGGAATGGGGATAAGTAGAACAGGTGGAGTACATCAGAAATACTGATCGGAATCTATCGGAGAAAAGTGGAAAAGCTGGGAATGAATCTGGGTTCTAACAGTACCTCTTCTTTAAGGCCAAGCCCTCAAGGCCTAAGATCATCATGGGAAGTTTGGGTTGGTGATTAAGCAAGACCCCTAATGTGACATATAAGAGTGACAGATGGGGTTCAACTTTTCAGACTTCTGATCTTCTTATCCCTACTCCCCTCTAAGCTCAACGTTGATGCCGCCGATTATCTTGCTTGAAGACCTTATTTCTGAAGATGATTTGGGGTCGGAAAACGATCTGGAGGCGCAGATTTGTGAGATTTCAGAGTTGCAAAAAGAAGCAGTGAAGGAATTGGAGTGGAGAAGGTCAGAGCAGAAAAAGGCGGAAAAGGACAAGAGAAAGGCCAAAAAGAAATCAGAGGGAAAATCTTGGAAAAGGAAAAGTGATGTGGTGGATAGAACCATCACTCTTTGGAGGGTGCAAGAATCTGCCATAAATCAGATTGGGCGCAAACAGTATTGTTGCGTGGGATGTCGGGTTTGGGACATGTTTTGTTCGCAAATAGCAGAAGGAACGAATGGGACATGCAATGAGTGCGCAAAGGATGGAAGGACATGCCATTGACCAGGAGTGTCAGGATTTGCGGAAGAAGTCGCAAAAGGTGTGGATGTGAGGGAGGAACAACGGAATTGCTTTTGAAGGAAATCTGAGAGTTGTGGAAGTCCATCAATCACCATGCAAGTTCCATGCAGGTACATTCCGAGGAGATGCAGATTCTGACTGGATGGGTGCAAAGAACGGTTCAGCACCAGGAGTGGGAATTGGAAGTGAGGATGGAGGAAGTGGAAAGGGATGAAATATGGGAAATGGAATTGGAAAATTGAATTGGGATTGAGCGGAAAAGTGAAGCGGGATTTATTGGAACAGATGGAAATGTAATTTAGAGAAATGAACATGGAAAATATAGGACAAAATCGGAAAAAAGGAAAAGTTAAGGCAGAATGGGACTGGGTTCATTGGGATATTTGTTATGAAAGTCTTCAATGATTTCTGGAAAGTGTTGCCTAATTCTGTAGCAGGAATCCACAAAGTTTCTTCATTGGTACCTTGATAGCCTGTCCAGCGTACCAAGTATTGTATCTTGCAACATTGGTGATTGTCTATCTTGGAATCCAGAATTTCGTCGATTTTGTATTTGGGTTCGCCTTCGATAATAACTGATGGAGGTGAAGGCTGTATTTGGTTTGGAATTTCATTTGGAGTCATGGGTTCTAGCATAGAGACATGGAAGGATGGGTGAACATCACACATTAAGGCATGACACGAGTGCGGATAACCTGTGGGTTTTTCACAGATTCATCCGTGGGAAACCTGCAGGTTTTGCATCCGCGGATTTGGATACCCGTTTCCCATGGATAAGGTACAGATGCGGGTATGGCAAGTGGGACTCACAGGCATTTACACAGGTATCCGTGCATTAAGTATTATTAAACTATATATGTTTCCCTATCATTTCTAAGTGTCACATTGAGGAAACGACCCTGAACGTAGTGTCACGTGACACACTAACATTCTTCACACCGACATCCTCGACGACGGAGATCCACTCGGCTCATCCGTGAGAAGTGCAATCAATACATAGGTAAGTGCTAGTTCTCTCTTGTTTATCTTGTCTCATAGATATCCGTGGTGTCCCTAAAGAGACGATCACTGGTGTTTACCACCTGTACCAGGAGCGCTTCCTATGCAGACAAGCTTAAATATGGCTACATCAACGTCAATGACTCTGTTATCAAGTATATGGTTAGTGTTTTTCCTTGCTTGTTTGCTTGGAAACTTAAGGACGTGATCATTCCAGATAGCTATAACGGTTCAACACCGTCGATCTCTTGTCCATGGAATCAAGCGCGCCACTGATGTCATGCTCGCTGCAATGAATGACTATGCCAGTATTGCCATTCTTTATCAGCATGCAGACTATGCTGAATGACCCTCAGGGGAGGCGAACTGCATGCATACTACAATTATCCTGACGGAGTGCTTGTGAAGGTCTTGTGCTACTGGTTATCGAGGTGATCTCGTACCCCCTATGATTTTAATATGGTTAAAGCTGATATTGTTCTACATAAGCACCAAAGTATCCCTGGCAGCTGAATCTAGACTTTATGTATCCTACATTCACTCCTCGAAAAGTCTATATTTAAGGTGTGTTGTTCATACAGAGCCCTAACTCGGCCCTCATGTAGTCCACCTGAGTCAGTCGATTGCCTCAATAAGCTTGACATTGTCAGTGGTGTTGATCGACTGCCATCACCCTTCCTGATATGCAAGTCCTTAATGGTGGCCAGTAGTAGCGACATCAACCTGGCGAACGTCATTACTGAGGGTTTGCGGCTCTTCATGCAAAGAAATATATTTCTTCTTAATTGAACCCTGATTCTGGTTATACCAGACCTCGATACAGGATCATCAAGAGAGTTTGAATGCAATGCTGCAATCAGGTCACATAACCACTTCCACAGGATTATTTCACAATGCTCCGAACAATGTGAGTCATCCAGTCAACTATTCAATGATTGAAATTGACCACCATGTATCCAGGAAACCCAAATTCTCGATCAAAACGAGCACTAGATGCCTGAGAGCTGAAGGAGATCGAAGATCCACAATCAGCAATTTTCATGCATGGTACACATTTTGGCCAGAAAGTGAATAATGTTATGAAAGCTCTCGTTAGTTTCCTCTTTGAAGATAATACCATATAGATGTGCTTAACCCCTGTAGGATGGCCCTTAAACAGTCAAATGCTATTTCATTTTCAAAAAAGAACGATATCTGCCCATTCAGACACATTCTCCCTGGAATTGTCACAGACGAATGATGCGTTTTTTCTTTGTTCCCAGGAAGAGTAATAAAAAGAGACCAGATGGGCCTGTTTTAGCTCGAACATTTGACAGTATGGTGCTTGATATGTGCAAAGTAGGCGTTGAAGCTCGATGTACGTTCTCCACCCCATGCCAATGCGCATTTATTCCGCCAACCAGCCACCCTGAGCCCATCCAGAACTTTCACCATGTCATAACACTGCAGGGGGAGGGCAATGTTTGCTCTGTCAAATCCAGCCTGCTCTATCCTTGCGCTTGTGCTCTGCTGGTATGGTAAGTCCAATGGTGTGTTTTCAAAGACGAACATTTGCTGACTTTGCTTCGTTTGTGTTCAAGTATCACCATCATCTCAACGAACATACCTCTCTCCATCTGCCACCATCGGTTCGAACCATGCTACCGCTTCGTGCCTAGTCCAATCTGGTGTCATATAGCCTTGATGGAGTTGAGTCGATGTACTCATTATTGTTTAGCGAATGTACATAGGTTTATATGTATATATGTATTTTTGTAGTTGATTAAACCCACGAGTAAACCGTGAAACCCGCAGGTTTTCATCCGTGGGTCTGGGTATCCGGCACTAAAATACCTGTGCGGGTGCAGGTATGGTCGTTTGAATTTGAAATACCTGTGGGGCGGATACAGGTACATCCGCAGATGCATCCGTGTCATGCCTTAATCCAAGGGATAAACTCTTATCCACTGACTTTTTCGTTGCCTTTTTTGTTCAGAAAACTTGTTATATATTGCCTATGGGTGAATGATTATCCATTGGATAAACATTTATCCATAAGATTTTTCCTTGCCAAAACTACAGAGAAATGTTGGATTATTCATTGGCTAATAGTTTTGAAAAATTTCATGAAAATCTCATATATTTTACTAATTTTTTCATCTTTTTTCTACTATGAAATCTTGGATAAAATTTGGTTCTTTTCTGTTGAAAATGTCAATGAAAACCAAGATTGTCCTTACGTTTTTGTGGCATGAAATCAATGGATAAATTCATTATTTCTCACATTTTCCGTCCATTTCCCATGCCTAGAAAAATGTGAAATATGTACCAGATTTTCAGGTTCTAAAATTTGATAACAAAGCAGCATTTTTGGGACATTTTTCAACCAGAACAGTGTAAGGGAAAGGCATTTTTATCACATTTTTTACACTCAAAATCTGCTCATGCCCCCAGTGCTAGTTTGCAAAGGTGAGCGAACACGGAAGCAGAGACTAGGTCAATAGGTGAGTCTTGTTTGGATGTCAGAGGGTGTCCGCACAATTGAATTTTGGAATTCCGAAGACCGCTGAGGCAGATTTTGCAGAGTGACATCGGAATTGAATCTTGCTGCTGAGGAATGTGGAACAATATACTACCCAATACCCAGTCAATCAACGGATTGTAGCAGGTGAGCCAGTTGTGTCCTAGCACCATGGAGCAGCTAGAATCAAGTGGTGTTACATACATACACTGGGGGGATGAACAGATTTTGAGTGTAAAAAATGTGATAAAAATGCCTTTCCCTTACACTGTTCTGGTTGAAAAATGTCCCAAAAATGCTGCTTTGTTATCAAATTTTAGAACCTGAAAATCTGGTACATATTTCACATTTTTCTAGGCATGGGAAATGGACGGAAAATGTGAGAAATAATGAATTTATCCATTGATTTCATGCCACAAAAACGTAAGGACAATCTTGGTTTTCATTGACATTTTCAACAGAAAAGAACCAAATTTTATCCAAGATTTCATAGTAGAAAAAAGATGAAAAAATTAGTAAAATATATGAGATTTTCATGAAATTTTTCAAAACTATTAGCCAATGAATAATCCAACATTTCTCTGTAGTTTTGGCAAGGAAAAATCTTATGGATAAATGTTTATCCAATGGATAATCATTCACCCATAGGCAATATATAACAAGTTTTCTGAACAAAAAAGGCAATGAAAAAGTCAGTGGATAAGAGTTTATTCCTTGGATAATCATTCTTCCATATGGGGTAAATGTTCTGCCTATGGAAGAATGATTATCCAAGGGATAAACTCTTATCCACTGACTTTTTTCGATTGAGCGTTAAGGGAGGTTGACCATGGACAATCCTTTGTGATGTGTCTGGGTTTCCCACAGAACATACAAAGGTTTTGGTCCATGCGTCGCTGTCTCTCCTGCTGGGTTATTTTTCCGTCTTTTCTGAGTATGTTGGAAGTGTCTGGAGTTTTGCAGAAATTCAACGTGGAGGACTGAGGTTTGGCGAAAGAGGTGGAAACCGAACTGTTGTTGTTGTTGTTCATCCTCTTCTGCTACTGGTTCGATCGGGATTCTTGCTTGTCTGATTTGCTGCTGTTACCGGAGTAGTTATTGTTGGAAATGGTGGCGCAATTGACCTCACCTCGTCGTTCCCAATAACGGCTGTTGATGGTTTGCGTGAGTTGTCGGAGTTCCGCAAGCATGTCAGCTTTTTCCTGGGTTGCAAGAATATCTTTAATATGATCGGGAAGTTTAGTATAGAAACTCCTACAAAGGGCGGTGTCACCCCAATTGACTCTAGCAGCAAGGCGGTTGAACTCTATGATGAACTTTGTAATACGTTGGTTGTTGCGCATTCAGAGATTGTTGAGTTTGGGTTCTGCATTGCCGATGGGGTTGTAAGCTCCAAAATTTTCTCGGAGTACCGTCGTGAAGTCCCAATAGCTTGTGAGCCAGGGTGGGTCTTGGAAGGCGTTGTCATCTAAGAGCTCGGGCTCAAAAAAATCTAAAGCTGTCCCTTTTAGGAAAGAGATGGTGTAAGTAACTTTCGCTTTGTCACTGGAAAAGGTCTGAGGACAGTCACGGAAGTGGAGTTTTCACTGAAGGAGGAAGGGATGGAGCTTTCAGGAGTCCAATCCGTCGAAGGTGTTGGGTTCACAGAGTTTGGTTTTTCTGGCTTGACATTTGTTCGGAGTTCCCGTGTGCTTGGCTATCTGTTTCAAAGCTTTTAGCATAGCCTTCCCCTCATCTTCTTCCTCATCATCATTGTCCTCATTGTTGTCAATGTTGTCATTGTCACTGGGATCACATTCTGGTTCATTGTTCGGAAAGTTGGATCCGGGGTTTGTGTTGCCGGTGATGGTACGGGATTTGGTTGAAGGCATAGTAAATGGATCAAGAGTTTCAGTTCGAATATACTGTTATGAACTAGATTTCTTCTCGTCAGATGTCGGAATTGTTGGACTGTTGGAGTTGGGGATTCAGAGTCGTGATCTGAGCATACGGACATTGGCTTCAACTTATAGGTTGCACCCTCTTGGATCCTTCATGTCCTGGTATTTCGGAAGGTTGGGATATGTGAGAAGTTGGAGAAAGTAGGAGTTGGAGAATGGAAAGTTGGATAAGACTTAGAGACGGAAGTGAGAAGATATCGAGTCAAGGTCAGTCCATATTCGAACTGAAGAACAAAGTACATGGAGGAGTCGTATATAACGAATTGATACGGTCCCAGTCAGAAAGATAGGAAATGTGGAAATCCAAAACAGAGCAAATATGGGATTGGGGTAAAGTAAATATGGACATAAGACTGAAGATGTAGATCTTGATAAGAAATGACTAGGTATAGATGGGATGGGGATAAGTAGAACAGGTGGAGTACATCGGAAATACTAATTGGAATATATCGGAGAAAAGTGGAAAAGCTGGGAATGAATCTGGGTTCTAACATCTATCTGTAATATGTGATATATTTAATTGGGACAGAGGTGCATCATTGGCAGGATTTGGAGACTTGCCTGAAAACCACACTGTTAGTACTAACATAACAACAAACAGACAACAGCAAGAAGATGTTTGTGTGAAAGAAGAGTCATTGAAGAACAAGTAAATGCCAAAGCCCCTCAATTAGTGGTGTTCCACATTGCAAATGCTTATATAATTGAAACCACTCACAATATGGAAACAGATGACACAAATGACCACCGGGAAAGTTTATCATTAGCAGGCATGGTATACTATGATGCAATGAGGCAGCACTTTGTTGCTAGAGTTGTAGACAAGCAAGGTAACATATGGTATCATGATGGAATAAATACAGGAAATGAATGTATAGATGAAGGCAATGTCTTCATTTACCATCTTCAAATATACAAAGAAAACATGGGTATCACTGCAACTTTACTGATATACAAGATAAACTGAGACTTGTAACCTTAATGAGGGATGTTAGTGTACCACTGGATGAAATTATACTGCACAATGTTAATTACCTTGGCACACAGCAGTAAGCATTATATACATTGAGACAAACTATAGGGGAATCGGTCTATGTTGTGCACAGCAGTGACCCACTTCACAAGTTGTCATATTGTTGTGTGGAACATTGAGCCTAGGGCTGTCCAATTAAGATTATATCAAAAAATCTGTCATAATTTATGATAATTGTAATGGTTATAGGCCCCCAGAGGGTTATATTTAATCATACCCTTATCATATTTTAATATAATAATATGATAATTGTATTTAATTCTTATGACTGGATGATTACTCCTTCCAGGTATTCTAACCCCTCCCTGAAACCTTTCTTAAGGTGTTCCTTCACAACAATGGTCTTGGACACTGTGAGCCCCCATTGATTATCATGTATTGGATATGGTTGCCTTGCTACTAGAGCAAAGTCATGTGAGTCCATGTCTGATCGGGCCATCATCATTGTCATAACTGAAGTCATTGAAGTATCTTTCAATTGGACCATCTTTAGTACCTTCTTGAAGTGTGCTTGGAAGAGATTTGTCTTGAGAGTGGTCATAACTTTCATCCAATTTTTCCCACTGTCCCAGAGCCAGGGACTTGTGGGCATGGAGGTGAATCCATAAATTTGAGCCTCTATACATATGTATTGTAACTAGTGTTGTGTGGATTGGTTGGCAGTGTGGAAAGAATTCTGACTGACCACACCTTTGACTGACGACAATGATATATATTCATAGCTGGGCAACCCAGACTTAGTCACTTAACCGGTCACCTGACCATCAGCAAGGATTACAATTAATTACACCCCTCTTAATTTAATTTAATTTAATTGTAAGATAATATAATGTATTAGACTGTATTTTCCAGCAGTTCAATTATAGCTCTGGCATAATATAATGTATTTAATTGATTATAATTTGAATTTAATATTATATAACCTTAATAGTGGACAGCCCTAATTGAGCCTGGTGGACAACATCAACTGTCACACACCCCATTGCCCACCCCTCAGTGACTTTGCTATCAATTACACTGACAACATTACCCAGCCATTTGTTGAATGGGCCAACTTGTGTTTAAAAGGATGCCCTGAGCAGGCTCTCATTGATGGACCCCAGGTACCCACAGACTGTACATAAAACCATTCACCTCCACTGACAGAACTAGAATAGATGGCCATGGAACCCCTGCCCCCACCTTTGCACTTGTACTTGGCCCTGCAATGGCTGATGTTGAGCCTCTGATAACCACTCCCACAATGACAGATCCTTTGCCTCCCAAGCCGGAATAGACATCCATGCCCCCACACGGTTCTATGCACTCAAGCCCCGAATCCTAATCCTCAAAACGCGGTGAGTGTGCATGGTATACTTGTATGGGCTTATAGGGAAAGTGGCGTCCCAAACATCGGCCTGTGAGGGGGACGAGTGGTACTCTTAGACCCCACTGCATAAGTCATCTTTAGACTCGTAAAATACATGTGACAGAATTGCAAAAATGGAACCATAGTACGGGAATTTGGAGAGTAACACGTCATTGAGTATTGATAACCTTCAGGGAGTCTCTAAGGTATGGGTTCCTCAGACAAACAAATTTCTTCATGAACGTCGCGATAATGCTTGCGAGAAAAAACTCGGTCGCTAGCAACGTCATCAGCATATTTAAAAATAAAATAACAAATTAACTCACCAGCCACTACACCTATACTGACGGCTACTATTCAAGGAGGTCACGTGTCTAATTGCCTCTTGTTTCCGCTCGAACGCAACATTGCTTATCAAAACAAAACAATTGGATGAACGTTGAAATAAACGAGATGCGAAACGAACCAGGTCGTGCAGAGATAAGGTTTCTCTTGAAGATGCATGGAGCGGATGTGCGCGATCAGTTGGCTTTGTTTAGCAAATCCAACCGGGTACCTGCAACCTTCCCAGCCGCAAAAGTATGACTTGACGCCGTCTCGAGCAATTTCAACGATGAGATGAGTGAGAGCATGTTCCGGCGTTGCGTTGCTTCTTTCTATCCAAACATGCTGAGGGGACGGTGGACTTGTTAGCGTTTTGAAGCCACAGTAGACTCTGTACAGAAGATTTTACCTCCGCGGTAGGCGAATATTGCATGCCGCCTCCTCTGCTAGAGCCTATAGGATATCCATGTAATGACACAATTGAAGAGCAGTAAGAAACTTACTTGATCCATACGAGCTAGCATTATAAGAAGCAGATCCATAGGAGCGACTTCCGTATGGGCTTTGGTATGAGCCAGTACCACATGTGTCAGTCTCAAATCTTTCCTGGTATTCCATCTGATGAGGGAGGTGGAAACATCCTAGGGGCAATGTACTTCAGATACACCATGTGCTTCAAGAAAAATAGACAACTTACCCTGGTGGCCTAGCAATGGCAAATTTCGTGACGCCAACATGCAAAGAAAAAGAAAAAGTAAGCTGACGGTCGTGATGAGATGAGTCCTAGTTACGTACCTGAATTATTTCCTTGGGGATCTTCTGCAAATGAGGGAGTTTGTTCTGAATCTAAATTCTTTTGCTCGAGTACCCGCTGCTGATAAGACATATTCAACAGGTATGTTTATGGAGACTCCTCCATCGCAGTAACGCTCTTTTGTACATCTAAATCGTCTTGCGTACGCGTACCACTGACCCACTGTCAGGGTTCACCCTCGTCCAGCATGACTAGCTCGCACTGTACTGCAGCTGACACGACAAATGACACTCTCACCTACCCCTCACCAAGATACAAGGATGTCATATTACAAGGGGATATGAACCGCTACGTTCCGGAGTGTAATCGATCACAGTACCACCTATGGCGGGTGAGCACGTCCATCACTGAGGAAACCTGAACGGTCTTGACTTGGGGTTCATTTGGAAACATAGCCAATTGTGCCCAAGACGGTAACGCACGACAGAGCTCGTAATGCTGGGTCAATGGCACTGGCATCAGTGATGTGAGTACCTAGGTTAACATCTTCGGGCGACAAAACCGGATGGACAATCAGTACGGCACCGTACCTCATGTTTTCATCCCAAATCCATGTTTATTGATCATGCCTCGTTTGATGTAGCTCTACTTACTCAACGATTTCATGACAAGAGGGATTACTTGTATGAAGGGCGTTCGGTGGCAGTCTGAACCGGCGGAGTTCAAACTTGACCGTACGGGCCTTGTTCTTTCGTTTTGCACGACCTATTATATTGTTCCCTGAGATCACGTCCCTGATATCGGATTCTGTCCCATGCTTCAACCCACACCTAATGTCTCAGCTATGGACCATACTGTGGTAAATTGACCAACTCTTTAAGGCCTTTAGCTGTTAGTGGTTTCTATGTAGGTCTTGGCCTGGCCTGATTAGTAAGTGTGAAATATAAAGAAAGATCAATGTTGATGTGGTGCTCACAGACTCCAGAAGTCTGTATTAAATTGGACTGGGCTACTAAAGCCATTCCTGAGCTGGAGGTGAAGTTGCAGGCTCTGTGTGGGTGAGAGGTGCATAATGGAGTTCACCATTTGGTGCTGATAAGGTTCTCAACAGGTTGCAGGTTGCACAGGTTTTACCCACAGGTACCTGTACTCATAACATGTGGGTACTGGGTATGGGTACCTGGCACCTAAAATAGGCACCAGGTTGGCCTGTTTAATTAAATATACAATATCTGTTTACACAGCACAACTAGTCACAGGAAATACAGAATAAAAAATAACCTGCAGGTCATACAGGTACATAAGGCATGACACGAGTGCAGATTACCTGTGGGTTTTTTGCAGATCCATCTGTGGGAAACCCGTGGGTATTGCATCCACGGATTCGGATATCCATTTCCCATGGATAAGTCCTGGGTGCAGGTATGGCCTGTGGGACTCACAGGTATACTCACGGATATCCATGCAATTAATGCTTTATTTTTGTTTTGATATACAGTAGTTAACACTTATGGCATGTCACAGGCAGACACATTGGTCACATGACCATTGTGTAAGTCATTCCTCGGTCAATGTCGTACTTGGTGCTGACACCTGTGCAGCTAGCTATCTGCATACTCGATCGGTCTGTCTGGTCTACCTACTGCTGTGGTTCAAGGTTCAATGTCTGGATGTTATTCGTCACAAACGACATGAACTTATCAGATAACTTACCTATAAGTTGTCTCTAATACCGGCATAGCTTCCTATTTATGATATCAGGTCGTCATAGTTTGATATATACCTTGGGAATCAATCTGTCTGCAATGCAGACTTGTATTCCCACTTGTGGCCAGCATCAAATGTGTGTCGAGATGTATACTAGTTTCTTGCTAGGGACACCTCACCTCATTCCCCCTCATGTAGCTGACACCACCAGCCTCTACCCTCACTGCCAGAATGGCTGGTGTGGCATCCTCAAGTTGTATATTGATGTGACGACGTAGACGAACACAGCCACAGATGATGAGCACGCATGAGCATTCACATATGAGGCAGCCACTATGCAAACCGCCACCCCAACCACAATCACGACCCACACTGTCAATGATGAACACACATGTACATGCATGTACCCTACACATCATTCCACACCTTACAACCAGCCCACTCAACATTCATTCTCCACCTCAGCCCATGTGTCCCTATTCCACTAACCAGCAGCCCATCCAGAACACTTTGGTGAGTCACCTTGGACAGCTAAAGGCTCACAGTCCCCGCACCCTGGCAGAACTAGAATTCTATTCAGGGCAAATCATATGTATTGTGCAGATTGTGGATTGGGATGTGCTATGTCATGTCATGACTCACATTCCTACACCTGGTGAGTACTTTCATTTGTTTGATTCTCACTACTCATGCACTGGCTTTCTATATCCCTATGCAGACTGTCCTGAACGACTTGTACCGGCCGCCGCTATTATATCCTGGCACTAACTGGATGGCTCACATTGTTACAACGATGTCACCCGAACAGGATCAGACTCTACCGGTATGTCATGTTGGCTTCATCAATATTCCAACTATTCAGTCTGTCATTGCATCTTCAGCTTCAGGTGAAGAGTACTCCCCAGTTGCCCAATGACAAGATGGGTCTCAGGTGGCAATTGCAAAGGAGTGCCACATGACGGAACTAAACATGTGTAATCATTATCTGGGTTCATGTTGGTTCTGGCTCTCTCGATAGAATTAGGGCTGTCCGATTAAGATTATATTAAACATTTTGCCATAATTTATGATAATTGTAATGGTTATAGACCTCCACAGGGTTATACTTAATTATACCCTTATCACATTTTGATATAACAATATGATAATTGTATTTAATTGTATTTAATTATATTTCATTCTTATGACTGGATGTTTACTCCTTCCAGGTATTCTATCCCCCCCCCCCAAAAACCTTTCTGAAAGTGTTCCTTCGCAATAATGGTCTTTGATGCTGTGTGAGCCTTCAACGATGATCGCGTATTGGATATGGTTGCTTTGCCACTGGAAAAAAGTGGTTCAACTGAGATACTTACTCCAGGAATGCATAGAATGTCCTGGGAAATCCGGGAGATAATAGGGAAGTGGGTACAATGGTTCTGTGTTATCTCAGTCACTACAAAACATTTAGAGAAAAAAATCAACATACCTTGTACCATGCAAGTATGTCCTCACCGACACATGGATATGCTCCACTAAAGTATGTTTCAAGTTCATTTGTACTACTTTTGGACACCTTTGGCTGTGTGCTGCGGATAGCTTGAGCAAAAATAGATGATTGTTCATGCTTTGGGTTTGCTGGGGTTGCAGGTTTAATGATTGGTGAGTCATCCATTTTGGCATAAGTGTCATAGATGTGGTCGAGAAGTGTGCGAGCACATTGTGCCATGGCTGGTTGCCATCTTTCCAGATCCTCGAAATAGGTAATACAGATAGAAGGATGGAGTACTGTGCATACAGTATTAGTAGTAAGTCAACATTTCGTCTGGGAGTAAGTGCACCGGCTCCTAGCAGGACATAGTCATTGTCCATTGCATGGTCAAGGTATTTTTCTAACTTGTCGAGTCCTGCTTGGACTGCAACTGCAATTCCACAGATGTCGTGTTCCATTTCAAGGTTGCGGAGCGCAGCTTCAAGATGTTCTTGCACAAGTTTGTAAAGAGGAAGGACCTTGCAGATTGTGGGTACACAAGTCTTTGAGAGCTCAAGTGTGGCCTGATCAAATATCTTTTGATGTAGTTATTAACAACCAACAACAAACCCAAATCAAAAGGATATACTTACTTTGAGGATACCACACAGCCTGTCCAACATGTCCCAATCTTTAGGAGTCAAAAACCAGTCATTTTGCTTGCATGCTGCTTCCTTCTTTTTCCGGCCAGTCACATGCTGGTCTAGTTGGTCAATCCATTGATTGATTGCCTGAGAAGGTACGTCCGAAGCTCTTCTTCAGTTGAAATGAAATATATGTACGGGCTTCGATTTAATAGCTTGGTCTATCTCAGCATACCATGTGTTCCAATGCACAGGCATACCTCTAACTAAGACCAGGTGTTTATATATGTCCTCACAAACTTGATGAATAAGTCAGCGCATTTGCTTGTGCCTGGGTTCTGAGTGAACAACGTCTACAATCACTGCGTGGAGCTATATTGCAGCCGTCATAAATAGGACATTAAATGATGCAGATTCCTTACCTTTTTGGGCACACTGAGAGGCTTCTGCAGTTTGAATGACTTTGACTTCTTCACAGCCAATGAGTTCTCATAAGCATTTTCCTTGTCAGACACATCCCATTCACCGTCGCTGGCATCCGAGAGGTCAATGATCATGTCAGAATGCCCTTCAGCATCAGCTTTAGTTTCTTGAGCATGAAGTTTGCTCTTCTTGACAACACTCGGATCGGTAGTAGGATTGTATGCAAGAGGATGCTCACATGCATTCTCATATAGATCATGGTCCTCTGGTGATGGAGCAACGCCCAGTGCATGGAATATTGCCCTATGGCATCAGAAAATGATTAAGTGAATGGAAGACTTGAACCAGGTGCTCACTGTACTATGAGATGGAATGCATGTGCCATGCACCTGACCCCCATTGTGTCTGGATCAAGGTGAAGGCCATGTGCTTTTTGTGCTTGCTTGCTAATTGCATGGTTCATGACACCATTACTGCTTGCATTGTTGGTGCCATTGGTGACTGGTATTGTGAGTCAGTGTCTCATTTGTGAGATTGTCTATTAAGCTTACTAAGTTTTTGTGAAGCCCCTCGACTCCGTAAAGCATTTAACAAAAGCTTTCCAGTCACGGCCCCACTGTGATCACCATCTAATGCAACCAACTTGAGGACAACTTCCACAAGTTCCCATTCTGGATGGATCCAAAATCCCACACACCCAGCAAATGCATACATCGAGTTTTTGCTTGTCCACAAATCACTCGCAATTGCAAGCTTGGATGGGTGTTTCTATATTTTGTGACAAGTTAATGAGACACCTGTCACAAGTTAAAGTGAGTATCAACTCACTTGAATAATGTCATTCACTTTATTGTCCAGCTGTTCATACAGTATGTCAAGGTCTCAAAGAACCGTCTGATGGCTTGGGATTGTGTAGCCACAAGGTAAGAGGTAGGTGAGCAACTCTTTGATTCCTTTCCCATTGCCTAAGTGGAAAGCAAGGTCATCTTAGATGATTGCTTTGACAAAGCGCTCATGCCAGCCCTTCTTAGTCACTTTCTTGGCCAGGTGCTCAACCCCACAAAGGGTGTACTCACGCATCATCTCCCGTTGAGCACCTCCCACTGATGCCTTGGACATATCCTCAACCGCAGCAGCCATGCTTCCTTCACTGGTCATCGTGTGCTGCTCTGTAAGAATGTAGATTCTGACAGTAGCATATATGCTACTAGTTAGGACATATAAGTCACCAGAGTGACTTATGGGGTTGTATTATATAAGCTGCCCACAAGGGGCACCTGTAGATAGTGGACAACTATACAGTTGTCCACAAGTAGATTAGATAAGCAGATAATCTTTTACTTGTAACCACACCATTCACAGACACCAATAAATTATTGGCTCAGTCTGCTTGTGTGACACAATTAAGTTTCTTACACTTTTTTGACTGCCAATACTATTGGCAGCATTGTGATAAAGAAAAATATCAACTGATCTTTTATTACCCAAAAAACCAACGAGTTTAACACTCACTGGAATCCTTGGACACAGTAAACAGACGTTTACTGTTTATTCTTCTAAATTCAATAGAAGAATGCCACAGTGTGGCTGATAGATCGTAGATCTATGGCGTCGATAAGGAATTGAAGCCAAACGTCTAGATCCAGAGAGGATTCAGATACGTCTGGAGCCACAACCAAGGGCCCAGACAGGAGAACTGAGTCTGCCCACGACATGGAAAGGCGAACGGGAACACCGACGAACCTAACTAGTCCTCGTAATACTATGACGCCCGTAGCTTCTGACTCTAGGAGTTGAAAGTGACTATTGGTGGATTCAAGAAGATTCGCACCAGAGGAATCAGAAACGGACGAGATGTTGTCCGTTAAGAGAAAGAAGAGAACTTTGACTAGGTCAAAGTTATAATCATCTCTCGATGAGTCGAGAGAGCCGCTGACGAGCGACACAGACAACTTGCCAGGGTTGCGAATGTCACCGCACCCGCATCTCCAAGAACATCGCAGATCGCGAAGTTCACCATCCCAAACAGGGACAATAGAGCAGGGGTTGGCGCACCGGGATGAAGAAACCCAGCGATACGAACATACAACTGGACATATTGCCCGGATGATTACGGCCCTCAAAGTGAGCCGTAAAAACATAGGCACTATGCTAGAAGTGAGCCAACGAGCGGCTGAGGCGGCTCGTGCAGCGGATGAAGCCACAAACCAACTCCTAGCATTAGGAGATGGCATGGAACTGTTAATACAGTCCTTGGAGGAGGAAGTACAGGGACCTTTGCGAGGAAAGGCCCCTGAGCATGGCAACAATCCCAATAGGGATCGTGAAGTAGACCGTGAGGCAGAAAAGGCTCGCAGGAAGCGAGACAGACAGAGGATGCCACCTCGGTCTGGGCCGAGCACTAGAAGTGGTCCTTGAGAACCTAGTGTCATGATAGAGCAAGACAGCATCAGTACATGCCAGCATACTGAGGAAGAGACAGATTGTGAGCTAGAGGCTCACGATAGAGAAAATATCCATGAAGGAATTCACAGATCAAAAAAAACTTATAATGAGCAAGAAGTGCTCAAAGCAGTGACCCAACAGTCACTGCCGGAGATGATGAAGTCTGATGCCAATAGTGTCAGTACCATGACTAGCATTCATGTTAGTCTTGAACGCGAGTTCAATCACTGGGATAGGATCGAACAAAAAGCAGTGCAATGGAAGCACCGTGTGCTAGAGGTCCGTGCTAAACACATGGATAAAGTAGTCGAAGAAGCATATACTGTGGGGATCAAAGGTGAGGCCTTTGATACCTTTGATAAACTGATCGAGTCCGCAAGAGTAGCTCGATCCATCCTCAGTAGTAGCTATAGACTGAGGGATGTGTTTCTAACAGCTGACAAATGTCGACCATTGTATCAGATTGATGAAGACATCGTCGATCCACCAGTGCAGCAGGACGTGAATACTCACGTCCCCCAGCTGCACAGGCAGATACAAGCGATACCGCGTGCAGTATCACTGGCAGTCACAGATCCTGAACGAAGGATTCAGGAGGCAGGAGGAAATCTGTCTACATATGTAGATGGAGTTGCAAAGATGGTGCGAGCTGCCCTTGAGAAACACAAGGACAGCGAGCCAGACAAATCCGTGCTTGCCAAAGCTGGAGTAAAACTCCCCCACCCAGCAGAATATGCTGGGAAAGCGGATCTCGAAGAATTCGAGAACTTCATCTCAGGGATCCTGAGATGGCTAGGCATGAATAGTCTATTGGGACCGTCCAGCACGGAACTCCAATTAAACTATTTAGGCACGCGCCTCAAGGGCGAAGCATTGGAGTGGTATGCTCGAAATATTGAGTGTCATGATTGAGTCATGATCGACTGGACCCTAGAAAGTGCAATCACTAGGTTACAACAGCAATTCCTTCACGCACTCACGCACAGGCATGCATCAAATAAGTTCGATACAATTGTGCAAGGGACCAGAACCGTGCAGGAATTCCTGAATGATATTATGAAGTACGCTGCGCAGATGATACATCTGCCGGATGAGTATAAGATCCGCAAATCGTTCATAGCAGCGCTTAGAGAAGCACTGCATCATGAAGTCTTAAAATTAGGCTATATGACAGAATTCAGTTCAATAACTGAATTATATGAAGCCGCAAACGCAGTAGAGGATGTGTCTCGATATGACATCGGGTCGCAAAGAATGGAGCCTAGCAGTGCTCATGCGCTGCAGGCAAAGCCAACATCGACAACTAGTCAAAATCAGGCTGGACCGAGCTCGTCCTGAGCTCCCAACACAGGAAGCCGACCTACTGCGAAGCAGACAATATATCGTCTGCCTAACGCTCGACCTCAAGCCAAAATGAGGCCAAGTATACCCCAAGCAGGGGTACAGGCTATGCAAAGAGCTGGAGCTGGAGCTATTGTCACTTCATGTCCGTCGCCAAAACCTTCTGGAAGTTCAGGGGGTCAGGGATGTAGCACAGAGATAACGTGCTACGAGTGTGGACAGGTCGGGCATATCAAGCTGAATTGCCTGCAATGGAAGAACAAACTGTGCATAGCAAGTGCACAGTTGGAAGAAGTGGTTGAGCACTCAGGGAGTGCTCAAGAAAGGGAGGAGGAGCCGCAAAGTGGCGAACTAGACGAGAGAATGGACGTCCAAGACGACCATGAGAGCGAAATCGGCGAACTAGTCGCTGATTACCAGTTGGAGATTATGCCCTATCAATGGGATAATGACGATGATATGAGAACGCAAAGCTCGTATTGAGTGGATGGAGTACGTCTGCTAGAAGGATCGTATGAAGAAAGGCGGTGCATATATGCGGCGCAGACACCAACTATCACAATCAGTGGTGGTTTAAGCTGACACAATGACTTCCATATACATGCGGGAGTCATAGACAGGACCATTGAGCCTGTCTATGATCATCGGTTCAGACCACATGATAAGACGTGCCCCAAACAGGCGCGTATAGACAACCAAATAATCTCCGGGTATTGGGAGATTGGTGGAGTCAGAGCCCACTGTCTATTAGACAGCGGATGTGAGGGAGTTATGCTCTCTCCAGATTTTATACGAGCTGTAGGCATTAAGATGTTCGAACTCGAACGTCCAATTGGTCTACAGTTAGCGTGTGTCGGCAGTAAGTCGACCATCAACTATGGAATGCACACCAACATCCATTTTGGTGAGCGTAATATCAAGGAATACTTCGATATAGCAAACATAGATTATTATGACACAATACTAGGAACACCATTCCTATGTAAATTAGGGATATCCCTCGACTTTAGAGATGAGGGATGCATCCGCATCGGAAAGGAAGTAATTCCAAACCATGTGAATGCCTGGGAAGAACAGCTGGACTATAAAAACCCAGCTGAACACAAGACTCGAATTGCAAGTCTTAAGCCCAACCTAGCAAGCCACAAACTGTGACTTGCAAATGGCTCTTCGTTATATGTGGAGCCACCAATGAGCTCGCCAGATGGGAGGCAAAACAAAGGAAAACGGAAAGAAAACCAGAAAAACATTGACATTGGTCCAATTGACCAATGTACTGACAAGATTGCCAAAGCAGGTACTGGCTCCAAGCAACCGTTATTGACGGCTGAAGACTTTCCCAAACTCAGGGAAAGATGGGAGCTAGAGTACGCAGACCTCTTTGGAGGTGTGCCATTAGAACTTCCTCTTTGGAGGGAGATTAACCACGAAATTAAGTTTGTGGATGAAACCAAACAGTTTCATTATCGACTACCAAAGTGCCCAGAAGCACTTTGAAACAAACTGATCGACAAAGTCGACCAGTATACCACCGCTGGTTGGTGGGTATCAGTGTCAGTACGTTCTGCAGCACCAGCACTATGCATTCCAAAGAAAAACGGAAAGCTCAGAACAGCAATAGACTTACGTCTATGCAATGACAACATGGTGAAGGACATTACGCCCTTCCCAGATCAGGATACAATTCGGCATGACGTAGCTCGTGCTATGTATCGATCCAAACTTGACATGTCCAACACGTACAAACAAATACATGTAGTAGAGGAGGATGTCGACAAGACGGCCTTCGTGACCATATTCGGTACATTCAAAAGCCGGGTTGTGCAGATTGGTGACTGTAATGCACCATCTACATTTCAACATCTCATGATGTTGATTTTTCGTAACCAAATTGGTCGATCAGTCCATGTATACTTGAACGATATATTTATCTATTTGAGCTCTATAGAAGAGCATGAAAAACACCTTTGACAGGTGTTTGATATTTTACGTGAGGCATATTTGTTTCTCAGCGGAAATCGATCCAAGATCGATTTGTATTCGCCTCGTATGGAGTGCCTTGGTCACAGAATACATGACAAGGGCATACATGCTGATGTGGATAAAATGGTTGAGAAGACCTCGAACATTTAACGAAGTCCAACGATTTCTAGGACTTGTTCAGTATCTGGCACCATATATGCCAGATTTGACGGCATATACAACTCCCTTATCAGGAAGTGCATGCAATAACAGGACATTTCAATGGATGCCCTTGATGGATAAGTGCTTTGAATCCATCAAAGCACTAGCATGTAAGGCTCTGATTCTGAACCCGATAAATTATGCTAGCTCAGAACCCATTTAGGTTGTGACCGATGGTTCCAAATCTGGAGTCGGGGCAGTTTACGGACAAGGTATGGACTGGATGACTTGTCATCCAGCAGGATTTCTATCAAAGAAGTTCAGTCCCATGCAACAGCATTACAAAACGCATGAGCATGAGATGATTGCTATCCTTGAAGCACTTATGAAGTGGGAGGATAAGCTGCTAGGTTGCCAGTTCACACTCGTGACGGATAACAAAGGTCTCGAATACTTCGAGACACAACAGCATCTGTCTGACAGACAGGTGCACTGGTGGGAATTTCTCTCCAGATTCAACTATACCATGGTACATGTACCAGGGGTGGAGAACAAGGTAGCCAACTGTCTGTCACGCTACTATGAGAATGACAAGCAGGGTGAACATCACCCTGCAGAAGAATACATCGATGCAGATGCGCGGCTAGACCCAGAAGGAGAATTTCTCCCAATGGATAGATTCGTAGAAATACGAATGGCCGCAGCGCGACGGTCGCAACGATTACAAGATGCAACAGAGCAGTGTGTCATAGACACGCAGCAGATGAAGCAAGCAGGGGAAGAACCTCCCACACAAGTGGAAGGTAATGAGGAGGATGATGTACTAACTACAATGTCGGGTGCAGACTCAGAGAGTCTACACTCACGTGTAGAATGTGAGTTTGACCTAAAACGAGCTGTAGCCAATGGCTATGGAGCAGATCCAATACTCAAGAAAGTGTGGGCAAATACTGAGGCTCACCCTCGATTTGGGGTGAGAAATGGACTGGTTTGGACAAAGAACCAGTTCAAGAAAGATGTAGTGTGTCTTCCCCGGGAAGCTTTTTCCAAGGGGGGGAGAATGGTCGAGATAATCATCGATCATGCACATAGAGTAGTTGGTTACTTTGGGCAATTCAAAACCGACAAGTACATCAGGTGATCGTACTGGTAGTCAGGAATGGTAGGTGACATAGAGTCATTCTGTGGATCCTGTGCAGCCTGTCAGGCTGCAAAGAAGGACAATAGACGACCAGCAGGGTTATTGCATACCCTGCCGATACCTGATAGACCGTGGCAGTCTATTGGAATGGACTTTGTTGGTCCATTGCCGGAATCAAAGGGTCACAACTATTTACTGGTCGTGATTGACAGACTCATGTCTATGGTGCATTTAGTTCCAACTACGACGAAAGTGACTGCATGACTAGTCGCGTGGTTATACCTTAAGGAGGTAGTATGCTTGCATGGAGTACCTGACTCGATAATATCGGATCATGACTCAAAATTCACCTCCATATTTTGGAGGGAATTGCAGCGTATAATTGGCACGAAGCTGCTCATGTCCACAGCATTCCACCCGCAGACAGATGGAGCGACAGAACGAGCAAATTATTCAGTAGGGCAAATACTCCGCACGGTAGTGCAAAGTGATCAGAAGGATTGGGCTGAGAAATGCCCAATGGTAGAGTTTGCACTGAACAGCTCAGTCAGCGTGACCACAGGATATGCACCATTTGAATTGAACAGCGGATAATTGCCCTGATTCAGGCAGGTGCTATTAGTGGATACTATGTTTAGAGGAGTGCGGCAGTTCGCACAACAAGCTTTGTGGAACTTGATTGATGCTCACAATGCAATCATCGCAAGCCGAGTACAGCAGACAGACACTGCTAATACCAGACGCTGGCAAGGAATGATGTACAAAGTTGGACAGCTAGTATATCTGTCTACAAAGAACCTGTCCTTACCGAAAGGACGGGCAAAGAAATTGGTACCCAATTATATTGGGTCGTACTCAGTTATAGAAGTGGACAATTCCAGTTCTATGGTGAAACTTGAGTTACCCCCAGAGCTCACGGCTCAGAGGATACTACCAAAGTTTCATGCAAGTCTAATTAGACCGCATATACCCAATGATGATGAATGATTTCCTCATCGTGACATAAATTATATGTACAACTTTGGGAAAGAAGACGAACCAGAATGGTTTGTAGATGATATTCTGGCTCATTGCTGAGCTAGTAACTCCAAGATGGACATTGGGAGATGTCACCTGGGAACCACTCTCTGCATGCAGAGAGTTAGAAGCGCTAGATGCATATCTAGAACTAAGGGGAGTTAGGAAGCCGCTAGAGCTTCCTAGTCATGCCTCATAAGGTATGAGAAAGATGACAAATGAGTCCTTAATAAAAAGGACTTGACACGAACATGATTCATGTCGCCGATTTGCGCAATGCGACAACATCATGTGAACATAGTCACGTGACACATCGGGTGCACTCGTTCTGATTTTAAGCGACAATTTTATTGCCGCTTCAAGGTCTTCTTTCCACCCACTACCACACTCACACCAGTGTGAGTGTCAAACGAGCACTATCCATGGATGCCGAAGTGTCCCAAACACACCACTCAGCAGAGGCACTCCCTAGTGCCTCTGAGCAATTTGTGATGCTCCAAAAGGAGCAATGCTGGACTGTGCATGGTGTCAAGGACACCATCGCCATCATCCAATGTGACTCCTGTCCAGAGTGCAACGCGTATGCGCAGCATTTGCTGCAAGCCGCAAAACTGCGGCTCATCGACCCCCAAATGTGCGACATTGAACACACATTAAAAGTGGCCTGGCCACCTTTGCTTGCCGAGATGGCGCATCCTCTTATTAAGGATGCGGTAGCCTCCTATAAGGAGGATATACGCGAGCTCAACTCAGAGCTCGACACGCTTCGCACTGCCCTTGATAAAGAGAGGCGAATTAATCGCGACATGGCAGATAAAATATCCGCCATGAAGTCAGCGCAATCAGCACCAACTATTATCAATCTGACCTCGTTGCCAGATTTGATGACAGACTCAGTGAGTCCGTCTACAACCACTACTGGAGCCTCACCAGGAAGACCCATTCGATCCGGTCGCAAGACCGCATCCAAACAGCGAACGCTGGCGGTGCCTTACCCAGCGTTGCTGCATGCTCGCATTGCCCCCGCCATAGGCGACCCGCCTGCAACGCAGACGTTGGGAAAGGCACCACACCCCACTGCAGTGCACACCAGTCGTCGACCCACTGAGTGGTTCGACAAATGCCAGCTCAACAACCCAAAATTTGTTGAGCAGCTCACACTTGCGCGCATGACATTTGCCCTGTCGCACAGCACGCTATCATCAAGCATGCTGATTGCGAACAGCGACTCGCTACTCGAATGCCAGTGTTTGAGATCGTGCATGATACGCCTCCTAATCTCAGGGATGCGTTGCGCATGATCAAGTACTCCCCGGAGGGAGTATCACCCACCATTCACAGGAATGGCGACAACACCCTCCAACTGGAGGATGTTGATGTATGGGTATGGCTTAAACTAATTAAGCCAAAGAAAGACAGCCTGGTCTTTCTTCAAAAGCTAATGGAGCTGTTCACAGTCCGTGGCCAGTGGGCCGATCTTGCCGGCTCAATCTGGCGGCAAGATCTATCAGCGCTGCTATCCACCAGCATCGATAAGGCGTTCGAGTGGAAGCACCCCCATGAGAGTATGACTCTCGAGGAACTTGCCCAATGGCTAGGAAACTATGCGGGGGTAGATCCCGGTAGGGCTCACGTCAATATTGAGCCCTACTTTCTCCATAAGCAGAGCAATGTCTGCTACAATGAGACCACACAGAGGGTCCTCGACGCTCGCAAAGGCCGGACATTCACCGGCCTTCATATACCCATGTTCCCTCACCCCCCAGGCTTCTGAGGAGCACTGTCGACTTTGGACGACGACTCATCATTGGACGGACACGGTGGAGGGCCTCCCCGCTTGAAGGCACGTATGTATGTGCCAATGACGGAACCATCCGCCCTGTCTGCCACTCACCCTGCATCCACTACTACAGCAGATGACACTACCATGGAGGTCGACCCAGCTGACTCCCTTTACTACGACAATACCGTCGAAGTAGCTGCGCAGTCATCCTCGACTGTGCTTGCACCTATATATGCTGATCCACCATCAGCATAACGTGTCCCAAACCTGCCTGAGGTTTGGTCTGTGGGGAGGGTGTAAGAATGTAGATTCTTACAGTAGCATATATGCTACTAGTTAGGACATATAAGTCACCAGAGTGACTTATGGGGTTGTATTATATAAGCCACCCACAAGGGGCACCTGTAGATAGTGGACAACTATACAGTTGTCCACAAGTAGATTAGATAAGCAGATAATCTTTTACTTGTAACCACACCATTCGCAGACACCAATAAATTATTGGCTCAGTCTGTTTGTGTGACACAATTAAGTTTCTTACATACTCCCATACAGCAAAAGATGAACCCTCAGGTAATTTTTTACAACTGTTTTGCCTTCCCTCCAGGTGTGAGATAAAGTTGCTTGACAGCAAGCATGATATTTTGTCTGACTCATAGTTTTTCAGCCAGGTGTACATGGAGAATGGCATACAAACCGTGAGTGGATCTATTTATCTTACATGACGTAGGGCAAACACCACTCACTCACACCAGTTTCAAGACCAAATCCACACTGGTTGGGTTTTGTCGTAAGCTGGCCTAGGCATGAACTGCATGAAGGCCCAGTCCGCCTTATTTCCCTGACGACCAACACAGACAACCACTGTATCTTCTTTGTCTGAAGATTTGTGGCCTCCATCGCTACCCGACGTCCCACTGAGTGCACCCCGCTCGTTCTTGCAGCCTCCCTAAAAATGTGTGTCAATTTGTCAAGCTTTCGAGTCATCAAACCCCCTACATACGTTGTTCATTTTGCGTTTCTTTTGAACCTGCTTACCCTTCGCAGACTTCTTTGTTTGAGTTTGTTGTTTGCCGTCCTTGACCTGTTACTACTGGTTAATGGTGTGTACTGGCATATTGTAGTGCACACATACCTGTTCGACTTGGAGGTGTCCTGTAGATCCACTCTTTTTTGCTTCTGTTTCTGCCTCACTTTCCGTGTCGGAAATACTTATAATGTCCAGCACAAAATCATGATCTTGAATGGTTTCTGGAAAGAGTTCTTAAGCCACATCGAGGTAAGTGGATCCCATCTAAGTTTAACACAACACCCAAGCCTTACCTCATTTACACTTCAAAGCACCATTTTCTGGAACAGTAAGCACACCCTTGTTTATTGTCAACTGTGTCAACCCTGTGCTTGACCTCTTTACTGTGGAACATGTTTGTTGCTTCGTCCCTGCAGGGGAAATTGAATGAGTTGGACCAGTAGATTCTTTGGGAGTTGGCTTCCCATAGAATGACTCAGGAGCTTGTCTGCATTTCACGACTCTGAAACTCAAGGGCCGAGTAAGTCTCAGTTCTAACAAGTGCACTCACGCTTGAGCACTCACGTGTTTTCAACCAGACTCAACAGTTGGGTACACTGCAAATGCAGCATGCTAAGCCTGTTGTTTTCCACCATTCATTGCTGCTTTGAGAAGTAGCTCAGGTAAGAACCATTCACAATCCATACTGTCCTCGAAGGACTAATGCCTGCCGCTGGGCCTCTGTGAAGTCTGCTCTGAATGTTCATGTCCATGCCCGATCCACTGCCTCATACAGGCCATCGTCATCATTGTAACTGTAATCATTGAAGTATCTCGCAATTGGACCATCGTCAGTACCTTCTTGAAGTGTGCTTGGAAGCGATAAAAGTTTTGTTTTGAGAGTGGTCAAGCTTTCTTCCAGTTTTGCCCACTGTTTGTCAATTGTCCTGGGGACGTCTGACATTGTGAGCATGGGGGTGAAGCCATAAATTTGAGTCCTATATATATGTATTGTCACTATTGTTCTGTGCATTGGTTGGCAGTGTGGAAAGAATTCCAACTGACCACACTGACCACAATGATATTCAGGAATCATGGCGGGACAGCCCAGACTCGGTCACCTGACCCTCAGCAAGGATTACAATTAATTATACCCTCCATAATTTAATTTAATTGTAAGATAATATAATGTAATAGAATGTATTTTCCAACAGTTCCATTATAGCCCTGGCATAATATAATGTATTTAATTGATTATAATCTGAATTTAATATTATATAACCTTGATAGTGTACAGCCCTAGATAGAATTCCTCTGAGGCTTCGGTTTCTTCTTGCCCGTTCACTCTTCCTCTGCCCAGCTCTCTCCCAGCTCAGACATATCCACAGCTGTGCAATCTGCAGGCGCCCTGGATTCGGAGCTGGGCTAGGGATCCTTTCCCAACTTGATTACCACCTTATATGCAGTGCTTTGTAAATATTGGTATCAGTGCATTGTACATGTACTCCAATTCGATTATCTTGTGATATTAATGCTCTTCTGGGAATGTGCTAAGGATGAGCATAAGATTCATGAGTTTCACAAGTAATTGTAGGCCAACTATAATGGATTACCTGCAGGACTTGGATATCTAATGAATTTGTCACAGGTATACCTGTGGGTACCTGCGATCTGCACCCGTGGATTCAGATATCCAGGTGCTGGATGCTGACCTGGATGTGGGTAGAGCTTCCAGACATTGAAATACCCACAGGTATACCCACGGATAATCCGTGGATTCACTCATGTCATGCCTTACAGGTACAGGTCCCTGGCACCTATTTAAGTGCTGAGTTACAATCTCACCCACAGGTTGTCAAAATCTGTAAGTATGGGTACCCTAAGCCCTTACCTGTGAGTTTCACCTGATTGGCAGCAAGATTCCAGAAACTGCTCCCCCAAGGGCAGTGCATTCTTTTTGAGCTTCACTTTCTTTTCATTCCATGCCCACCTCCTCGATGATATTGACATCTACATCATCAAAGCCATATACTCACAGCAACTAGCCCACAGCTTTCAAAGAGTGTCTCCGAAGACACTAATCACCCCAGATGAGCTTGCATTACAATTCCCTGTGTTAGCAGAGTTTGGAATCGTTCATGTCCCACTTTCAGGCTTTTTCCAAAATTTCTTACTTTTCTGGCACCAAATTCCCATGGTCGTTTTACAGATTTGGGTGGTTGTTGAAGTTAGTTTTAGTTACAGTTATTTTTTATATGATTTGTAGGTACCATAATGTAGACACTGGAGGCAAACAACAATTTTCTCAGTCAGAAAATCTTTCAGAAAATCCTCAGAATCTGCCAGGTTTCCTGAAGATTTCCTGGAGACAGAAAACCCTCAAAAAACCGTGGGTTTTTTGAGGGTTTTTTGAGAGTTTTCTGTCTCCAGAAAATCTTCATAAAATTCTAAAAATGTTCCCCCAAAAACCATGCAAGAAAGTCTTGCCAAAAACAATGATTTTTTGACAATTTTCTGAGTCCAGGAAACTTGGAGAATATTTAGTGTTTCCACAGGTTTTTCTGCAACCAGGAAACCTTGCAAAAACTCTCAGAAAACCTTGCAGAAAACCTTATAGAAAACCATGGTTATTTAACAGTTTTCTGATCAAAGAAACTCAAAAAATAAATGAGTTTTTTGAACCAGGAACTTTTCAGAAAATCTTTTGTTTCTAACAGATTTTCTGGTGCTAAAAAATCCCAAGAAACCCATGAGAATTATTCCCAGAAAATCATGGGAAATGGCAGGGTTTCCTGACGATTTCCTCAGTGGGAAAACCCTAAAAAAAGAATCTTGTGGAATCAACAAGATTCAACATGATTCAACAAGAATCACATTGAATCAACAAGATTCAACCAGATTCATGAATATTCATGACTTCGCCGGCACACCCTGTGCACTGCACCGGTGCATTGGCACCCCGTGCACTTGCGCTGGCACATTTTCTCCTGCACCAGCACACTTTCTCTGGTGCACTTTGCTGGCTCTGTGCCTCAAAGCGCTAATGTTTTTTTTTTCCCTAGAGACACGATAAAAAGAAACCCCACATGGAAGCTCTGTAGGATCCCCATGCTGACATTCCCCAGGTATAGCAACGAGGACCTCGACCCACTTAACCGGTCACCTGACCATCAGCAAGGATTACAGTTAATTACACCCCTCTTAATTTAATTTAATTGTAAGATAATATAATGTATTAGACTGTATTTTCCAGCAGTTCAATTATAGCTCTGGCATAATATAATGTATTTAATTGATTATAATTTGAATTTAATATTATATAACCTTAATAGTGGACAGCCCTAGTCACCACATGGAGA
>MU134430.1:186790-211579 GCA_015039355.1 Ramaria rubella | reverse complement strand
CCAGTGGGACATTGAGGACCACCCTGGCGAGTGTCGAGGCACCAGTGAGAGAAACACACATGCCGATGAGCTTGGTTTTCAAGTTGAAACTCATGATTTTAGTCGCGGTTTACGGTTCGTGGTTACGGTGGTGGCGTTGCCTTGACCGACCGGCGTTCAAGTTTGTGCGTGAGCGCACACATTTGACCAGATTTAAATCTGGAAAAACCACAAGTAAATCGTACTGGTGCATCAAAGTCAAAAGTCTGCCTACGTCTTTTCGCTAACTACACCAACCATGTAAGTGCGAGCGGAGCCTGGGGTCAGTCTGACCTTTACTTTGTGGATCACGGACTCAGTTGACGTCGCACAGTTCTCGCATTTAACACGGAGGTTTTTCAAGCTCTTGACAGGTAGGGGCCATGTCAAGGTGAAACAGCCACTCTTCGTGCCGCGCTGCACACGTCCCATGCTCCTTTCAACCACTGCATCTTTACAGTACAGTACAATGATACAAAGCTCACACGAAGTGATTCTACTCTGTTCGAGTTCCCTCCCACCGCATATGTATCGGTCGCCGACTCGTCCCGACGCGAACTTGTTCACGCATCATAGAAAGGGAAGTCCCGTCCGCAGGTGGTTGAATCGCCCGGTCTTGAATGCCTTTCATCGCTTCCTCGAGACCGTCATGTCTTAAAAAAAGGTATGTTGAACTGTTCATGCCTGCCGCATAGATTCTCAGGCAGGGACTGATTCCCCTCACCGATTTAGTGGGGTATGTCGAAGAGACCGCTGTCGGAACACCCAAGTCAAGAGTGATAGCGATCCATGGACGGCCAGTATCCAGCGCCGAAGATTCAACGATAATGTTGTTGACATCAGTTGGGGAGGGATCGTTGCGGAATTTGGTGGAAATGCAAATTGGAGAAAACGACGAGGAATCGGGGTCGTAAGAGGGTATCACTTGGTCGATAAGAGGCTGTTCGTGAGCACATTGAAGTGCACTCGTACGCACAAAATTGCGTTTCAACCACTCCTCTGCACTAGATCAAGAATATGAAGAAAGTATTTTGCCCAGAAAATAACTAGACTCACTCGACGACTTGGACATCACTTGAGACGGGGATGATACGTTCTGACATGCTTATCCAGTGAGAGAAGTTTATCGTCGCAGACGCAAACGCCTCTTCGGCGGCCTTTCGTTGAGCCTCATCCTTGGGCCACACGTTCGGACCAAAAAGTTCCTCCAGCCACCATCTAACGGGGATCGGGCAACAATAACGTAACATTTCGGGTCCTAAACCGTCCAGTCTCTTTGCACAAGAATCCTTCGCGAGAAGTAGGAGTAGTCGGGACACCAATTCACCGTTCTTTCCTTTTTCAATCATGCCACGCTCCAGCTGTGTCTTCAGATGAGCCAATGCATTGGTCAGTGTGCTATTCCGCCACATTTCCTCTGCAGCTGCGTGGGATAGAAGAGGCTCCGATGGGTAAGCGGTAAACCTCCAAGAACGGTCTTCAGTTGTAGTGATACATATACGGAGATGGCTTGCGACGGCTTCGTCGACGTGTTGCACCGCCTTAGGATGGCCAAAGATGATGTCAAGTGCAAAACGCTGCGAGAGCAGAGCGAGTGCTTGATGTTCGGTGTGAGCATAATGATTGTCCTTGAGCAGCTTTACTTGTGCTGTCCTCACTACCTCCTCGACACCACCGCTCAAATATTTTTTCGAGTTAAACCACCTATATCCATTTGTTTCATGATTATTTTTTAGGTATCGAAAGGTAGCCGAAGCTCACAGTGGGCGGCCATAACGTGAGATATGGTCAAATGTGGCGATTTCGTTCATGTTAATTTTGTTGAGGGGATATGTATGTTGGTCCCATCCGAGTTCTGTAAACGGTTGGTAAAGAACTTCGCCGCCCTGGTGAACTCGAAGCGAAGCACCTAAACGACGGTGTTCGTTAGAAAGCTATCGGACAGGATAGAGAACCATCGCACTTGTTTTATTTGGTGCTGCGAAATCCGCCATATGGGCCTCTGTGGAGGCAAATACAACCCAGATGGCGGAATGCCTACGATTTGAAAATAGGCTAATTGCAGTGCAAATCACATCGGAAGGTCTGACACCATCAGATTCCGTGCAGAGAATGGAGGCTTCGTCTATTGCGATAACCACCTTGGGTTGATGATTCTTTTCGCACGACAACTCTGGACATGATTCAAGGAGTTTGATGAAAGCATCGACCATCGCATTCCTGCCGACGAACTTCGGCTCTGGCATTTTCGTTACACCAGGCGTCGTGGTCTCTCCACCTGAATTTCTGGGCGGTGAAGGTGTCTCCGGCTCTCCCGGTAGCGTAGCATTCAAACTCTTCATGACCTGAATGAAGTGTCAGTTGCGTTGAACGCTATAGTTACAATCTATTTTGTACCGCATCAAACTGCTGCTTGACATCAAAGAAGAACTGAGGCCGCAAACGACCGTTTGAAGCACCGAATAACTTCTGCCATTCAGCTGATGCTGATTCCCAAGACATATTTTGAGTCATAATTCCCTCAAGACGCAATCGAAACACTGTGAAGAGGGCGGCAAAGAAAGCGCTGCAACGAGCTTCGTAGTATTTCCGTTCCAACTTCTGTGGAAACTCCAGCAAACTTGCTGCGATTTCATCGCGAAGTGGGTAGTTATCGATATCGGACTTATCGCGCAGATTCATGTAGATGACCATGACGCCGGACTCTCCGAGCTGGTAACATGATGGTGTCAATACATACAACATCCTCAAGAAGAGAACCATCTTACCTCTGAGATCAACCGCGATTTTCCGGTGCCAGAGCTTTGTACGATGGAACAATACTTGGCATAGTAAGGCAAGGAAGTTGAGGGCGGCCCAGAGATGAAACGTTCACAGTTGTCGGTCAGATATCGAGTGAAGGCTAACAAAGCGTCCCGAACATAGTATGGGTCATGAAAGGCTTTCGAAAGAAGATGTGGCTCTAATTATAAATCAGCGCAAACGAATGTACACACCACCAATTTGATTGCGCACCGGTGGATGTCACCGCAGCAGGAGACGTCCTACGGGATTGCAATATTTCTAAGAAGGCTGTCAGACGCAGCAACGGGAGTACGTGAATGGACTCACCAAGCGCAAGAATTTCATGGTATTCACCCTTCCCCCACGCGTCCTGCAGCGCTTCTCTGAGTGCATCATTGCTTTCGACGAGATCGCCAGCTGCGTCCGGGTCGCGGTACACATCGTTCAAGCCATATTCTGGTCCTGCATGGCGAACTATTGCCGAGAGGACCAACGAAAAATCTCCACGACGTTCGAGCTCATCTGGTACCCTCTCAAGGGTTGCATCCTTTCGGACTCTAGCGTCCAACTCCGGGTCTCGCTGAGGAGACAAAGGCAGAACGACACTCTTAAGTCGATCATGAGGCGCACGGAGGCTGGGATTCATCGACGAACTGTCCGGAGAGGGTCGTTTTCTCGATACTTGGTTGGTGGTGTCCATTAGCACCCCTAGCTCGTCGCGTAACGTGTCGGTCCACAAGGATCCATAGCTACTTGCGCAACGGGCACGCGACCCGGCTCGGAGATTCTCCCCATAGTCTTACGAAAGGACCCCTGAAAATCCCAATATATCCCTGGTCTGAAGGCAAAAATTTTTGACCGGATATTTTCGCTCAAAAAGTGTAAAATTTTGTCCGGATACGTGTTTTTTGTAATTTTGGCTCTCGGATTGTCCGGATTCAAGCCCAGGCATCCCGCAAATTACGGGCGCTAAAACGGAGTTTGAAGAAATTCGTCGGTAACAAATTGAAATTTTTGGACCAAGTCCCCGTGCACCCACATCCACCCTTGCGCCGCGACATATGTCCGGACGTTGGACCATGCTCACAGGTTCTCGTCTGGATTTTGTCAGGATACAAAACCAGGCATCACTTTTTCAACCCCCTGTTTTGACCGGATTCAGACCAGGCATTTTGGCCAAAATCCTGGTTTTTTGTCCGGACTGAGACCAGGGATACATTAGGATTTTCAGGGGTCCTCTTACGAATGACCCGGCCCCTGGGAGCCAAGTCTGTGGACCGGTCTGTGGACTGGTCCATGGACCTAGGGTTAGGAATTAGATAATAAAATGATATTTCATAATATCGTCACGTGTATAGTTGTCCAGGTGCATCCACATCGTCTTCGATACTGATCACCATCCATTGCTCGCGCTCACACCGTAGACCTCCCGTAGACCTCTGCCGCCGCCTATCGCCCATGACCTCAACCTGCACCTGGAGGCACATTCTCAAGTATAACGCTGCTCTGTTTGATGTCGTGGCATTTGACCACACTGTGTCTTTTGTCGACCTCCCTCACCACCTTTGCGAGCGCATCACGTGGAATCAACCAGAGGTTGTTACAGATGCACCCGCAGGACTGCCTATATCCATGCATAGCTTCATATGTGATGCTCTTGTTCTGGATGATCAGATCACTTCACTGCTTTGGATCACTTTGAAAAACATCATATGGGACAACCATCTGGACACTGACCCTGGTCTACCACAGCGCTCCCTAGCATTGCTTCCTTTGTTTTTTAAGTTTGGTCCCCGACATGAGATAGGTGAGTTTTGTTTGTGCACCCCCTTAGCCTTGTTTATCAATATAACTCGCACCTGCAGCATACTACGAATTCTTCCCCCCATCGTAGTTGCATCGACCTGGGGTGCCAACACTATGTTATGCACCCAAGGCACACCCACATGCGCAATCTCGTGGAGCCTGTCACTTACGCAACCACCATCCTGACAAAGGAGCTGGGGGCAATCCCCAGTTACAACACTTCGTTTTATTGCCGCAGTGAGTGCTCCTGATGACCTTTGAGCCACCCCTCTAATGCATAACAACTAGACTGTCATACGCGCTACCACCACAATTACCATATACACTCCGTGGTGACATTACGCACGTATTACCCTGGGGTACCCCGGTTTGTCCAAGCCTCCCAGAAATTCTTCATCGAAGCATCAATGTGTGAGATATTCACAACTATGATGAACTGCTCCTGGTGGGTTTCTCATTGTCCTGGCCGGTTCTGTATCTATTCACAGGACTTCCGCGACCAACTGAGCCAGGATCTATAATCAGGCATTCTCACCTCTGGCTATCAAGGAGATACTACCCTCGGAGTGGCAGCCAATGCTCACATGCTATTATGACGACATCTGGGATTCTTTTTTCACTTACTCACTACTCTTGGATTCACATACACATGCAGAGGTACTGGAACTTCCCCACTGGCGTGGGACTCAAGCGGATCAACTTTGCCCAGCGCTTGAGGCTCAGAATGAACGCATGATGGGGATCAGAATGGAGCAGTGGAACCACGGATGCAATAAGTGCACACGTGTCTTTGACGGTGCCGATGGCCAGAAACATAGGCTCTCTACTCTCTTGCCATCCCCTATTAACAGAATCTTTTCGCAGGTGCCATTCAGTCGGTGGTCACAGATGGTATTGCACTCGGCCTGCTGCACTGGAGAGCTTGAATGCAAGAATCTGCTGCCGAACAGCCATGCCATCTACTGCACAGAACATCAGTACAAAGCGGGACAATGTGCGGTCACAACCTGTAGTAACCCTGTGACCCCTGGGTGCAAGACTTGTGCAGACCTGCGACATCGCGCAGGTGAAGACTACTACAAGCTAATGGGCAAGGCCATGTTTCAATTAAAGTTGCGGCTTGAGTGCAACAAAGTGGGGCAGCCACATGCATCTGTTCCAGAGGATGGTAAGTCTCAGGGCCCTGATATTGAAATGGTTGTTGGGGATGCGTGCACAGATGTAACATTTCATGAGAACGAGGGTGCTGGGTTGGACGATGAAGAGCTCTTGGTCACAGGCACGGGCGAGGTTGAATCGGTACCACCAGGGGGCCTGCTTGGGAGCGTGGTAGCCGGTGAGGCATCTCCATCCTGCGTTGCTGATTGCAACCCTTCAGTGCACTGAGTGCGATTCAGTTTTTGTCCACCACAAGATGGCACCAGACCCTCAGCTCCCTCCTGCTCCTGCTCACATGGGCGCACATGCGGCCCCTTTGGTAATCCTGCCCGAGAGCAACGTCAACTGTCAGATGTGCCGAAAATTGCACAGGAACAGGTTTTGCCAGCCTCAGAGCCTATGTTCAGGGTGCTTCCGCAAAGCAGCCCAGGCAAACCTGCACAGGAAGCCCTGCCCTCTCAAGAAGCATTGTTTGGCTGGAGCAACCGTGCCACCTGCAAACACGCAGCCCAACCCAGATACCAGAGTTGCCCCAGCTCCCATCCGCAAACCAGTCCCATCCTTTTGTGCACCACTGGCCTCCACTGGGGCTCCCTCATCACAATCTCTCTCCAATCCTCTCTCCGCAGGCTGGGAACGTGAGTATGACCGTGCCCACCTGCTCGCCAATGACCGCAAGTCTCGAGCACAGGACCTGCAAAACAGTGGGAGATCTATGACTAATTTCTTGACAAAGGTGACGTGGATGACACATGCTGGGTTTTATTTGAAGCTAGAGTGACCAGAAGGAAACTAAGGGGCAAAGACGCCATGGAGAATGAAAATGTCTTGTGAGTCGTTGGTTGACCTAATAATATCATTGGCCATTGAGAGTCATCAGGGCCGACACATCACACGGATTCTCACTATGCGTTCCCAGGCCTATATTCGTTGGGTATCATGTGCTTTTAGTTATGTAGCTGTGTCTTGTGGGCGCATTGGGGTTATGGGTCCATGGACCAGTCTGCGGACCGGTCCATGGACTGTACTCCCAGTGGCTGGGTCTTTCTGAGTCTTAGAGGGATTTTCAGTTGGGTAGCCCAGTATCACATATATAATTAAAACAAAGTGTCGGGCCGGATGGACCCAATAACAATGTAAGTTTCACAGCTAGACCTTCATACCGTAAACATTACAGTCTCCGTGTTTTGAGTGGTTGTATTTGAAGTTCAAATACATTCAATTGTGTAAGCATAGGCAGGGTAGTTGGGGTACACGTACCCCAGCTACTCAGATATCCAATAATGTTTGGCTTACATCTAGAAGGCCTCGCCTCTGCATGTTCAAGTTCCTCTACTTGATATAGTGTCCACATATATGTACTAAATATACTTGCATGTAACTCCAAATTATATTCAAAGTTGAACACTCAACTAAAGTAGGCCAGCTTCAAAGATATTTAAGATTTGGTGCTAGTGGTGCATCCAAGTCCCTTTAAAGCCGTCCTGCTATATCTACACCCACTATGTATTCTGATTGTATGTTTGTCAGGATTGATTCACGTAGTCTAGAAATATGTCAGACAAGTATATTGAAACACATCATAATAAATTAGACAGCTAGATGTGTCTACACTAATTAGATGCGTCCCCACACGTTTAATTAGCGCCAACCTTGTCTTGTCACCACCGGCTGCATTTATAAGCCTGGATCCTCAGAGATTCTCTTTAACCTCTCTTTTCCGAATGCCCCTCCCGGACAATATATGTTATGCAAATCTGCCCTCCTCCCTCAAAGCCCCTGGCTTACTCTCATACCGGCCACACCGCAATATTGCAGCACGCAAGAAGCTCCACGAAGAGCACTCTGACACAGAATCTGACAGTGATGGTGAGTTGTTCCCTGAGAAAGCAAGCCATAAGCGCAAAAACAAACATATAGTGGGCTCAAATAGACTTACCAAGGTGGCGAGAGTTGACATTGAGAATGGTGGTACGTGTTGCCTGTGCTGTGTCATACGTACCTCATCATCATTAGGCACGGCAGGAATATCTGGGAAGAACACTGTGAATATGCGAGGCCAGCATGAGGAATCTGCATATGTACCTGAACAACATGATGCATGAGTGTTGGTATACTCTATCATCATCTGTACACTCACTTTAGGCCGTCAAGCAGTGGGCACGTGCATCAGGGCACGAGTCATGCACAGACTGCTCTTCAAAAGCCTGGACACACATTCAAACGCGGCTGCGAGCGGGTGCAAATGCTGAACCTTGTACTTGCCTTTAACTTGGTGAAAGCTCCTGTCACAAGTCTGACGCCACCACAGAAGGAACTGAAGAAGGAGCTACAGGTAGGTTTAGCCATGACTTTCGAAGGAAGTCGTTCACTCACATGTATGCAGGACCTCATGAGGCATCATCTACTTCAGGTGACGGGCTTGAAGACAAAGCATAGGAAGGGCAGTGTATGTGAGCCTGTTCTCTTGAAGCCTCCTCAACCTGGTGCCCTGCCTCGGTTAAACAAAGATGGCCTTGTGTACATGGCTCTGAACTTTGAGGAATGCGTGGATCACGCGCTGAACAAGGCGGCGATTGCTGAGGCAGCAGTGCTGGCTAAGGATGAGATAACTGTGAGTACATAGTTAATTGCCATGATTAGACTTATTTTGTCATAGACGTCGCCTTCCGATATCATGGATGAACTGTGTGAAGACATCTCAATTAGTATCAAATTGCTTATGGACCTGGGGAAAGTTACCTGGTATGGGTGGGCTGACCGCTACAAAGGACAAATCGATAAGGAAAGCTTGTGAGAAATGGTAAAGAAGCCAGGCTGAAAAGCAGGTGAGTAGGTGTGAGTACTTGTGATGTTGGGATGCTTGGAAGCCAGCATTGACTTTGTGAATGACAGAAAGCGAACATGCGTTTGTTGGCAGTTCCCAGATTCAGGGCCCATTACGGTTTCAACCCCAAGGAGCTGATATACCCTGAGTGGATGTTGGATGAGGATAGTGGCCCTGAGTCAGGGCTGGAACTTAGCGACTCTGATGAGGAAGAGGAGGCAATGGAAGACTGGACTAGGCGAATGACGAAATATCTGAATATCAGGGGCGATAGCGCGGGGCTAGAAATGGAATTCCTCGAAGTGGTTGACCCTGGATGGCAATCTGACTACATGAGCGTAGTCTCTTCATTCAACGTCTGACTTACATTGGTTTTAGGTGGGTATGATATTCCATGAGCTCTCGAGGATCAATCGGCTTGCAAACAAGGACAGTGGGGTTGCTCGACGTGCTAAAGCGCGCAAGTACATCCGTGTTCAAAATTTGGGGCACATGTGCGACAGGCCTACCCCAGTGGTACCTTGATGTGATGTGCTTATCAATGAGTCCTGGTGGACGGACATGGAGAAAGAAGGTAAATACGTTGAAGAGCGCGAGGGATGGAAAGGGGGTTGGAAACATCCTTCAGACTTCGGCCCAGTTCCCCTGCCATTTGAGCCTTTCATTGACTTGCCACCTGTTGATTCTGAGATCCTGCAAGTTTTCATAGAAGAGGAAGAGGACACAAATGCTGATAACAAAGGGTATGAGGTAGACAATGAGCTGTAGAGGTGAGATGGCAATACTTATCGTGAGATTGAAGGAACTTGAACTTGATACATGCTATACTTCCTGATGCTGACATTTTTTTGGACGTGTTTTCTTTCCTCAATGACTGCCCATTATGCTTTTGTGTTAGCTTTGCATTTGTGCAATATCTTGTAGGCATTTATAAATTACAGAATATTAACTAAGATTTCATATTTAGTACATGGGATGGATCTCACAGGTTCCGTCATACCTAAATGGGATGCAGTAGACCCCAATTACTGTAGTGGCAACTTTGCCTTTAACCACTCTGAAAGATCAGTTCACCACTAGAATTGTCGTATTTTTTAAATTCTTGTAATTTTTTTTTCATTGAATTTTTTGCACATAATTTATTATTTTGGAATCTCATTGCCTCCAGACGCAGGCAGCACTACTCAAAAAGAAAGAAAAAAAGTATGGCTCTTTTATATGCCACCCACTGTTCATTGTCTTTTGCACATCCCCTGATTTGACATTGTAAGTCAGCCTTCTGCCACAGACGCAGACAGTGGCTTAAATGTGAGGGAAACAAGTCCTTGTTTTTATGATTATTAGATTTGCTACACTATGGGCTATATAGCTACTAGACACAGGAATGCTACTGTCGTGTGGCATTCCAGAACAGTGTGGCACCCGATGGATGTTTGTGGGCACTAGGGAATGTTCCCAGAATCACAGTGTAGGGAGCTCTGCTTGCTTACACCTCCTTGGGGCACAGATATCAACCGGCCCCAGGCGATCCACTCCTCCAGGTACACAGCAGACTAGTGTACAATGCTTAAGGTGTGAGGGACAGCGTCAAAATGTTGGGAAAACTGGTGAGTGCCGCTAGACATGATGTGGTGGTCACGTGTAGCTGGTTGGATACGGTGGGCCGGGCGTAGTGCGGTGATGACTGGATGCTCTGGATTTGAGGCACGGGTTGAATATAGGTGGCAAACTGTGTAGTGGAGCAAGAGGAATGGTGGGGTAGAATGGGGTTGCTGTGGAGGTTGTGGAGGTGTAAATGGATGGGCTGGTGGTGTGTAGGAAGTAGGAGTGTGTGCAAGTGGGGCTGGGTGGCAAAGAGAGCCTGAGCGGTGACAACAGCAATGGTGTAGCAGGTAGGGTGCAGGCACAAGAGGAGGGTCGCAATGGGGACAGCAAGGTCTGGAAAGGCTGCAGATTGGTGCGTGCTGAGAGGATAGGTTGCAGAGGGTGTGGATGGGTGTGGATGTGGTGATGCATACGGTGAGGTCAACATTGCGCTCGGGGCCTCCGTCAATATGGATGACACAGCGAGTGTGGTTGGACAGCAGGGGGGGGACCAGGGCATGCGTGAACGAAAGAGATGAGGGGTTGAACTGGAAAAAGGGGGTGGCAGATGCATTGACATGATGTGCATGACATCACACTCACCAGGTGGGTGGAAATGGGGTGGTTGGAATGTGTGTGTATGGCCATGGGAATTTGATGACTTGTGTCATCGTTTCTGAGAATTCTTCATCTTGTCTTTGGCAGACCAAAAACTGTAGAGAGATCGGTTTGGGATCGGCCACTAGTTGATGGAAGGGGGTAACGTTCAAGTTCTGTAGTCAGAAGTTCCAGGCTCAAAAAAGGAGAACGCACTGATAAGGATGGCAAAAGTAGCTCCAAGGTAGTAACAACTGGTTGAAACAGGCAAGGCAAAGAAAGGCAGGAAATTAGTTGAGTGTAGATCAATCAGATGCTTGAAGAGTCAATATCTGCGGGAACATAAATCTAGAATTCCGCTGAAGAGAGTCACCATTAGATGGCCAGTGGACAGAGCTTGAAAACTGAAAAAGGCGCTGAAGAAATTAAAGACAGGTCATGTTGCTGTGAATGAAATGTAGAAGGAACAGAAAGATTTGAAAATTAGAAAAGGCAATCTGGGGTGCTAGCTAATGGAAACCATATTAAATGGAAGGGGCGAGGAATGTAGTGCTGTCACACTGTGGCTACACTGTGAGTGAGCAGACAGCACTGCTTGTAGTCTCATTCTAGGAAGTGTGGGTGAGGAAAAGGAAGACCAAATATAAGATGAGGATAGAGGTAGATTCGGATACACAGGTGCTAGTTCTGGCTGGAGACTTTCAGTTCCAAGGTTCGAGCAAGGCAGCTTGGATGAGAGCACTTGTTGATCAATGTCGTCATGGGTATGCTGTTCACTTTGTATCCATTTTTCTGAATACTTGCCTGGTAAGGGCTACAGGTATGGATTGATGGAGGGGCTCCAGTTGTGGAATGAAATCCCGTTGACAATGCTGTTGGAGTGGGTGTGTGTTGTGAAGAACCAACTGGAACCTGTGTTCTGGCGACAAGTTGGCCATCAGGCAGGTGGAGAGAAACCCCTGGGGGCAGGAGAGAAGCCAGTGTAGCAGGAGAAGAGATCACGTTGTTGGAGGCAAAGGCAGGTGCAGATTGAGTGGGTCAGGCTCTATGGTGAGATGGGACTGTAGTGCCAGGCATAGTGGTGTTTAGTGGCTGACAATGGGGTGAGAGAGGGTCGATGTGTGTAGAAATGTATGGTGACTGTCAACAAAGCCTGTGGACACGTACATGTCATGCCAACTTCTGTGGAGTAGTAAATTGGTGGGTACATTTGGAACATTTATGTAACCGACAGGTGGTGGTTCTGGGTGCTGAGTAGATAGATATACTGTTCAAGTTAGAGCTGAAGGACTTGAGGAA
The DNA here is from genome assembly GCA_015039355.1 of Ramaria rubella. Classification (NCBI taxonomy): domain Eukaryota; kingdom Fungi; phylum Basidiomycota; class Agaricomycetes; order Gomphales; family Gomphaceae; genus Ramaria; species Ramaria rubella. The sequence continues at coordinate 199,506 of MU134430.1, read as the reverse complement.
TAAGTCATGGAGAGTGGAGGAGATGGCAAGAAGCTTGCTGAAGGTGATTGTGACAGTTCTGGACAGAATGTGGTCCAAAATACTAGCAGCCATGTTGCTGGAAGGGTGTGTAGGTGGCTGGGGTGCCGGAAGAGAAAAATACTAGACACAAAGGGTGCTGGAATGAGAAGAGACTAATCTCAAGGTGGGTTTGACTAAGCATGGGCTCCAGATGTAAGTCTGCCTTCTGCCACAGATGCAGGCAGTGGCTTAAATGTGAGGGAAACAAGTACTTATTTTTATTATTTGCTACACTATGGGCTATATAGCTACTAGACAAAGGAATGCCACTGTCGTGTGGCATTCCTGAATAGTGCAGCACCCAATGGGTGCTTGTGGGCGCTAGGGAATGTCCCTGGAATCACAGTGTAGGGAGCTATGCTCCCTTACAACATTCATGTACAGACTTTAAAATCACATGTATGTTTGATCACGTGACCATGTGACTCACAATGGACACACCTCATAAGAGAGCTGCATCATTCTTGCTTACTGCCTCCCAGAATAAAGACAGAATATAATGAAATAAAATGACGAAAAATACAAAACAAAATATGTACACACTGTGCCAACCTATTACTGACTAACTGTGACTATATTTGTGACTGGGGACTATGAAATTCACCTTGAAATGGCAAAGTTGAAACTGAAATGTGACTCCAGTTGCTGAATGGTCTCATGTTGGTTTTTAGTTAAAGTCATGGCAACACCAGACTCCACTGCTTGGGCAGGAAGATTGAATGTAATGGCCTGATTGGGAATAGTACCTGCCAGGCGCAAGCCATGGCCCACTTACTGCTAGTAATTATTGGCCCTGGAGGTGGTGTAACCATTAAGATTACAGGAAAATATGCTGAATTTTTTAATTTAATTGTAATGGCCCAGCCCTAGTCCTCAATACATTTTGTTTCAATTACATGTGTCATTCTTCGAGAAGTGCTCAGAAGGAGAAATTTGAGGACATGCTCAAAGGTGTGTACTTTCTATATTCCTAGTGATGCGGTGTAGAACCTCCAGGAGATTTGTTGTATGGACGGGTCTTGTGGTTTGTGCTCACAGAATCAGTACAGATGGTGCAGCCTTTTTGCACCACATTGCTGCGACCTATCTCATGCACCCTGGCTAGGTGAGCTAACGACTGCCCTGCACTGTGTGGCCCTGGCACATTGCTGCATTGTATACAGAACTCGCTTGGCAAGAAATGTCTTATATTATTCATTGAATTTCATTCTACATCATCATCATCATCATGGACAATAGTGCGCTTGAGCCCACCAGCACCCACCTTAAGGCTTAAAGCTTAAGTAGGACACTTGTCAGTCAGTAGAGCTCCAAAACCTGTTCTTTTGCATCTATCCTTCCATCTGGAAAGCACAGTAAGCTCCCTGATATTCATAGTGTCTTGCTGTACTGGTATATTACCAATTTTTCTATATTTCAATTCCGATGTCGGATTCATGGCTCATAACCGGCTTCTAGCTGAGCTGAGCTGATTTATTTTGGCTCGGCTTATAGCTGCTGGGATTTAAGCCAGATCCGACCGGCTTGGCTTGGCGTGGAGCTGTTACCGAGCCACAGCAACACTATGTGGGCATGTCACCGGCATTTGGAGTTCCTTAGACACTCACACATGACGAGCCATTGATAAGACATCCTGATTTGGAAGAACTTCAAGCCAACATATATAAATATATATGAGACACCACCGTTAGAGCAATGATTACAACACAGAAGATCAAAAGGGGATGCACTCATGAAAAGGTAATCAACAATCCTGAGATGATCGATTTGGGTATGCCCCTATCTGTTCACATGAGCATTTTTACCAGTTATGACGTAGACGAGGCAGACTTACAGGCAACCTGTTGCACTTGACTGCGTCATAGGCTTACATAATGAAAATTGAGCACATGCGCTCAGCCAGCGTCCACTGTTGTATATAGCCTTGTATAGCTAGATGGCATTTCGCAAGGCGCTTGGCTTTGCGCATGCGGAGGAAGGGATCCCGATGAGTGCACAGAAGCCTGCGAGGGCGGTGAGGAGGAAAAAGATGTAGTGGAAGCCTAAAGTCTCGGAGATAAAGCTGCCTGGTTGTTAGGAGCAAGAATAGAGTGGCATGATCACACAGGGGTCTAGGCTCAATTTATTGTGATAAAAATGTTGAAAAAATGCTTTCCCCACCCAGATTTTACTGAGATATTTCTTGGGAAAAAATATCAAAAAACCCATAATATTTTGTCACTTTTTGCCTTGAAAAATGAGCTGAAGATGTTACATATTCTCCACATTTTTGTTCCCAAAATCCTTTTCTAATCCATGTTATTTCTATGTAAAAATGATGGTAAAGTTCAAACTTTTGGACCAATTTTATGCCATATGAAAGCCTAACTTGTGTTGTCATTTTCACTCTCTAAAAATTTTAAATAAATTTGTCATTTACACAAAGGAAAAGCCAACCTTTTGTCTATCTTTTTCTTCTTTAAAAGGATGTGAAAAAGGTGAGTTTTACTCTGGTTTCTTTTGGGAAAAACCCTTTCAAAACTCTGCCTTTTTCTGACTAAAAATGCTCCCTCAAAAAGTTAGCATTTTTTACACCTTTTTGCAGTGGCCCATGCAGCAAGCCACCAAGCACACCATGCAGCCAGCCGCGACACAACCTGCAAAGACAGGCGTGCAACAAGCGCTGCCCGCTGTCTCCTTCACCCTACCTCCAATTTGGCCAAGGCTCAGAGAGAACCAGAGGAAATGTACCACACCACTGGCAATGACAACACCCCCATGTCGCCACACCGCGACGCACCGTACAACCACGCACAACTGGACGAGGTGCTGCAGCAGATGCAGCATCGCCAATAGGCTCCAAAGTGCCTTATTGTCAACCATACGCGCATCGCGACCCGACGACGTGTACAACACAGACTAAGTACGATGGGCCCCATGTAGACCCATACGCAGTCATGAGTGTGAGGCTGTGCCACGTCAGCGTTGCAGCCTTTGCCGCGACGACCACACATGATGGCACCCGCCTCAATTTGACAACACACGACCGCACGAGGGGGCAGCAACAGCAGCAGCACTCCGGTGGATCCCAGCTGGACTCTACCCCCCACCCCACGCACCCCGCAGTGCTGCACACGTCTGCAGTCATACCCCACGCGGCCTTCCTTTGTCCCCTCGCTCCTACGCTGTCCCACGCCCTAGGCTGTACTGACAGCCACCGCGCAGCCCCTGGATGCACGTGTGCATGCCACCATCCCCACGTCATCATCTTGTGACACCCCACGCCACCTCGACAACCTGGAGCCACAGGGGGCACCACGCCACCATCCATAGCCCCAGTGGATCGCCATGTCTTCGCTCGCTCCTGCACCAGCACCACAAACTCTTTTTCCTCCTCTTCCTCCTCCCCGTTCAAAATGCCCTCGGCCAAGTTCACGTGCGTGCCCTATATCCACCACGCGGTACGGGTGTGTGCGAACAGTGCAGGGGCGTTTGGGGCGTTGAGGTTGGGGTATGAGCCGAGGGGTGTGGGGGCAGTGGGGGGTAAGGGGATGGGGTTGCCAGAGGAACTGACTGGGTGCTGCAGCTCAGACGTCTTGCAAAGTCCAATCACGGCATGCCACTATGCCACATAAGAAAAGTGTACAATGCCGTCGCTGTCCCACGAATACTATATCCCACCGACGTATTCTGCAGGCCAATCCGCAAGGTCAGTGGCAAGCGGCACTTAACAGGTTCAGTTGGTTTTGTGGCAAGAGTGCAGCGTATGGCCACACTCAGCATCACTGGCACAATGCGCAGTACTGCAACTGATTTCCTTGATGCTCATGCAGATCTCAAACCAGTAATGCTGTTAAGAAATTAGATTTGCCACCATGCCGCAGTCCGAGCTACCCGCCCTCCAGACCACCCCCACAACTAGCTCAAAACGCAACAAACTGTGTCACCTCACATCCTTCACCTATGCACGACCTTCAAGACGCCTTCAAAATTGACCCTGACACCATTGAAAGCATCTCGACCACTCGCCACCGGCCATCCTGGACCAGGCCTTTCATCGTCCAAATCCTGCCATTGCGCAAGGATGCCCTTGACTTCGAGCGCCAGAATAACGCACACATTAAACTATATTCAGATGGCTCCAAAAGCAACAACGGTGTGGGTGCTGCTGTGGCAATCTTCATTGACGGAGTCCTACATAGCTCACTCACCTTCCACCTTGGCAAACCAATGGAATACTCCATCTACGAAACTGAATTGGTAAGCCTGTTCCTTGCAGCCCACCTGCTCCATAAGGAGCATATTCCCTGCAACCATTGGGGCAGATAATCAGGCAGCCCTTGCTGCCCACTGGCCCAAAGCAGGCCATTACCTTGTTGATGCATTGGTCGATCACCTGTCAGCCACCATGCACTCAGCCCATGGACTTCATCTAATTCTTTACTGGGTCCCTGGCCATGAAGGAATAGTCAGAAACAAAGCAGTAGACAAGATGGTGAAGGATGCAGCAGACAGCGGGTCTAGCCGGCCATTGCAACTCCCTGCCCTCCTACATAGACATTTGCCTCACAGCACATCAGCAGTGAAGCAGAGTTACAAGGATCAGCTCAAACAACAAGCCTCCCAGCTGTTCAAGGCATCTACCCGATACCCAAAGATCTCCTCCATTGACCCCACCACCCCCTCTGCGAAGTTCCGTAAATTAACAATGACATTGTCTAGGTCGCAAGCCAGCCTTCTGATCCAGCTCTGCACTGGCCATGTCGCACTGAACAAACACTTAGCCACCATTGGTGCCATTGAGTCACCAACTTGTCCATCATGCATGCGGTGAGATGAATCAGTCCACCATTATCTCCTCCAATGCCCATCCTACACCTGTCAACGGCATTGTTTAGTGACTGCTTTGCATAGAAGCGCTGTAGAGATCTCCTACTTACTTTCTGAGCCAGACGCTATCCCCTTTCTCTTTAGGTATATACACCAAACCGGTAGATTCAAACATGTCGTACCCCCCACCCTTGTCTCGAACTAGACTACTTGTAACACCCTTCTTGATAAGAGATAACCTTTTACTTGTAACCACACCATTTGCAGACACCAATAAAATATTGGCTCAGTCTGTTTGTGTGACGCTATTTAAGTTTCTTATACTTTTTTGACTGCCAATACTATTGGCAGCACTGCGATAAAGAAAAAAGATCAACTGATCTTTTGTTACCCAAAAACCGACAAGTTTAACACTCACCGCAATCCTTGGAAACAGTAAACAGATGTTTACTGTTTATTCTTCTAAATTCAATAGAAGAACGCCACAGTGTGGCTGATAGATTGTAGATCTATGGCGTCGATAAGGAATCGAAGCCAAACGTCTAGATCCAGAGAGGATCCAGATACGTCTGGAGCCACAACCAAGGGCCCAGACAGGAGAACTGAGTCTGCCCACAACTTGGACATGCGAACGGGAATGCCGACGAGGGTAACTAGTCCTCGTAATACTACGATGCCCATAGCTTCCAACTCTAGGAGTCGAAAGCAACTATCAGCGGATCCAAGAAGATCTGCACCGGAGGAATCAGAAACAGACGAGATATCGTCCGTTAAGAGAAAGAAGAGAACTTCGACCAGGTCAAAATTACGATTGTCTCTCGATGAGTTGAGAGAGCCGCCGACGAGCGACATGGACAACTCGCTGGGGTTGTGAATGTTGCAGCTCCCGCATGTCCAAGACCATCGCAGATCACGAAGTTCACCGTCCCAAACAGGGATGATAAAGCAGAGGTCGGCACGCCGGGATGAAGAAACCCGGCAATACGAACGTACAACCGGACATATTGCCCGGATGATTACGGCCCTCAAAGAGAGCCGTAAAAGTGTAGGCACTACGTGTGAACTGAGCCAACAAGCGGCTGGGGCAGCTCGTGCAGCGGATGAAGCCGTGAACCAACTCCAAGCATTAGGAGATGGCATGGAACTGTTAATACAGTCCTTGGAGGAGGAAGTACAGGGACCTTTGCAAGGAAAGGCCCCCGAGCATGGCAACGATCCCAATAGGGATCATGAAGTAGACTGTGAGGCAGAAAAGACTCGCAGGAAGCGAGACAGACAGAGGATGCCACCTCCATCTGGGCCGAGCACTAGAAGTGGTCCTCGAGAACCTAGTGTCACGATAGAGTAAGACAGTGTCAGTACGCGCCGGCGTACTGAGGAAGAGACAGATCATGAGCTAGAGGCTCGTGATAGAGAAAATATCTGCGAAGGAATTCGCAGATCAAGAAAAACTTATAATGAGCAAGAAGTGCTCAAAGCAGTGACCCAACAGTCACTGCAGGAGATGATGAAGTCTGACACTGATAGTGTCAGTACCACGACTAGCATTCATGTTAGTCTTGAACGCGAGTTCGATCATTGGGATAGGATCAAACAAAAGCAGCGTGACAGAAGCACCGTGCGCTAGAGGTCCGTGGTAAACACATGGATAAACTAGTCGAAGAAGCATATACTGTGGGGATCGAAGGCGAGGCCTTCGATAAACTGATCGAGTCCGCAAGAGTAGCTCGATCTGTCCTCAGTAGCAGCTATAGACTGAGGGATGCGTTTCTAACGGCTGACAAATGTCGACCGTTGTATCAGATCAACGAAGACATCGTTGATCCACCAGTGCAGCAGGACGTGAATACTCACGTCCCCCGGCTGCACAAGCAGATACAAGCAATACCGCGTGCGGTATCACTGGCAGTCACGGATCCTGAACGAAGGATTCAGGAGACAGGAGGAAATCCATCTGCATATGTAGATGGAGTCGCAAAGATGGTGCGAGCTGCCCTTGAGAAACACAAGGACAGCGAGCCAGACAAATCTGTGCTTGCCAAAGCTGGAGTAAAACCACCCAGCAGAATATGCTGGGAAAGCGGATCTCGAAGAATTCGAGAACTTTGTCTCAGGGATCCTGAGATGGCTAGGCATGAATAGTCTATTGGGACCGTCCAGCACGGAACTCCAATTAAACTATTTAGGCACGTGCCTCAAGGGCGAAGCATTGGAGTGGTATGCTCAAAATATCGAGCGTCATGATTGAGTCGTGATTGACTAGACCCTGGAAAGTGCAATCGCTGGGTTACAACAGCGATTCCTTCATGCACTCACACACAGGCATGCATCGAATAAGTTCGATACAATTGTCCAAGGGACCGGAACCGTTCAGGAATTACTGAACGATATTACGGAGTATGCTGCGCAGATGATACATCTGCCGGATGAGTATACGATCCGCAAACGGTTCGTAGCAGCGCTTAGAGAAGCACTGCATCATTAAGTCTTAAAATTAGGCTATATGACAGAATTCAGTCATATGAAGCCGCAAAGGCGGTAGAGGATGCGTCTCGATATGACATCGGGTCGCGAAAACCAGAACCTAGCAGCGCTCATGTGCCACAGGCAAAGCCAACGTTGACAATTAGTTGAAATCAGGCTGGGCCGAGCTCGTCCTGAGCTCCCAACACAGGAAGCTGTCCTACTGCAAAGCAGACAATATATCATCTGCCTAACGCTCGACCTCAAGCCGAAACGAGGCCGAGTATACCCCAAGCAGGGGTACAGGCTACACAAAGAGCTGGAGCTGGAGCTATCATCGCTTCACGTCCTTTGCAAAAACTTTCTGTAGGTTCAGGGGGTCAGGGACGTAGCACAGAGATAACGTGCTACGAGTGTGGACAGGTCAGGCATATCAAGCCGAATTGTCCGCAATGGAAGAACAAACCGCACATAGCAGGTGCACGGTTAGAAGAAGTGGTTGAGCACTCAGGGAGTGCTCAAGAAAGGGAGGAGGAGCCACAAAGTGGCAAACTAGACGAGCAAATGGACATCCAAGATGACCATGAGAGCGAAATCAGCAAACTAGTCGCTGATTACCAGTCGGAGATTATGCCCTATCAATGGGATAATGACGAAGATACGAGAACGCAAAGCTTGTATTGAGCAGACAGAGTACCTCCGCTAGAAGGATCATATGAAGAAAGGCGGCGCATATATGCGGCGCAGACACCAACTATCACAATCAGTGGTGGTTTAAGCCAAAACAATGACTTCCGTACACACGTGGGAGTCATAGACAGGACCATTGAGCCTGTCTATGATCATCGGTTCAGACCACGTGATAAGACACGCCCCAAACGGGTGCGTATAGACAATCAAACAATCTCTGGGTATTGGGAGATTGGTGGAGTCAGAGCCCACTGTCTATTAGACAGTGGGTGTGAGGGAGTTATGCTCTCTCCAGATGTTATACGAGCTGTAGGCATTAAGACGTTCAAACTCGAACGTCCAATTGGTCTACAGTTAGCATGTGTTGGGAGTAAGTTGACCATCAACTATGGAATGCACACCAACATCCATTTTGGTGAGCGTAATATCGAGGAATACTTCAATATAGCGAAGGTAGATTATTATGATGCAACACTAGGAACACCATTCCTACGTAAATTAGGGATATCCCTCAACTTTAGAGATGAGGGATGCATCCGCATGGGAAAGGAAGTAATTCTGAACCATGTGAATGCCTGGGAAGAACAGCTGGACTATAAAAACCTGGCTGAACACAAGACTCGAATTGCGAGTCTTAAGCCCAATCTAGCAAGCCACAAACCGTGACTTGATTGCCGAAGGAGGTACTGGCTCCAAGCAACTGTTATTGACGGCTGAGGACTTTCCCAAACTCAGGGAAAGATGGGAGCTAGAGTATGCAGACCTCTTTGGAGGTGTGCCATTAGAACTTCCTCCTTGGAGGGAGATTAACCACAAAATTAAGTTTGTGGATGAAACCAAACAGTTTCACTTTCTCGACTACCAAAGTGCCTGGAAGCACTTCGAAACGAACTGATCGACAAAGTTGACCGGTATACCACCGCTGGTTGGTGGGTATCAGTGTCAGTACGTTCTGCAGCGCCAGCGCTATGCATTCCGAAGAAAAACGGAAAGCTCAAAACAGCGATAGACTTACATCTACGCAATGACAACACGGTGAAGGACATTACGCCCTTCCCAGACCAGGATACAATTTGGCATGACGTAGCTCATGCTATGTATCGATCCAAGCTTGACATGTCTGACGTGTACGAACAAATATGCGTAGTCGAGGAGGATGTCGACAAGACGGCCTTTGGGACCATATTCGGTACATTCAAAAGCCGGGTTATGCAGATTGGTGACTGTAATGCGCCGTCTACATTTCAACGTCTCATGACGTTGATTTTTTGTAACCAAATTGGTCGATCAGTCCACGTATACTTGGACAATATATTTATCTATTTGAACTCTATAGAAGAGCATGAAAAACACCTTTGACAGGTGTTTGATATTTTACATGAAGCACATTTGTTTCTCAGCGGAAATCGATCCAAGATTAATTTGTATTCGCCTCGTATGGAGTGCCTTGGTCACAGAATAGATGACAAGGGCATACATGCCAATGCGGATAAAATGGAGAAAGTTAGAGGTTGGAGATGACCTCAAACATTTAACAAAGTCCAACAATTTCTAGGACTCGTGCAGTATCTGGCACCATATATGCCAGATTTGACGGCGTATACAACTCCCTTATCAGGATGTGTGCGCAATAATAGGACGTTTCAATGGACGCCCTTGATGGATAAGTGCTTTGAATCCATCAAAGCGCTAGCATGTAAGGCTCCGATTCTGAAGCCGATAAATCATGCTAGCTCAGAACCCATTTGGGTTGTGATCAACGGTTCCAAATCTGGAGTCGGGGCAGTTTACGGACAAGGTCCGGACTGGACGACTTGTCGTCCAGCGGGATTTCTATCAAAGCAGTTCAGTCCCGCGCAACAGCGTTACAAAACGCATGAGCACGAGACGATTGCTATCCTTGAAGCACTTATGAAGTGGGAGGATAAGCTGCTAGGTCGTCAGTTCACACTGGTGACAGATAACAAAGGTCTCGAATACTTCGAGACACAACAGCATCTGTCCGACAGACAGGTGCGCTGGTGGGAATTTCTCTCCAGATTCAACTATACCACGGTACATGTACCAGGGGTGGAGAACAAGGTAGCCGACTGTCTGTCGTGCTACTACAAGAATGACAAGCAGGGTGAACATCACTCAGCAGAAGAATACGTCGACGCAAATGCGTGGCTAGACCCAAAAGGAGAATTTCTCCCAATGGATAGATTCGTAGAAATACGAATGGCCGCAGCGCAACGGTCGCAACGATTACAAGATGCGACAGAGCAGCGTGTCATAGACGCGCAGCGGATGAAGCAAGCAGGGGAAGAACCTCCCACACAACTGGAAGGTAATGAGGAGGACGATGTACTAGCTACAATGTCAGGTGCAGACTCAGAGAGTCTATGCTCACGTGTAGAACGTGAGTTTGACCTAAAACAAGCCGTAGCCAATGGCTATCGGTATTGATCCAATGCTCAGATACTAATACTGGTGTTCAGCTCAGTCACTTTGTTGTGAGTAGTAACTAAGGTATGGGGATGAAGACCACAAGATGAAGACGTAGCAGTGTCTTGAAGTTTATGCCTAAGTCCGCTGATGTTAGCATAGACGAGATATAACAGCGAATGTCACATGTATTGACAAGGTTGGCCATGTCAACGTAGACGTAGAAGTAGTAGACGTAATAGCAGACTTAGAGTTAGTCTGTAGACTGTGAGCCTTCAGACTTGTGGAGGACTTGAGACTAGCAGGGTTAATGCATTAGCTGAAATATGTGAATTGTGGTAGACTAATGTGACACATGGGGCTTATGTCCATTAGCAGAACAACGAACGATCCGAGTATTCCATACAACTAATGTCATCGACAGACTCAGACAGGTGGATTTAGTCAACGGCGAGAGGCAGATAACCAATGTTATACGCAAAGTGGTTTGTATTTGCATGGAGTAATGAGTCAGGTATTCGACGATATGATTCGAAATGTGGCAGTTATATTTGAAATAGTAGCTTGTAATAGACTCGAAGCTGATGTCACAGCACAATAGACCTATGTGGAAAGATTGAGGAAATAGTAGTACAATGAAATAGTTGCAGTGAGTCAGGTGATGAGAAATTGAGTCCTAGCCATGTCCAATAGGATTTGAGTTGCTTGTCCTAAATATCTCCGAAGCTGTAGTCATTGGGTCATGGGACTTGATGACAATACTCAAGAAAGATGTTGGCCAATCCGGAGGCTTGGATCCTCAATTTGGGGTGCAGAGAGGGACTGGTTTGGACAAAGTACCTGCTTGATGAAGTCCTGTAGTGTGTCTTGCCCGTAGGAAGTTTCTGTTCCTAGGGGAGGAGACTGTTTGATATCCTCAGTCGTTCCTGCAGATACGAGTACGTTGCCACTTTGGGCCATTCAAAACTGGTTCGGAGTTTGGGTCAAAGCCAATGATGTGGAAGGGAGCATGGAAGACAGGGTCAAATACCCAAATGCAATTGTGAATGCAATAAGGAGGATAGGAGGGGAATGTTTGGTATGGGCCTTCAGGAGATTCGACATATAGGGGATAGTACCGACGATGTGCGACTTGTGGAGGAGGACTGGACAAATGAACATCAAGGGGAGAACATCGACTAGGAAGTTCAACGCGTGGTCCAACGTTTATGTCTGGCCTGGGCATTCATCTGAAATGAATCATGGGATGTGGTGGCAGCAATGCTGGACGGCATATCGGAAATAGAATTGATGAAGATGGAATGAATGTGGAGATGATATGTCTGGTGGACTGGAGGTAGCACAGCAGATGATGGTCTGGTGAAAGTTGATGATGATAGGCACATGTGCAGTGAGTGTCTTTTGTAGTGTTGTAGGCGCTGTCGAGTATCATGCTTGTCAACGTGTAGAATGTGAGTTTGATCTAAAACGAGCTGTAGCCAATGGCTATGGAACAGATCCAATACTCAAGAAAGTGTTGACAAATCCTGAGGCTCACCCCCAATTTGGGGTGAGAAATGGACTGGTTTGGACAAAGAACCAGTTCAAGAAAGATGTAGTGTGTCTTCCCTGGGAAGTTTTTTCCAAGGGGAGGAGAATGGTCGAGATAATCATCAATCATGCACATAGAGTAGTTGGCCACTTTGGGCAATTCAAAACCAACAAGTACATCAGGCGATCATACTGGTGGTCGGCAATGGCAGCCGACATAGAGTCGTTCTGTGGATCCTGTGCAGCCTGTCAGGCTGCAAAGAAGGACAATAGACGACCAGCAGGGTTATTGCATACCCTGCTGATACCTGATAGACTGTGGCAGTCTATTGGAATGGACTTTGTTGGTCCATTGCCGGAATTGAAGGGTCATGACTATTTACTGGTCGTGATTGACAGACTCACGTCTATGGTGCATTTAGTTCCAACTACGACGAGAGTGACTGCACGACAGGTCGTGTGGTTATACCTCAAAGAGGTAGTACGCTTGCATGGAGTACCTGACTCGATAATATCGGATCGCGACTCCAAATTCACCTCCATATTCTGGAGGGAATTGCAGCATATAATGGGCACGAAGCTGCTCATGTCCACAGCATTCCACCCGCAGACGGATGGAGTGACAGAATGAGTAAATCGTTCTGTAGGACAAATACTCCGCATGGTAGTGCAGAGTGATCAGAAGGATTGGGCCGAGAAATGCCCAATGGTAGAGTTCACACTGAACAGCTCAGTCA
>MU134430.1:104865-184300 GCA_015039355.1 Ramaria rubella | reverse complement strand
GAAGCGCACGAGACCTACTAAAACACGGTGCATGTGTGGTATGTCGCGGGTTCGCACAACGTCGGACACTCCGACGACCGAGTGTCCACTCAAGGTGGACCAAAACAGTAAAGCCGGTGTCAAGCACCCTTTGGGTAGCAGGTCTCACACACCCCACAAACACAGTAGGGCGCACCTAAAGTGCACGAGACCTACTCAAAAACTGTGCGTGTGTTTTATGTCGCGGGTTCGCACAACGTCGGACACTCTGACGACCGAGTGTCCACTCAGGGTGGACCAAAGCAGTAAAGCCGGTGTTAAACACCCTGTGTGTAGCATGTCTCCCAGACTACACAAAGAGAGTAACACGCACGTACCAGGCACGAGACCTACCCAAAAACTGTGCATGTGTTTTATGTCGTGGGTCCGTACAACGTCGGAGACTCCGACGACTGAGTGTCCACTCAGGGTGGACCAAAACAGTAAAACCGGTTAAACACCCTTTGTGTAGCAGGTCTCACACACTCCACACACAGTAGGGTCCACGTAACACGCACGAGACCTATTCAAAAACTGTACATGTTTGTTATGTCCCGGGTTCCCACAACGTTGGACACTCCGACGTTCGATTGTCCACTCAGGGTGGACGAAACCAGTAAAGCCGGTGTTAGACACCCTGTGCGTAGCATGTCTCCCACACTCCACAAAGAGAGTAGTGCGCACGTACCACACACGAGCCCTACCCAAAAACTGTGCGTGTGTTTTGTGTGACGGGGTCGCACAACGGCAAACACTCCGACGACCCAGTGTCCACTCAGGTCGCCCTATGGTGTACAACAGGTGTTACACACCCTTTGCGTAGCATGTCTCACACACTCCACAAACACAGTAGGGCCCACCTAAAGTGCACGAGACCTACTCAAAAACTGTGCGTGTGTTTTATGTCGCGGGTTCACACAACGTCGGACACAGCGGCGACCGAGTGTCCACTGAGGGTGGACAAAAAAAAACAGTAAAACCGCTTAAACACCCTTTGTGTAGCATGTCTCACACACTTCACAAACACAGTAGGGCGCACCTAAAGGGCACGAGAGTGACCCCCGTACTCGTCTAAAAATCACATTTTTTACACTAATTTTTACGAAAAAGGAATGTCCAATAAGTAAGTGACAAGACCAACTTTTTAGAGGGTTTTTACGACGAAAAAATAGTTCAAAAGCCTGGACTTTTAGACCATGTATAAAGTGTAAATATCTGTACCCTTTACCAACATTTTACACTCTTTATTACTTAAATGAACAACTAAAGTACGGTGTTTTTTACATTCCTGTTAGAACCAAAAGTAACTGTAAAAGTTGTCTTTTCTTGGTTTTAAATAGGTTCTAAAGTATCATCTTTTTTCCACTCTTTTAATCATTTTATATACTCTAAAAGTACTCTAAAAAGTTTTGATAATCGGTTACCTATTAGGTTGTAAAAAGAAATCAAAAACGATCCTTTTTGGACTACCTATTTACAAATAGGGAACCTATTAGTAAGTGGGTATCCGTTATATATTGTTCAAAAGACTTGGCTTTTCCGTTACTTTTTCAGTTACCTATTCTCAAATAGGGAACCTATTAGTAAGAAGGTATACCCCATTTACAAGACGGATACCGTCTTAGAAATCCATGTGGGATGACACAAACACCTCACACACTCTGTACAATGTGATTCCCACAAATTGGGCCGAAGTGACAAAACCAGGTGGGACTCACCTGTGAGCCAGCAGCCTCACAGGCTGCAAGACACTTGGGCGCTGTATTTTGTGTACGTGGCACAAACTCATCCAGAGCACATGAAATCCACGCGGGATGACACAAACACTTCACACACTCTGTATGATGCGTTTCCCACAAATTCGCCAAAATGACAAAAAAAACAGGTGGGAGTCACCTGTGAGCCAGCGGCCACACAGGCTGCAACACGCTTGGGCGCTGTATTTTGTGTGCGTGTCAAAAACTCATCCAGAGCACGTGAAATCCACCCGGGATGACACAAACACCTCACACACTCTATACAATGTGTTTCCCACACATTGTGGACGACATGTGGTATCCCGCTGGGACTCACCTGTGACCCAGCAGCCTCACAAATGGCAACATGCTGTGTCGGTGACAAGCATGATACTCGACAGCACCTATTACTCTATCAAACACACTCCCAACACACACGTCTATCTTCATCATCTTTCGCCAGACTATCACTGGCTGTGCTACCTCCAGTCTGCCAGACACATCATCCCTACATTCATTATATTTTTCATCAATCCAATATGCCATCCAGCACTGCCGCCACGCTCTCCCATGATTCACTATGGTCAATCACAAAGCCAGAGATACATGTTGGCCCACAGATCAAACTTACGAACAGACTCTCTCCCCTCGATGCTCATCTATCCAGTCCTCCTCCATGTGTCGAATATTGTCGGTACTATTGTATCTATGTCGAATCTCCTGAAGGTCCATTCCGAGGATTCCCCTCATATCCTCCTTATCGCGTTCACGATTGCATATGGGTATTCGATCAAACCTTCCATGCTCCCTTCTACGTTGTCGGTCTCGACCCAAACTTCGAACCAGTGAATGGCTGGCATCGTGTCATCCTCAGGAATAACTGGCATGACAAGGAACACGGACCAGGGACAGAGATTTGCCATGGATATGTCCCCAAGGACTTCATCAATTCCGACTCATCATCATTCTCCCTCTGGAGGAGATTCGTATCAAAGTGTCGTGAATGGTTCACATGTTTCTGAGTCATCATCAAGCCAAGAGACTCACTGACTCATCCTCGGAGATATTAGACAAGCAACTGGAATCCTATTGGACGGATATGACTCGTTTCTCCTCACCTGACTCACTCGCTTCTTTCTTGCACTTCTATTTCCAATTGTTCCACATGGTCTATTGTTTGTGACTCACTTCTTTTCTATTTTTGGCTTCTATTTCCAATTCTCTGCCAGATTTCCTTTCATTTCTTCGACCACCTGACTCATTTCTCCACTCCATTACAAACCACCTTCCTATTTTGGTTTCCTGCCTCTCGCCGTTAGTCATTCTCCCCTGCCTGCTGTTGACGACATAGTTGTATGGCAGACTCGCATCGTTTGTTGTTTTGCTCATGTATATAAGGCCTGTTCGCCTTAGTCTACCCCCAATTCACCTCTTTCAGTTGAATTCACCCGTCTAAGTCTAAGTCTAAGTCTACTACTACGTCTACTACTTCTACGTCTACATCAAGGCCAGCTTTGTCAATCACGTGACATTTGCTGTTGTATCTCGTCTACGCTTACGTCAGCGTATTACGTCATCATTATCATCACTGCTATGTCTTTGTCTTCATCTTCATTCTACCTTTGTTGCTGCTGATAGCAAAGCGCACTGAGCCGAACAGCAGTGTAAGTAGCCGTGCAACGACGACACCGCTACCCACTGTCTTTTGGATCCATTTCCGAAAGTAAACCGACAACGTGTCCAAAGCTCATCCAGAGCACGCACAATGCACCCAGGATGACACACACCAGAGACCACAATGAATTTTCCACTGCAAACATTTTTGCAAAATCTTTTGAATAGTGTGAATTTTCCACAAAGTTTTGCCAGCTGGAAAATTTGGGGAAAATTTGGAATTTTTCAGGGGTTTTGCACTATGCAAAATTTAGGAAAGTTCTGAATTTTTCATGGAAATGTTCCTATAACACAATGTATGCAATATTTGACATGGTCCACCTGCAAAATATTCCCAAATTTCAAAATATTGCAATAAATCTTTCTCAGGGAAAATGTATGCAATATTTAGCATTTTCCACTTGCAAAAATATTAACAAAATTCAATACATTTTTCCATGGGAAAATGCATGCAATATGTAGCATCTTCAACTGGCAAAATGTGGGGAAAATTCAATATAATTCAATTGGTTTTTCAGGGGGAAAAATGTAAGCATTTCTCACTCAGGCATGTAGAATATGACAAATACTCCCTACCTTTTCTGGAAGAAAATGAATTGAAACATGTAAACTTTCACTCAAATTTTGCATGTGGAAGATTCCAATATTGCATACATTTTCTCTCAGTAAAAATTCATTGAATTTTCCTCACATTTTGCCAGTTGAAGATGCTACATATTGCATGCATTTTCCCTCGGAAAAATGTATTGAATTTTGCTAAATATCGCATACTGAGAAAGATTTATTGCAATATTTTGAAATGTGGGAACATTTTGCAGGTGGACCATGCCAAATATTGCATACATTTTGGCTCCAAAAAATGAATTGGAATATATTGAATTTTGCTCACATTTTGAAAGGGGAATATACTAAAATTGCAAACATTGTGTTATAGGAACCTTACCATGAAAAATTCAAAACTTTCCTAAATTTTGCATAGTGCAAAACCCCTGCAAAATTCCAAATTTTCCCCAAATTTTCCAGCTGGCAAAACTTTGTGGAAAATTCACACTTTTCAAAATATTTTGCAAAAATGTTTGCAGTGGAAAATTTATTGTGGTCTCTGGTGACAAACACCTCACACACTCTGGACGATGTGTTTCCCACAAATTGGCCAAAATGACAAAACCAGGTGGGACTCACCTGTGAGCCAGCAGCCTCACAGGCTGCAACATGCTTTGGGCCCTGTATTTTGTGTACGTGTCAAAAACTCATCCATGGAGGCAAACAACAATTTTCTGAGTCACAAAATCTTTCAGAAAATCCTCAGAATCTGCCAGGTTTCCTGAAGATTTTCTGGAGACAGAAAACCCTCAAAAAATCATGGGTTTTTTGAGAGTTTTCTGTCTCCAGAAAATATTCATAAAATTCCAAAAATGTTTCCCAGAAAACCATGCAAGAAACTCTTGCCAAAAAACAATGATTCTTTGACAATTTTCTGAGTCCAGGAAACTTGGAGAATATTTTGTGTTTCCAAGGTTTTTCCTGCAACCAGGAAACCTTGCAAAAACTCTCAGAAAACCTTGCAGAAAACCTTGTAGAACAACATGGTTATGTAACAGTTTTCTGATCAAAAAAACTCAAAAAATAAATGAGTTTTTTGAACCGGGGAATTTTCAAAAAATCTTTTGTTTCTAACAGATTTTCTGGTGTCGAAACATTCTAAGAAAACCATGAGAATTATTACCAGAAAATCATGGAAAATGGCAGGGTTTCCTGAGGATTTCCTCAGTGGGAAAAACCTATAAAAAGAATCTTGTGGAATCAACATGATTCTTTGAGAATCAGTGTGATTCTTTCAGAATCTTGTTGATTCAACATGAATCCTGTTGATTCAGCATGAATCCTGTTGAATCAACATGAATCAAAAAGATTCATGTATATTCATAACTTTGCCAGCGCACCCGGCGCATTTGCTCCTGCGCCGGTGCACCTGCTCCGGGCTTGCTTCGACAACACACAGCAACAGCAGTGACAACAGGTGGGCCTTGACGGTGCCCTACCACCCACCCCACATCAGTGTCCCCACCCACATCCACATTGGATGCATCATCTCCTCCAACCAAGAACTCACCATTGAAGAACACAACCTCCTTTCCCTACAGAAATGTCATTGGTACCCGCTGCGCATCGTTTCCGACTACCGCCGGTATTAGGCTGTGTTTGCTACTGGTGACAAGCGCAAAGGCAGTGCCAACAAGCTGTTGAAGTCCTCCAAAGCTGCCTTTGATGTCGCCATCACCAAACTACCCCCGACACACCTTCTCCATCTTGACCTTGCTCTCAACTTCTTTGTGTTCTACTACAAAATCCTCAACAGCCCCGACAGGTACACATTCGCTTTTTTGTATCTTTTTGTCCTAACACCTTTCACAGGGCTTGTCACCTTGCCAAGCAAGCGTTCGACGATGCCATCGCCGAGCTGGGCAGTCGCAACTGCCGCGACGGCCTAGGCAGTTGAGACGAAAGGGACACCTCTACTGTCGCCTACATCCACGCCCGCAGTCTCAGAGACCGCCGCAGAGCGCGAACGCCTCCTCGAGCAGAACAATCGTGATCGCATAGCAAGCCGCCACGCCCAGGAGCGCCGCAAACTCGAGAAGGAGCGTCTTGGGTTATGATCGCTCAAGGATGGTGTCGGATCCTGCACAAGGGTCTGTGGTGTCAGATGGCACTGGTGAGAATGGGAAGCAAGGGAGCGGGAGTGCACCAAGTGTAGGGACTGGGAAGCAAGGGAGCGTGAGTGCGCCAAGTGTAGGGACTGGGATGTCTTATGTCTTGCATCCCTCCATTCATTCTTGTCTCTCTTAACATCATTTCTTCCTTCTGATACACTTGCGCCCACACCACTAACACCCCATCCCCAGTGACCCACACCCACACAACTTGCTCTGGCAAGCAATCCACCGTTCTGACAGGACAAGGTGACTCGATGTGGTGTACGAACGGTGACCCCTCCGCAGACCCGGATTTGATGAGTGCTGGGAGATGTTGAAGGAGAGGCAGGCGAGGGTGGCTGCAGAGACCGTTTCTGCCTCCAAAAGGCTGCGTACGACAATGCCAGCCCCGCCTAGCGCGTGTGCCTCGAGCAAGGTGCACCAGCGCAGGCGCACTCGCATTACGCCGGTGCTCTCACAGCGGTTATGGTGCACCCCCCTCGCCTCGACATCACCGACAGGAACTGACGGCGCCACATGTTGCACCGGCACAGACATGCACCGGTGCTGGTGCACGCACCCACGTCGCTGCTTCCACAGAGACAATGACCCATCCCTCCTCGCGTCAACAGCACCCACACCAACGGACAACGCAGCACAGTGCGCCACCACAGACGCGCACTGGCGCCAGCACACTACCCCGGTGCGCTTCCACAGCAATGACAAAGAACCCTTGCCTCGCCTTGACATCAATTGACGATGCCACAAGGTGTGCCGGCGCAGACGCACACTGACACTGGGGCAGGCCCACTCGCACTGCGCTGGCGCACGAGCCACCACGTCACCGCTCCCACAGCAACAACGACGCACCCCCCCTCGCCTCGACTGTCATACCCACAGAACCTCCAGTGGGCCTGATGGCGCCGTGCAGAGCGAGGTGCAGCTGCGGGGCGGTTGTGAGGTTGTGAGCAAGGCCATCGTCAGCAAAGGAGAGGAGGTATGTCGGTGGATGATGCGAACGAGCAGCGAATGAGACAGTGCTTGTGGGCAACAGGGGCTAGGACGGCATTGTGGCGTCTTTGTATTATACTTGGTGGGTATGAGGCACGCCGGGGTTCTCATCCATTTGCATGCGGTATGTACACTGTTTCTTCGCTGCTCCTCTGCCACTCACTCTCCTCATCGCGATCTTAGCTCATCTTCTCCTGCTCCCCTCTGAACAGCTGCCTCCTGCCTCGATCATCGGGCCACAATCCTTCGCGTCACATCCACGTGCTTTTTGTGGTCCGTCTGCATCCACTCCAGGCCGTGGCTGCTGAGGGCACGTGGTGGTTGCGTCTTTATGCTTCAAGGTGCGCCAGGTACACACATGCCTTTGATTATAGTGCACCCGTCCCTGCTAACACAAACACTAGGCCACTACCAGTCTTCATGCTGCCACCACGCACCTCCATACACGTTGCATGGCGCCAACGATAGCGGCCTAGCCTATGCCATAGGTACACGAGTCCCGCTTTGAAGGCTCCAGCACTGACGTGACTTTTGGTTCAGAGCCATGCCTTCTCGAACTACAGGAACTCCAGTGGGCCCTGATGGCACTGTAAGGTGCGCCGGTGCATGTGCCACAACATCGCTGTTCTCACAGCGACGACACCCCCCCCCCCCCCCATGCCCCATGCCTCGACATTGCCCACAGCTCCTGCCAGCGCTGGCGCACTTGCTCTGGTGTACTTGCTTTGGTGCCGGTGCACCCGCACTGGGCCAGCGCACGCGCCACGACGTCGCCACTCTCACAGCAACGACGACACCCCCCCCCCTTGCCATGACATCACCCACAGCACCTGATCGTGCCATGCACCAGCGCAGATGCGCACAGGCACTGCGCCGGCACACATGCCATCACGTCACCTCCCTCACAGCGACAGCGAAGCAACCCCCCTCCCCTCTCCCGCAACACCCATGCACCTCCCACCCACTCTGCTGGCACGGCAAGGTGCGCCGGCGCAGGTGCACTTGCTATGGTGCAGACGCACTCGCACTGCGCCGGCAGTGATATGTCGATGTGAAATAAGTGAGCATATATGCATGCACAGACAGGGGAAATCACTTACATGACTGTATTGTTGACATGAAGGTGTTGGGATCCATACCCGATGTACTCAACATCTTCCCAATTGCTATTGGGGACGAATACACGTCGGACACATTAGAAAACGTGTCTGGGTGATGTGGGCTGGAGACGCGACTTACCACTGATACCCACGAGAAATTGGGGGTTCTGGAACATAGAGCTATCCATCTTGTCTAATAGAAAGTTCTGAGGTATTTTAGGACGTGATTTAGGCTAAGTGGTGAATGGGCTTGTCGTGGTTGTGGAGAACACAAGGAGATATACGACACGTCAGAGTTTGGAATGACTTAGGAAATCTTGCCCTCGGCCTGGTCACTACAGATATGTCAGGGAAACAACCTTGCTTCTGCAAACCTTCATGCAACAAGATGCTGGGTAAAAAACAACGAGCACGTCACCGCAAGCTACTGCAAGCCACTTTAGAAGAGGAAGGAAGTTCTGGCTCGGACTCACCGGATGGTGAACACGTGTCCATGCCCGATGATATCGCATAAGGTGGGGCAGGTGTTAGGGATCCCTATAATGTAATTATAGTCTCAAGAGTCTGCCTATAGGGTTCCAAGTGTTTCTATCCAGTAGTTGTACTTATATCTCTATTTTTTAACAGCTGCCTGAGTGTACATTAATGGTCCACAAGAGTCCACGACTTGGGAGGCTGACCTAATACTTGCCAAATCCAGAAACTCAGCTTCAACTCAGCTGTTGCTTTTCTTGTAACTCAGCAGCTGAGGTAAGCCAACTCATTGGTCAGCACAACCATTAATGTACACAATTCAACATATTTCTATATTCTCTCTATTTTCCTAATTAGGTATTAATAGCCAGAGGTGCAGTGTTACTGCCATAGCATCACTAGCCCCTCTAGCCAATCAGTAGTTGTATATTAATAGTGTAGAAATGACTGGAAGCTTCTGGAAGGTCTGTCCATAAAAGGAAACTGCCACAACCTTCCACCAGGTTCCACCAGTTTCCACCAGTTTCCAGTGGTTTCCAGACCTTCCAAAAGCAGCTAGAATGTCTCAGATGTAGAGCTATAAATATAGCCCTAGGTAGCCTAGTTAGAGAAAAGCAATCAAACACATTTCACACCCACTTCTGCCTGAAGCTTGAGCCTTCTATCAGAATCAGTTCAAGCCTGAAGAACTTGACTAGCTGAAAAACTCTGCAGGAGCCTCTTTCAGTACACTTATCACCTTGCAGGGGTGAGGCACAATCTCTTCAGCTTTTTGCTGCTTTAGTTGGAGCTCTGTAGTTTTTAGGACCAGAGTTAAAGACTACTAGTTTGTGTAAGCGAACCACTACTTTCCATACGGTTGATACTTTGTTGCTTGTAGGGCCAAAGTACAACTGCTGGCTTGTGTTGGGTATCATCTTGTCTAATTAATTGAAGCTTTGTTGCTTGTAGGGCCAAAGTTAAATTAATAGCCTGTGTTGGTAACAACCACCACTACTATTTGATTAGCTTTTGTTGCTTGTAGGGCCTAAGTCAAATCAAATAACTAGTGTTGGGGTGTAGTACACTTTCTATCTAATCAAGCTCTGTTGCTTGTAGGGCCTTAGTTTGATTACTAGCTCATGTCAGCACAAAGCTACTGCACTCTATCTTATCTGGGCACTGTTGCTTGTAGGGCCTTTGTCTAGCTAACTAGTTTGTAATAGTCTTGACTTTATCAACTCTCAAGTTAGTTTTAACTTGCTGTTGTTGGTTTCATCTTTTTGCTCCTTGTTTCTTGGCTATCCTTTTAGTCTTTCAATTGAACAGCTATTCAATTGATATGACCTGGAGCCTAGTCATCTAAGTCTGCTTTCCCCATATATTGCATATAAAAACAAAGCATCGGAACCTTGTACGCTCTTTCACTTAGTTTTCAAGTATTATCTTTACCAGACTAGTAGCCTTGCTACAAGTGCTTTGAATTGCATTATTACTACTTCGTAATAGTGTTATTTGATCACTGGAGTAGAATCTCTTAATTGGGTTCTCCGTTATAATAGTCTTTGGTTGATATCCCCTTGAATACTAGCAAGTGGCCAGACTAAACTTAATCGATTGTGTACCTTACACCAACGTTTAGTTCTGAGATCACAGTTTCCGAAACAGCAGGCAGCCAGGGCGGTGGTGGCAATGATGTTGATTGGGGTGATGGTACTGCTCAAGGTGACATTTTACTGTATGAAACGTCTTGGGATGCAGTTGAGGACAACTTGGGAATCTGGTCAGACATCTGCTCAAGTGAATCTCCAACCGGGGTGAAGATGTTTCTGAACCCAGTACCTCCAGTGATTCTCCAGGATCCGAGCTAGGCCCCAAGGATTTCAAGGAGGACAAAGTCACCCCTGAGGATCTGGTTTGGGTACTCGAGGAACAGTATGGCAATGAATGGCAGGAGCAACTGCACGACCTTTGTGAGTAGTCCTGTAACTAATATTTGTCTCATATTCAATTCTCTTTCCTTGCAGGCGAATCAGAACTTACAGATGAGGATTTTGACAACATAAGTAGCTTTGCCCTCCGTTTGTAAGGATCCGGGCTTCCACACAGCATGTTCAATCAAATGCATCGTTTCTTTCGACACAAGCTGAATTTGGACACCGAGTATCTCATTTCATTCAACGCCGGATCGATTTCCTGTCAGGAATGGCACCTATATTCTACGATATGTGTCAAAACTTGTGCTGCCTATACACTGGCAAGCGCACCGCTCAGACACATTGCGAGTTCTGCAATGAGCCCTGGTATCATACGAATGGCAAACTTGTGACTCGTTTCTCATACCTTCCTCTTATCCCTCGTCTTGAACAGTGGTTTGAGAGTCCAGAGATGGTCAATTGCATGAGCTACCATCACACATAAAGCCACATCCCCAGAGAGATCAGTGACGTCTTTGACAGAGAGCATTACTGAAGCCTCCTGGAGACGCGTATGGTCATTGAAGAAGAAGAAATGACGTATAATTTCTTCTCGGACCACAGAGATATAGCATTGGGTGCCTTGACAGATGGGTTCCAGGTGAGTAATGTCAGCCGCTGTATTGCTGTACCCACATATCAAACTATTATCACCTTGTAATAGATCTTTGCTGTCCAACCCATGCAAGGCAAGAAATAAAGCAACTCGGCCTGGCCGATCATATTTAATCAATTACAACCTCCCTCCTGAAATCTGCATGTGTGTGGAGAATCTCATACCCCTGGGTGTGATCCCCGGCCCCAAGATTCCAAAGGCTCTAGACTCTTTCTTCATACCGTTCATTGAAGAGTGCATGGAACTCACTCAAGGTGTATGCACATACGATGCCCGTGCACACAAGAGTTTCACTCTCCATGCATACCCGATCACAATGTTTGGTGACCTTCCCACCATGTCAAAACTCCTTTGTTTCAAAGGCAACAATGCCTACTGTCCATGCCATTTTTGCCTAATTCGAGGTGAGAGAATTGAGGGCACCACAAATTCTGTTTATTATTTGCCCCTCCGCAGCTCCATCCGACCCAATGTACCACTGGATGATGGGGGGGTCCCCTCAACCTCCCCAAACGCACAACAGCAAACCTTAAAGAACATCTCAACCACATTTGTGCAGCAAGTACCATAGGTGAACGCACACGTCTGGCTATGTTTTATGGCATCAATGGGATCTCGCTAATTTTTTGCATACCTTCCATCTCGTTCCCCACCTCCTCTCCACACAATATCATGCACCTCTTCTTTGAAAACATCTGCCCCATGCTTCGTGACCAGTGGACGAACAGTAGAAAGCACGTGGGCACCCATGTTGTCGATCCCGGATACCTAATCGCCCCGCACATCTGGGAGCGAATCGGCCGTGAAACCAGCAAGGCGTACAAAACCATTCCATCAGAGTTTGTGGGTGCTATGCCCAACATATTCACAAGTAGCTACAAGGCTGAGTATTGGTCTTTTTGGATCATCCATCTAGCACCAATTCTCCTACGCCATTGCTTCCCAAAGGCAAAATTTTACAATCACTTCTTAGTTTTAGTCAGGATCATCAAGATGTGTCTTGAATTCACAATTACACATGAAGAAATCTCAGCACTGCAGAGTGACATCATCGAATGGGTTGAAAATTACAAATGGTACACCTCTGCTTGCTTATAAAATCCCAACCATGTATCTCATCATAATGTCACTTAGCCTATACTACGGCTATCAACAACAAAACCTGCGTGCATGCACATTTAACATGCATGCACTGTTGCATATTCCTGAGTATATACGGCGATGCAGCCCCACCTGGACAGCCTGGGCTTCCCCATGGAACATTACTGCAGCAAGCTCGGCACTTGCATTACCTCACATCTTCACCCATATGCCACGTTGGCATGCTACATCAAAAGAGCAGCCCAAATCTCGCAAATCAAAGCTTGCTACAAGCATGTCTGGGATCATCTGTCCCAGGACACAATGGAAAGCGTGATCTCTGGCAGGGAGGTTATAATTCCCAAGTGTAAGTCACATTCATGCTTTTAACCATGCATCTGACATTTAGCATGCAGATCCTAACTCAATCCTACAATCCCCTTGTATTTGTGTATATACACCTACTCCTGATGTTCATTGCATAATTGCCCAATACTTTGCAGAGGTCTATGTGCAATGATGGATGGACATTTTGCCACTGTTGCCTGAAACCATGGTCTGATGGGGAAAGGTCCATATAGTGAACGGTGGCGACAAAATACGCTCGAGCAGTGCCGTCAGCGAGGCTCAAGCACATACCTGCCGAGATTCATCTTATGTCTGGGTACGTACACCCATATGTTGCCCATATGGTTATCCAACTAAATCATATTCTCCTGCAATCAGTATGAACTTCTCGTCAAAACAATCGCCGGCGCGGCCGTCGTGTGAACAAACCTCAGCAAATTGTATAGACATTCTATGGCCAATTAACTACATAATCGACATCATCCTCCATCACTCTGAGCTGCTTGGTCTGGCCAACCCTACGCAATTCTTGCTCGCTTGCATCGAACCTTGCATCACGCATGGCAAAGATGCCACTTGTGAAGTCATGACGTACAAGCAAAAGTCCACAACCATTTTTGTGGACCTGCAGGTCGTTGGCTCCATAGTGAGACATGTCAAACGGGGTGATGAGTGGGCAATAGTTGATCGGAGTGAAGCTCTCGTGCGCACCATCTTTGTAGATCCAGATATCACACAGGACTAATTTTCCTCATGTTCACAACCTCTTATTTTCAAACTGGTGTCATAATTCAAATGTATTTTCATTCTGCGACCTGCAGATACAAAGCCATGAAAAAAAATCCCTATGCAAGTGAATGCGTCCATCACGTGATCTGCACGACATGCTCTTCACATCCTACATCTCACCATGACCTCACACCACTCTAAGATGGCCAAAACAAACAACAATACACGTTTTCATCAAACCCAAAGGAAGAAACCAAAATCCAGACCATACTTCCAGAAACCAGGCACATAAGTACTTGGATAAAAGTGTGCCACTTTTATTTCTCACAGCTGGGCGTTTTTGTGCCAGGGTCAATTCTATCAACAGGTAATGTACACTAGAGTTGCACCATATTCTGAAAATTCTTCTTTTCACCAGATCTACGGAGGATCCCTTTGCAGACTCTGACAATGAAACCACTGCTATTCCCACTGTTATGCCCTCATCACCTATTTCGCACAGACCTTCTCAGCCCAAAGACAATCAGGAACATAGCCTGGCTCTTGACAAAATCAACTACAAACTTAGGAGCCTTCAAGTTGAACTCGATCTCTTCTGCATGGCGTGGCTCAACGAAATCAAGGACCGCCAACATGTCGAGTTGCTGAAGGGAAACACTGTGAAACTCGAGGACATGGATGTGATAAAGGATGGATGATTTCACGACTAGTACATATTGCAGGCTCGTTAACCCTTAAGTTGAAATTCAGAGAACAGGCGAATGCACAGCTAGATGGCATACCAAGACTTCATTGTATCCGTACTGTATACTACCATGTGCATGCACAGAGAGTATCCAATCATGATCACCGCTGCTGAGCGAAAAATAGTATAAAACAACTTTTTCTTGTGGGTTAGGAAATTATTATATATGCATGCATATTTCACTGAAAAGCAGTGTGCCAGCGCCGCAGTCAAAAACGGACTGAGTAGAAGTGTGTCGAAAGCACTGTGGAGAAGTGCTTGAGCTGTCGAGAATTTGAACACTCTGGATCAGTTCTCCAGGGGGCTGCATCTTAGTCCCAGTGCCTTACGCACTGACCCGGAATCCCTTCTCTTCCTACAGTGTGAGCCAAATTGGATTAGCACGCCTGGGAGATATTGTTGATTGCTGTGGTTGTTCCTCAGGTAATTGGCCCTGTAAGGCCTTCTCTATCTTTGCTTGAACTGAATGTTCTGACCTTTCTAGGTTCCCTGTGACTGAGTCTGTCAAACACGTTCAACACTCTTGCTTCGAGGAGCCTTCCCGTCTCTTGCTACTGATCCAGGTGCCAGATTTTGATTGCATAAGTGTGATTTGTTTACTATTGTGATCATTTTAACATGTCCCAGTTCTTTCAATAGAACTCCTGAAGCTTTGTTTTCTTCTTATCTGTTCACTCCTCTGCCCAGCTCTATCCCTTGCTCTACCAATGCTTGGACGTATCTACAGTTTTGCGATCTCCAGGTCCCCTGGAGTAGGAACTGCTGCAGCTGGGCTAGTGATCCTTGCCTTTCCCGTGATATGATTACTAGTGTCTTTCATCCTTATTTGCAGTGTTTTGTAAATATTAATATAAGTGCATATAAAATATATGGACTTTAATTCAATGTATTGCACACTGAACACCAGTGTGAAAAAGCACCTCACGCGGTCATGATCACTACTTGAAGTCAGTGCCACGTGACATCATGTGAGGCACTGATAGGCAGTGCTCAGACACTGATATAAAGTTAAAAGCACACTTTTTGTGAGTCCCTTCTGCACTGATGTGAAGTCCTAATCCTTCCTACAGTGAAAGTCAATCTCAGCCCTCTGTGTGGTGACAATAACCACACCTGCAGGATTGAAGAGCCCACAAGAGGTGTATGCAAGCAACATGGACAAATAAATTGCCACAACTCAAATATCTCTGAGGGTTGGACATAGCCATACCACTTGTGAGTCTCTATCATGAAATTTAGCTTATCACATCATAAGGTGTCTTATTATTTCACAGCACGTGAAAACAGTCTTGGAACAATCACTCTTGCATTTCACCCCATGCCACATAGGCCATTCTATAAAACCCATGATCCACCCTTCCAAACATTTAAATTCATGTTTAGGCGTGAGTCTGCTGCACATTAATCTATGCAAGGTATGGGTTTATATTATTGATTTGGATCAATCTGATTTCAGGAACTGTTAAGATGATGAATATTGTAGTAGGTCACAGGCTCCAGCATTGCTCGAGTGCTTACTATTAAGGCACACCTATTCTTCATAGATAATTGGGGCACTAATCTCCCCACCATGACTCCAAGAATATTCTATAAGGATGATGATGAAGTGAGTCATTCCAGCAATTTTGAGATAGTTGCAAAACAGATCCCCTTACAGGTCATGGTACCCCATGTAACACATGATATCAAAGATAATACAGATGAGGTAAAGGATTATCTGTGGCCATGGCCTGAATCTCATATATACCAACTTGATGGGCTGTGAAATACAAAATTAAGGAACTTGAACGAAGTAAAGAACTACATCTTCAAGACCCTGCCAAAGTACAAAGGATACTCATTAACCTGCGTGAAATGAATGTAAGTGCAACTGTTCAAGTAAGAAAGATGTTTGGCTCAAAATATCACTAGGAAACTATCCATAAAATTGAACAGACAAAGAGAGAACAAATGCAGCAGCTCAAAATGAGTCTCTGCCAACAGACTCATATGCATTCTGTATGCTTCCCTTCTGACTGTGACACCTTGTTCAGAACTCACAGTATGAATACAGGAACACATTCAAATACTGATCAAAGAAATTACATCTTTCAGGGGTAACTTAAGGTCAAGAGGTTCTGCATTTCAGCAGTCTAGCCTAAGTCCCTTCACCAATCATTTGAAGTAAAAATTAAGCAGCGAGTATCAACTTGCTAGATCACTTTCCCCACTTCCTTCTGTGAATAGTGAAACAAATCCTATCTAGGATCGAATGACCTTATACAACCAATGACTATAATTTCATATGCAATGAAAAAATATAAGGATGACTTGTACATCTGGATGGGCCGACACCCATCCAAAAAATGCCTTTGAATTTATTGAAAATCGTCGTATGGACCAAGTCGCGCTCAATCTTTTAAATCCGTAGAATACAAACGCATGCTGGGTGAAACTATACAAACCAAATCGATTAGATTATGACCGTTGTAACGAAATCCTATGACTCTACAAGGATGAAAATGCTGAAGGGTCGTTGACAACAGCCTTTTGGATATGTAAGTAATATATTAATGGATTTTTATCACGGAAATAAGGAGGTGCGTGCGTACAGTTTTAATATTCCTTTTTCTTCTTTACACAAGACCTGGAATAAATTTATACGGTACTTGGCGTCTGTATGCAGTCCAGGTCTTCCCAAAGTTTGCCTTGAGGATTTGGTCTTCTGTCTTCCCGCGGTTAACTAGCACGATACACACCCAAGCCTCAAAGATGGCCCAAACTACGATCACCCATCGTGCCGGCGTCGACATAATGTTACATCGCCAGATATAACTGTGCGAATTATAGACCAGTAAGGCTGGGCCTAAAATTGTGAGGACGGCTCCCACGTAACTTGGGTGACGAACGTAAGCGTAGGGGCCAGATGTTACGAGTTCATGATTGCGTCGGATAGTGATCTCGTATGTGAAGAGTCTTCCTAGGGTCTTGAAGCACCAGCGACGGATCGTTACCCCGGCTACAGTGCCGGATATACCTAGCAAAAACTGCGGTGATATCTTGGAAAGATCCATAAGAGAGGGAGAGCCTGGGCAGATGTTGAAAAGTAACATCTTTGAAGCGCGGGCGTCTTTGAAAGAGAGTGATAAAAGCAGGACACATTCAGTCATTTGGCATAAAATGAAGGAGAACTGCAACCGAACATTGTTTATTCATACTTCGTCGAAGGCCTGAAAACGGACCTGCGACATCAACCCAAACAACAGAGTTGCTCTATTGATTAAACCTTTCTTGAGAATCTTGTCGTCCTTTCCAGCCGGTGGATTGGGTGGCATAACGCCTATATATTGCGAGATGGATGTGAGAACTAGCAGAGCGATTTTCAACGGCAGCGCCATTCTTCGCTTAGTGTGTGCTGAAGGAAAGATGTAAGTAGAAGTATAAATGCGAAATGTATAGAGCGACCATGAACCTGTGAGGCGCTTCAATGCGGCTATCCTCCCTATGGCACAGAGAAGTATCGGGGCGGCGGGAAAAGCACAAACGCTGCCGTGAAAGGCACAAGAGCCCACGATATAATTATACATCAGAACTGCCCTGGGCGTAGGTGGATCCTGGTGGGAGGTACGCGTACGTGGGACTTCCAGTCATTAGATCGGCGCTCTCGAAGTTTGGACGTCTTCCTCAGAATCGATGTCAGAATGAAAGAAGCCAGAGCAAGAGTCTGGAACATCCATATTCAGCTTCCAACTTCCAAGTGCATTTGAGGAATTGAGTGGCCATACAAACGGCCAAATCTGATGCTGGATATCATAAGCTAAGTGTTAAACAGAATATTGTGGTATGAAAAACAAAAAAATTAGGTTCGGTCCAAAGCACCTTCTCCTCCGCTGAGCCGTTATGAGATTTCAAATGTTGATGCATTGATGGACACACCATGAAGACAAAACGATACCTCAAATCTGATATGACAATGCTAGTATTCTATACAGAGCAGGTCGGGTGTGGGTTGAACCACACCCCATAGCATTCCTCAATCACAAGCACTCAGGTTGAACTGAGCCTCTCCCCCTCCAAAAAAAATCCAACATCCGTCGTTCAGCCACCACGGTCGCTACCAACGCTGCCCCTCTGAAGACGCTTCGCCTCACCCAAGTCTGCATCTTCCGCAAGCACATGGTCAGAATCAGCGCTGGCAGCACCGGTGGCAGCAACAGAGAATTTCCCTCCCTGCGCCGCAAGCTCGGTGCACTTCTGTTCCTCGATAATCTGCCAGACCTCCATTTCCCTTTCAAGCACGCGTTTCTGCACGGCGGAGCGCTCCCGGCAGGCTTCGACGCGGTTCACGAGCTCCGGGTCAATGCGCTGGGCAAGAAGCGAAGATGCGGAGGGGAGGGCGGCGCAGGCCTCGTCTAGAACCATGACAACAGTGCGCAGATTCTAAGCGATAAGATTAAGATCAATTCTTCGGTAACGATCAGATATTGGAACTAACCTGTGGAAGGTACTGCAGAATAGGAGAACCCCCAGTAGCAACGCCATATGAGCTCCTGCGGATGATATATTCCTTGGTGAAACGCCAGTGACGATCACGGAATTCGCGGATCTGAGAGATCTTTTTTTAGAAACATCAAAAACCAGTGAGATGGGGAGGGCACACCTGATCGACGTTGAGGATGTAAAGCGCCAGACTTTTGGGATCAGCGAAGGCGAAGTCTTTAATGCGCGCAATCGTGGCGCGCGCTTCTACGGACGCGACGTACGCACGCTGGGTGGGTGGACGGCTGAGGCAGTTAAACGGGTTCGAACAGATTCGAAGGAGAAATATCGAAGGACGGACTATTGTCTAAAGTCACGCAGGACCGCCGTGAGTTCATTGTTGGGGAGACTAGAAGTGACTTGAGATTTAAGGTTAGGACCAGGACGAGCTGATATTCATCGCCTCATACTTTCGAGCAGGTTATCGCCGAGGGGGATCATGCTGTATTTCACGGAGTCAGTATTTTCTGGTTTTGCTTCAGAGAAACAGGAAACTCACGAGTCGTTGGCACCACTCTCACCCCTGAAGAAGGTAGGCTTTTCGTCGCCGACACCCTCGTAGATCACTCCATTAGGAAACATGGGGTTACCTTCTTTGGGAGCAGTGCCGAATATGAAGCTACGGAACTTGAGATAGTCGCTTGAGGTGGATGATAAATGCGAGGGAGGCACGGCAGGTTACATGCACATACGCGGGTTTAGAGCGGCCCCACATGGTCTCCATGGACACATTGATCTGAGGGTCCGGTCGATCTAGATTCTTGAGTATTCAAGAAGATCACTCACAGTCTTGTAGCTCTCATATAATCTGGAGAGTGCGTCATCGAACGCAGGGCGATTAAAGGTTGCAGCAGCTGCGAGGGCGTCCTCGGCAGCGGACACAAGTTTGCCGGAGTGCGCGACCATGTCCCTGGTGAGGCATAAGCGCGGAGAGCGAGAGAAGATATACGTGGCTTACACATGGACGAGAATAAAGCCTTTCTCGCTGCCCTCGGGATCTTCGAATGCCCTGATAAGGCGGAGGTTGTCGTACACAATCCCCTTGGAGACGTCTTTGCGCGCCCAGTTCTCTGTCGACGAATATTTTCGTAGGCGCGGCGTTATTCATGGGATGAGTGTAACTCACGAAGCGCATATGAGCTCGCATATTCCATGTACGGGAATTGTCCAAGCTTCTCGGCGAGCACTGACATTGGCTGCGCGAGCTCTCGCGGAAGAACAGACCTACCAGGTGAATACTTTCCGGTCTCACGGAAGGAGCGGTCCACAGGCTCAAGAAGGTAAGCCGAAGTCAGGAAGCTGTATGCATTAAATTAGAAACCACGGCATAACAGAGAGGGCGGAACGCGCCTATAGTCTCTGAAAAGAGCAGATATCATCATCTACATTGGGAGAGATCCGATTGGCTTACGACTAGGTCAACTCTCGAGCTTCCAGTGACTCACTTCGTCTCCTGAAGCCACAATCTTCGCTATGTCTTTCTCGAGACCGACTTTACCTATTTCCGAGCGCAATGCATCTCCAAATTGACCAGTGGCAAGCAAGCCAGCGGAACCATCAGGCTGTTTAATGGTCATGCGGTTCAGCAGTGACTCAATTGCCACAAAGGCAGGAGGGAGCTTGGCAAAAGGATCCTGTTAGAAGAGATCCGTTAGGGTGAAACTGTTAAGATATTTCAGCCCTCACCTCTCTCGGAAGAAATCCCCTTTCTCTGGTAATGCTGAATGCAGGGGTTGTTCGCTCCTTAGGCCCAACAAGACGGTCAGGAATACGAACAGACTGAAGAATAGAACGCAAGGGTAAATCCTTCAGAGATGCGGATATACGGGCTGTTTGGTGCATTCTGAGGTGTAGTTTGTGAAATGTTGTGCAAACGCCGAGTTTATAAACGTGATCCCAAGGTCACGTTCCCTTGGTCCCCGTGACCGGAGCAATTGCCGCGCAGACCGGTGTTGTGCAACTGCGACTGAGAATCAGATTTCTACGAGACACAGTGAGCGCATTGTGGAGTATATTTCAGGCCACGAGACAGCGGAACACACCTGCAGAATCATCGATTCATCATTCAAGGGACGAAGGAAATCGGTTGGACTAATGCCACAAATCCGCGAGAATATTCCCAAATAATTTATCAGGATCTTGTGAAAATCGGGGATCTTAGAGACAGCGGACGGAACGTCCTTAGACTAGGTAAAGTAGCTGGAGAGATGAAACGATTCTTTCCCACGCTTCATTGAGATCTTCACATCGGCGGAGACTGGATGCAGATTATCTATGCCAGCTTCGTCAGTTATAAAAGGTTGGTGAACTGGTACATCGTAATCCAATCTGATTTCCCCAGACATACATAGATGGTACAGGCACGTTTCTCTCTCCCAGTCTCACCCTTATTTTTTATTCTAATTCGATAAGCACACTTCCTATCCTCGGCATACCTCCTCAGTAAGGCATTGAGGCTATTGACCTCTAGTTCCGTGAGACTTCCAAATGAAACTCACCCCTCGCGCAGCCACCATCAATTTTATTACTCGCCGAAAAGCCTGGACAATTCTCACATATGCAATATGCCAGTTCCGAGTCGTATCCATTCCATGATCCACTCTTTCCGCCACTCTTTCATGAACAACCTCCAACTTGCCGAAATTTCAATGACAGAGAATTGGTCACGTACATATAATGTTTCTAATGAGATTGTGTATGAAAATTTCCGCCTCATCTGGATTCTGAGCACTCGACAACTGCAAAGGTAGCCAGAGAGAATTCTCATCCATGTGTGATCCGCATCTCTCTTCGTGTCGGGTTTCTCGCACATCCTTCTGCATTGGCGGTAGGGAGACGAGCTCAAGTCTGTACGCTCTCTTCGCCGTCAATTGGTCGGCATTTGATGGTGCTCTCTCCAGGTTATATGAGAGTTACAACTCTGTCACGGTGAGCCACTTTTGTGAGTAACCGAGACGCCAGACTCTAACTCATATCAACACACTTAGAGACTTGCATGTATAGCCTCTTCTATCACCCTCACCGCTATAATACTCATCCCCACATTAAAGTAGCCTCCTCAACTTTCACTCCTTCATATTTGGTAAGGTAACCCCATCATGATGTTCCACAGGAAAATTTACTAGTAGGAGGGTGGCATCGGCAACCCAAGGACGAGAGTAGTGCCAATGACTCATGGGTCTCGATTGTTCAAAAAACGCAAATATTATTTCCATGAAACATAGCATGATCCCCTCAAGAACCAATCTCGAGCCAATGGCCGTATTTCTACAAATGCTCCTTCGCATCCCCGCCACTCAGAAGAGTCGATAAATCTTGCTTCAGTTTTTCGATTTTTTTTTCGTGAGGCTGTCGGGAGTCCGACTCGGGACCATTCATAGCTGGTTCATTTACACCTCAGGTCGATGCAAGATAGTGATTATCTGACAGATTTATGGCTATTTGTTTGCCAGCTGGTACTCGCCGAATTGCGCACAAAGCTACACGAAGACAGACAAAGTGCCATCACGGTCTACACGGCCCCATTCGTTCATTTGGGGCCACAATATGACACGAGTTTTTGTGGAAACTTGCCAGTCCTTCTCATGCTCCGTCATGTATGATGTCCCCCTACAGCGGTGGTGGCACCTTCTGCTCCACAACCTAGCTTTTAGCTGTATAGCTGCTAGGCTCCCAGCAAGGCTGGGAAACATTCTAGAATCTGTCCATAAGGACCAGACGCAAGGTGCCATACCAATATTGTCAACTTCCTATTCGACAGGAACTGGGTGGAACTCCAAAAGTGTAAGTCTGACCACTTATTATCCCATTTAAACTTTAGAATTCTCATAAAATAATTTTAGCAATATGCTGTCTTTCCACAGAAAACCATATATATGTCAGAAACATTATGAGAATGTGACGTACGAAAAGGCATGCTACACTACCCACTGCGGGGAACCTTGCGCTACAACAAACACAGCTCTAAACGAAACGTCTAAACGTTCGACCTAAAGGCGAGCGTGCCACCACGTCCACAGCGCTGCCAGCGCACTCACATCGTCACGGGCAGACAAATCCGTACGCAGCGCGCTCTTACCAAGTCCCTCCACCGCAACACGCAGCAGCACCTCCCTCGCCGTAAACATATAGCCTTGACGATCCACGTCCATGCGGCCAGGCGGTGCATCTGCACTGTGCCGGCGCGCAATGTCCGCGAGCATATCGCACTCAGCTTCAGGAATAGAGACGAGACCCCACAACACACGGTTCTGCAGCGCTTTGAGCCGCAGATATTGTGGATTCCCAACTAGCCGCATACGGGGGGTTACTTGCGCTGGCGGAACGATCGGGCGATGGGGAGAGCGGGGGAGCGTAGGAATGGGGGGAAATACGCGTGGATACGAGGGCGAACGGAGGGGGAGTAGGTATATATAAGTTTCTGGAAATGATTCGGGAACACGTGATGGGCGATATGGAGGGGGACACGAAGAGAAACGAGGGGAGTAGTCTTCATAATCGGGAGAAGGTAAATATGATGTAGGAAGCTTGCTGATGAGGTCTACAAACCCCTCAACGGCTTTGCTGCCTTTCCGTAACCATCTAGTTTCAGAAGTGGTCAGGGTACGGTGTGAGACCAAGGATGCGGGGCGGCGCATCTGGGTCCGATTAGTGTATTCCTCTTCAAGTAACTTGCGCAAGGAAACTACAGCTGCATGCGTGTGAAGTGGACATTCTGTCGAGGGGACTGAAATAAATTTACACGCTCCCGGAGCAGGTGTCACAGACCGCGTGGTTCGGGCAGGCGGCACCTTAGTGGGTGAATGTAGTAAATTGGCACGAGTGACGGTTGAAATCGAAGTAGCTGTGCTTGTTTCCGTTAAGATGGAAGAAAATAAAGCACTAGGAGCCGAAGATGACGAGGATGGGGATGTGGAGCATGAATCACAGAATGCATCCTCGGAATGCTCTGGGCATATATCTGTCTTGGTAGACGAGACAAAACCTCCTGTAGGATCCTCAGGAGGTCGGACGAGATTTTCGACGATGGCAAGTCCTTTTCGTCCTTGATCAAGCCACATCGAGCGCATAGCATGAAGCTCAGATTCATCCATGGGAAAAAGAAAATCGGGACGAGAGTGGAGTGGAGGCTGGGAAAGTGGTGAATCCAAATAGTCCAGGAAACGAGAGAATGTCGGCTTTGATCTCTGCGGTTGCAAAGGGTGAGTTGGCGGTTTACCTTGTCTGGGAGCTCTGAAATATTGCGCGCGAGCATCCCGCCTTTGCTGCTCGGCTTCAATCTGACCTCTAATCCTCCGAGACATCTCCCTGTCCTTCGGGGTTGCGGTTAACTCCCAGACACGGCGGGATTCTTCCTCCTCTGCTTTCTTCGCCTCCCAATACTGTTCCGCTCGCGCACGCTCCTCTTGGGTGGCATCAGGGCCCATACCGGCACATTCCGCAAAACAAAGATCGTCTTCGGTGACAGTGTCTAGACGTGGGTCGTCCCAGTCCAGATAGACACCCTGGAGCTCAAGCACCCATTGTAGACACTGACGGAGGTCCCCACGTCCATGAGCCTCGCGGATAGCGTCTTCAAGTGCTCCAGGTTGGGATCTGTCCGGTGACTCTCCTTTAGGCGGAGGGCGGCGCCGCAAAGGAGGAGGGCGATGCATAACCCTTCTTTGAACCGATTTAGAGGTCGTCAATAGCTCAACGCTCGTGCTGTGGCGGCTGTGGCCCCTGCTTGAACTACCTCCCAAGCCTATCGGAGTGGCTTTGGGTGTGCGGGAGCGCCCGCGCTCTGGCTCTTGGCGGGAGCGCGGTGAGTGCATCTGCGCAACACTCTTCATGACTAGACTGCTAAACATTGTGGTCGAAAGGAAGGTAAACCCTGGTGAGTAAGACACATGCCTTCGTGCTGGCAAATAAACGCGCACTTGCCTCATGGGGTGGCAATTGACAACAGGTACAGCCTCAGGCGGCAGGTTTTTCTGGACAAATGTCGCACTGAAGTTAAAGGAATAGCTGTATGCTTGTATGTGAGTCTACTCGTTCTATTAGCAGGAGCAGGGAGCGTGTGGGCATCTGAAGTGCCCCGAGTAAAGCGGGAGATAAGAGTTAAAGTTGAGCTATAATTACATACTGAGCTTATGTAACTTATGTAAAGTATTACGGGGCCTTTTTGCAAATGGCGATGAGATCAACTCTACCGCTATAGTCGAGCGCAATAGCATTAGAAAGCATTTCAGACTTAAGCTGCAATAGATGTCAAAACAAAATCGTTGTTCTGAAAGACACATGAACGGATAAGGATCGGATCGGAAGCAACCGAAGCTGTTTTACTCGATGAAAATGGACGTAAGATCCGGATCTCGGTGACGTGGTACACACAGCTTGGTGACTGTCTGACTCAGTCACTCGAGCCGTTCACACAGTTAAATGACGGTGGAACAGATCAATTCGTTGCAGCTGTTCCGGCGAACGCGTCCATGAGGGTATTGCCGTTGATTATGCCTGTAGTTGCGATAAGGAATCTACGGCCTGACAGACATACAAGTCAAAAGCAGCGTCGCCAGAAATATTGTTGAGAAAGCGAGAAATGTACAAAAGGATGTGGCCGACCGACCTTTTGTTTGTTTTCCCATCCAGCGAAGCGCTGCGATTTCGGTGAAGGTACATCCGCCAAGGAAGAATACTACAGTCGTGGTTGTGTGACTGCCGAGGAGTGGCCGACCGAGGACGGGCGCGGCCGCTGCAACAGTCGTAAGCAACACATTGATATCACGAGGAAGATACCACGCACAGGTCTCAACAGTCCCTGACCCTGACCCCTGACTCATATCCATGTACACACTCTCTCCAGGAACTTGTCCCACCACGTCCTCGAACCCTTTCCACCCAACAATAGGATGCGCTCGCACCTTTGCACGTCCCAATTCTCGCTCGGCATCTTCGTTGCCTGCTTTTGTCCGTGGCGTCGACGGCGGAGCGATGACACCGCCCTTCTGCGCTACGCATTGTACAAGGCGGCAACTGAGCGGTGCGTATCCAGAGTAAGTGTATGACATATCGCGGTCCTCTTCGCGGTCGAGATCTGGATCGGCTGGAGAGGCGGCCGCTTTCCCGTTTGTTTCAGCCTCTTGGTCTTCAACTACAAGCCGTAAAGTTTTGCGCAGTTGTGTGAACGGTAACTTGATGGGAGGAGGTGATGCATTTACAAGATTAGGCGGGAGGGGAGAGGGTAGAAGCAGTGATGAGGAAGCAAGATTAAGCAACAGGGGAAGATTGTTGTATCCGTAGGCCTGGGGATAGCTACGAGTGTAAGGACCCAACAAAGACAAAATATATTGCAGGATCACCTGTAACACCTCCCGCTTGAGATTTTCAAGTGTCTTAGCCTTGATTCCGCCTCCAATAAGAGAGGCTAAACACATAAGCCGCAGCACAATACGCTGGTCTGCGCCCTGTGCAATCAGGTCCTCGATAGCGACAAGCTGTGCAGCAGTGTCATATGAGGCGAGTAAGTCTGCACAAGATTTAGCAGATAAACGGTATTGGGTTGACAGTTATCAAGCCCACTCTGCTGAACCTCGAGTGATTTGTCAAAAATCTGTGTTCGCGTAAGTGGAACAAGCAACTCGGATAGACCGGTATCTGCGAACAAGACTACTATTGAGCACTTAGTTGATTCGAAAGCCAATGACCCACGTAGTTTCAATGACTGGTGTTCCGTCTGTAACCCACCCAGTTTCCCTACGAAGTCTTTGAGCTGAGCTACTGTTTTGGCTTTCAGTCGACCCTGCCCAACGAAAATCAGTACGTAGAGTCTGATGGGAAATAAAAACACCACACACTTTGTAATCCTCCTCCAGGCGTCTGGCCACTCGGCTCAACTTCTTGCCGACATGTGCGAAATTGAGATCCCGCAGCTCCCGAAAGAGCGGGTCGTTGCCTGCAGTGAGATGATGCTTCTTTTTCTTCTCCTTCGCGTCTTTTGGGAGCGCAGCAGGTGGCTGCGTAGCAGAGGTAGAAGCTGCTCCAGGATTCGGGTTGGTTGGTGGAGCAAGCAAGGATGCGGGCAGTTCAACGTGGGCTGTGCGATGATGTAAGCGAGGACGATACCCAACAATGTCATTATACGAACAGTTCTTGATGCCAATGAGTTCGTCAACAAGTCCCTCGTAAGTGAGCTGTGTCAGCAGGGGCGTCACAGGATCTGTCTGACGATCCAAAACGATCAATGCATCGATCCTATCCGACGGGGTGAGGAGGGTGTCGGGAGTCTGTGCGGTATTGGAGGCAGGTGGGAGCTTGTGGCTCAGCAGACGAGTAAGACGCTAATCGTAGAGTAATCAGCTCGGTCTCCGAAGAAAAATGACAAGCCTTCATACAGCTGCTTTATCACCCTTACTAACAATGCGCGGGAAGAGCCCGTACAGACGCTGGAGCGTAGCCAAGCCCTGGGCAGAGTCGTATATCGCCGTTTCGTCTCCATCCTATCATCTCGTTGGAATATATCGAATCATGCGCAATGGAACAGACTTACAACCCATATTTCCTTAAATGCCACATCGTACTCCAGTGAAATGACATCGTTCTCTAGAGGGATGAACTGTAGATTATAAGACGATACGGTGACCTCTCCGAGAACACCCTCTTCTTCGAGTATGCGGGTGGCGAGAGTAGAGGTACGGGGAACAAGAAAAAGGGTGTAGGTGTGTTTCTGCGACGTTTGTGTGTGTCGTTTGATCTGATCTCAAAACACTTAGGTTAGTACACCAGCACGAGTTCGGTATTTCTGCAAACTGACTGATAATTACCTGCCACGATTTTAATCCACTTAATCAAGGGCCTACAGAGGTAAACGATGTTGGTTGTGGTAGCTGATAAAGGCCCAGCCTCGAGCCAGAACATTTTATCCACTCCATGATGCTAGTAAATGTCAGACAGATATTCTTTACATCACGGGCGCCGAGATCGCATTTATTCACCTCACCTTGAGCAGCGATACCTCGGTCACTAATCCGAGAGGGCCTGCAATGGACGGATCGAGGACGAGCGTTTTGGTACCATTTACAGAGTTCAAAGCATCCACTAAAGAGCGTTTTGCAAGCTCCTTAAGCATCGAAGTATCGACGACATTCTCAGCGTCGGCCCTGGAGCTTTCATCGGTAGTGGTAGAGGATGGCATCAGGTTGATTACATAAGGCGCCGGATGAATTCTCACAACGGCACCATCATATTTGAGCTGGTATGATATTAATTGTTGTGTATATGAAGAGACTGGTACGACTTAGATACAGAATATCTATGAATTTTTTGTGAACCTCCTAGAGTCAAATAAATAAATAAGTCAAGTGCTAATAAATCCTTTCGTTTTATAAATTAGTGTTTAAACAGTGTAAAAAGAGAATAAAGCTGAGAATGCTTCGAACCCTTCGGCACGATATGTATCGGGTGACAATTCGAGTGAGCTCGGATCCACAAAAGTCAAAAGGGGTGGCGCGCTTGTATTTGAGCTATATTTTGGCCATTCAATGAGTGTAGACAAACCACTGTTTGTCGATGGTGTGTTGGGATCGAGATTAGTGACAAAATTTACGAGGGCATCTGTCCCCTGAAAGTCGCTTCCTGGTCCGCCGAAAAATTCAGGAAGGTCGTTGGAATGTTCAGCGCCCATACAAGAGGCAGTTTTTCCTCGTTGGTATACTACATAGCCATAATGCATTAGTAAATACTCCTGGAAAATTGTGTTGGATGTGCGCACAGAAACCCCAGATATCTTGAGTGTTCGAGGCCATTTGCATGAACACACGTCTATGTAAATTAATTTGAGTGTTTGCTTCGCCCTACATGCAAAAAATCTTACCTGGGCGCCTGCAGCAAGTAATCACCTTGGAAAGCTGCTATACGTTTGAATTCGGGTCTAAGACCAACTTCACGTCTGTACAGAATACATGGAGAAGCATTATTGACTCACGTCACCTGACAGTCAGTGCCTGTGCCAAAGGGACTTCCCTGGGAAAATAGTTAGTCTTGGTGATCGAATATGTCATGTAATTTACTTCACCTGTGTAGGGTCGCTGGGGTAGAAGGTCATCACGCTTTGAAATTGTGTATCGCTGGCCGACGTTAGATAATTACTCTACATCAAGGTGAAACCCTATACAATAAGAAACGAGGAAGAACATACATGTAAATAGTCTTCCGCCTCCTGGTCTGTTCTAGGGGTTCGTTGAGTCAACTACCGCCAGTCGAGTGGTAGAGACATACGTCAAGTTGACACTCGTGAGAGAAAACAACCTGTGGAAACATTAGCTCTGGTGGATCCACTAGATTTAAGCGGAGAGCTACTCACGTTCCCTCGTCATCGCAGTTTCCCGCCACGAATGGCACCTAAACATTTGTCAAAAATAAACACAAGCATAAATCTAAAACCTGCTTACCCTCGCATAAACACCGCTTGAGACGGAAACCATCGGATCTTCGGTAATCAATTCGTTATCGATATAAGGGCGCCACGGCAACTATTAGACGAAATGATATCAGGAGCCAGCTCATGCATGTAGAGTTTAACTGGACCCACGTTAAGACTCTTGAATGAATCTACACAAGGGATACCTTGTACTGCAGCTTGTAAAGCCTCAAGGGAGACTCCCTTTAAACAGGAAAACGTATCATTGGAGGACGCGCAACCTGTGCTGGCGACGAGCTGATCATAATATTGTTGTCCGGTGGTGATGGCTGTGAGCGGGAGAGGCCCGCCAGATTCCTGGAATTCAAATTATTATAATCCATACACTATGAAGATGGTTATCATAGGATGGGACGCACCATGAAAGCACCTCTGAATAACCCCCCGGTACTACCAGAGTCCAGTAGAAGGTGAAGGCCAACGCTCACTGCGCCTGCCGATTCTCCCCAACTAAATTCATGAATGTTTATGCATAATTTAGTAATGTGTCTCAAAACGGAACAATAGATGCCTACATGGTCACCTTGGTGGGGTCCCCTCCGAAAAGCGCAATATTATTTTGTATCCATTGCATAGCAAATCGTTCTGTTGTTGATTGTCGATGATGATCTTTGAAGACTGAACATCACAATAAACCAATAGCTCACGATCTCGTAATCCCAGATTTCCCACCCCGGCAGTTTGCACCTCCGTGGATCCTAGGAACCCGAACGCTCAACGCCACTGATATTAGTATCGAATGTTTCTCAAGTGGGAGATATAACTCACCATTGAGACGATAATTTGCGGACACATAGATGATGGGCTCGTTTAGAGCTATTGAACGACCCACGACTGTTGAGCCATCATTATCCGAAGTGTCTCCTGCCTGAAATCCGCCGCCGAATATCCACTGACAATGGTTTTTGGACTTCAGTGACATGACGAGAAAATGTAATACAACCATGACCGTACAAATACAACGGGAAGTGTAGCACCTGACGCAATTGTCGAGGGTTTAATGACATTGACGAAGAGACAATCCTCGGAGCTTGTGGAATCAGTTCTTCGGGCCATAGATGGAGGGTTGGGAAGAGTGATGTTAGGCCAATTAATAGCTTGTTGCGGGCAGGATGGACCAAAGTTAACAGCTTGCTGCACTCCGGTGAGAGCTGCTGGAGTTTGCGGTAATCCAAAGCGTCTAATTGAAAGAAAGTTGTAAATACTGAAAAAAAAAAAAAACCGAGGACAACGGTACTCGCTCTGCCTGAGCAAAAGGTATACCAAGAAAACTGTCCATTCCCTGCGCGGTTGAACCTTGAAATGTACCATAACTAAGAGCGACTGTAGGGCCTGCTTGACGACTTTCATGTGAAGGAAGGGCTATTGTAAAGGTTGAAACCATTAGAAGTAAAGGAATAAAATAAAACATTGTGTGAGGGCAAGGAGTGAATCAGGGGATTTAAGCATTGTTGGTAATGCCCAACTTGAAGCTTTTAATCTCGGGACGCATAAAGACAGGGGCAGGAGCGTTGTTACTGCTGCGTATTAATCCTCAACGTTTTTCGTTCCCTGTGCACCCACCCGGGCGCCCATCTTAAGGGAATTCTAGGTTCAGATTACTTCAACTTATGCGCCGATCGATATTGAAAGTAATCCAGATTCAATAGTTTTTACGGAATTTTCACAGTGGCTAGGGAAAAGACCTTGCCGAACTGTCAGAAAAGGAACAAACTGTCTATGTAGACGTCGAGGGTGGGTGGTGAGTTGCAGTGATTCAAGTATATGATCAGTCTCACTTTCTCACGCTCCTGTGAATTCTCGAAGATGTCGTCGATGAAACTCATGTTTCTGCAACTTGAAGCGCGTTCCTAGTTAGATCTCTGGCCGATCGTTGTATCGTACCTTTCTTTATCCAGGTCGCGACGGCGGTCGTATCTGCTGTCACAGCTTTCCCGTCGTCGATGTCTGCATTTGGGCCTTCGACCCCGTGTAATGTCAATGCGCAAATCGTGCGTATCTGACAGGACCAGGTGGGCAGGCGAGAGGGAGTGCGGGGTGTTACGTGAGCGTAATGCATCAGGATTCATCCGAGTTGATCCAACTTTGAACGGGGGGCAGCGGAAGTCAATATTGAGGGCGCAGAGAATATTAGTAATGGGTTTGGGATTGTTAGACTACTGTGGCCTCTTGACTTTTGTATTTTGCAGACCATTTTATTCGTACGGGCCGTTTACGAGCGTTGCTACATAACTGACATAATTAAATTTACATAAGTCATGAGCTCGTGACTTCGCGTGACCATCACGCCTTGCTTCTCATCATCCGATGCCCCCAAAGGTACGCATGCTAGCCCACCAGTTTCCTTTGTAAGTTTGACCGGTATCCAGAAACAAGACCCAACGACGCGCGCCAAAGCCCTAGAGGCGGAGATCACGGAACTCCAGAATGCACTGGGCGAGTGCGTACTTGCGATCTTTTATTGATCATTGGAGCTGACACCGTTTCTCCTGACATGCGTCTTCATTTCGACAAGAGGCGAAGATGCAAACAAGATTGTGAACGATCATATCAACCTGTTGCATCGATACAACGAGGCAAAGGATGCCACGCAGGTGAGTGGCACTGTCTCATAGAAAGCGAGGATTTACTGCGGATCCCCTCATATGCAAAACTGACGGCAAAATAGCTTTTGATAGGCAAAGTATGATTGTACTTTCAGTCTGAAAGCTGAAAATGTTGACATTATGGTAGCTTGCAGCGATACGACAGGTCACAGTGAGGGAGCTTCATGAAGACTATGGACTTACTGGCGATGACTGAAGTCTGAGATGGAAAGGGACCCTTCGATGCCAAGCTTTTGCTTGTACATGTATTTTATGCATAAAAGCTAAATTAGT
Organism: Ramaria rubella; assembly: GCA_015039355.1. Lineage (NCBI taxonomy): Eukaryota > Fungi > Basidiomycota > Agaricomycetes > Gomphales > Gomphaceae > Ramaria > Ramaria rubella. Next base: position 152,265 of record MU134430.1, on the reverse strand, counting down.
ACTGACTGGACGAAATTCCTAAAGTTCCATGCGCCCCTAATGCAGGAGGTTCGAAACAGAAGCAGATCGTGGCGTGATCGAACATTTGAAGGGTTCCGGATATCTTTTGGAGAGAGTGAAAAATGTATTGGATGGCAATTAAATAGACGCGTAGACTCACGAAAGAAAGCCCGATGTGTGTAACGGCTCCATGGGGAGGATATCATTACCATTGATATCTTTGGTGGGTCCAATGTTGAATACCTTTAATACAGAAGCCACGCCTATGAAAACTGCATTATTTGCCAGATGCCGCCCAGGACAAATTCTGGTTCTCATTATGAGTGCGCCGTTGTATAGTTAGTGTATAATCTTTGATAACACACCGACGGCCAAATCCAAAGGCGGGCATAGGAAACTTCACCTTAGGGTCTAGATATCGTTCTGGCCGGAAGTTATCTGGCTCTGGGCCATATGTTCGTTCGTCATGAAGCATTCCCCTGGAAACATCTGATAAGCGCGATCTCACGTATGTGGTGACAGTGGAGCTATGCACCAAGAGTTCCCTATAACAATACTTCCCCCAGGTATGAAGTAATCGCCGTAAACTATAATTTAAGATAGGTGCAAAACTTGAATACAAGTCCATAGAAGTGAACAAACCGTCATCTTGTATCACCCTATGAGGCACTGCGAAAGGGACAACAGGGTGCCATCTTATGACCTCTTTGCATAAAGCGTTGATATATGGAAGAAACTCGGAATCAGAGATTTCTGGAAGGCGATCCATCCCAATGACTTCGCCGAGCTCGGCCTGTGCCTTCTTTTGCACCTTCGGGAAGAGAAGCATAGTTAGTATGAATGTGTTCATAGCTGATACCGTCTATATAAAAACATCATAAACAGAATAGTTTTAGTGTGAAACTGAAATTACACACTGTATCAGCTCCCCCCAGGTAGGCTGCAGCTGCAACATTTCGAGCGACTAATTCTTCACCTGGAATCACTGGCACATTTAACTCGCTGTTCATCCTCTCCAGGCGCAAAGAGGCCAGAATAGACGGCTTTGCAGTACCAGCTCTCTAAAACCTCAGATTCAGTTCTTGCAGGATTATGAAAAATGAGTGAATACCTACCAATTCACTCGTGACCGTCGCAAACGGGACATCAGTCGTCGCTGTTGCATAGACCTGCGCCTGACGTGCCCATTTCTTGAAGCCAGCCCCAATCATCCATTCTGGTACATATTTCACTGTTGAAGAATCAGCCATCAATCAGACGGCATATTTCCACAGATGGATATGGTGTCGACGAGAAAAGCTCCAGGAACAGCAGTAACCGCTATTGAGGACATTGAATCCTCAGCAGCTTGTATATAGCGGTCCCCGGCTGCGTCTTTATTCCGTATGTGATCTGGTATTCCAAAAGGCCATTTATGAGATATAAGAGAATTCAGAGTTCACCTCCATGATTGTGGCACCGGCGAGATTCTGGGAGTGTTGTACAAAGTCTTCCGGAGTCTTATGCAGTTGGCGAACGTAATGCCTTCAATATACTAATGAGATACGAAGGAAACGGTATTTGAACGACATACCTCGTCTGATTTTCCAGAATTTCTGTGTATTTGGCAACAGCTGCGGGTTGGAATGACATATGAAACAATTTACGATGCCATCGCCACCAAGGCCCATAAGGTATGAACGGCAAAAGCCAACCGAAACCCATACTACAAATACTTGGAGAAGTACAAGAGATGAAAAATTAATTACTTACAGTTCATTTAGCATTTGGGAATACGATCGATCAGAGTGTAGACTAAGGTAAGAACTTCCCAACGATAGACTCGAATCGTTATTTATACACTACCTGTAGACTAAGGTAAGAACCTACGAGAAATGTTAGCTACGTACTACATAACAAGGATAATGGCACTTACTTCCCAACGATTCGAGTCTATCGTTGGGAAGGACTATACTACATCGAGAAACGAATATACATATACATGTTTCAGAACTTAGGGGACAAACGCACAGGCCATGCACCAGATGCCGAAACCGGCTTACTACTCAACTATCGCCTATATTCCTACACTCCCCCTCGAGAGTTGAATCGATAAGGCCCAGGGATTTGGAAAGGTACGCGTGTTTCGATGGTGAAAGAATCTTCGTGAATATGTCTGCTACCATTTCTTCTGTAGGCATAAACTTCAACGCGATAGTGTCATCTTCAATCTTGGACTTGACGAAATGGAACTTCGTATCGATATGTTTCATTCGTCGAACGGACTTTTGGTTATGCGCGAAGGAAATAGTGCCTTGGTTATCTTCGTAGATTGTAGTAGGGCTTTCCATGGTAAGTCCGAGTTCATTTAAGAATCTACGCATCCAGAGTAATTCACGCGTGACTTTGGATAAGGCTATGTATTCGGATTCCGTGGATGAAAGAGCAACTATGGTTTGTTTCTTTGGAGACCACGAGATAATGTTGTTACCTAGAAATATGGCATATTTACCAATGGATTTCCTATCTCGTGTATCTCTAGCAAAATCGGCATTGGAATAGGCATGTAAGTTCAAGCTTTTACCTCCTAGACATAGTTTTTGATCACGTGTATGGAAAAGGAATTGTAGGATACGTTTTGCTAAACCCCAGTGCGTTTTGCTCAGATTCGAAGAGTATTGAGTGAGTTTGTTTACAGCATGAGCGATATCGGGTCGCGATACTACCGTGGTAAACATTAGGCTACCGATTAGTTCATGATAAGGTAGGTTTTTGAATTCTTCCTTTTCCGTTTTAGTATCTGACAGTGAAATATTTGCGAAGTCGATGCCGAGAGGTAAGGGGGATTTCGTCGGTTTTGAGTTTTGCATGTTGAACTTTTTCGCTAGGTCTTCAATGTAATATTTCTGTGATATGGAAATGGTTTGAGACTTATCATCACGACTAATCCCAGATCCAAGTATCCAGTGAGCTTCGCTTTCGCCTGATATCTTGAATCTTTCTCTAAACGCGTCTTCTAGCTCAAATAATCTGCTGTCGGAGCCTACTGAAGTTGCGTCATCGACCCAGAAACCAACGATCGCCCACGTCCCGTCATCCCATGATTTGTAAAAGATCGCCGAATCGTATTGTGAGCATTTCCATTGCAAATTTTTCACCATAGACTCAAAGAGAGTTTTTCTCCACTCATTTCCGCCTTGTTTGGTTCCATAAAGCGCCTTCCTCAACTGTAAAGCCAAATTTTCTTTTCCCGGCACTCTAAATCCTTCAGGCTGTTCAACCCACACTTCCTCCTTTATAACTCCATGAAGGTAAGCCGATTTTACATCAAATTGACGAATTTTGACTCCGGAAACAGCACCAATGGTTAACAAAATTCGAAGTGATTCCCAACGCATGACAGGTGTGTACGTCTCGTTAAAGTGCAATCCGGGTATCTGACTATACCCTTTAGCAACAATACGAACTTTCCGTTTGGTAATCTTTCCGTCTTGACGTGAAGTTTGTAATGTTGTACCCATTTTGAGTACGCGTGCACCTGGAGGTGGTTTAGAGGGTGAACTGAAGACTTCGTGATCCAACATATTCTGCCATTCAGCTTGGCGAGCCGTTTCCCAAGCTTTACCTTCTTGTCCAGGTAAGTTCAATGCTTCCTCAATACTTGTCGGGTCTCCTTCGATAATCGGCATAATAAAAGACTCTTCTCCTTCTCCTTCTAACAAAGATTGAACTTCCCCACGTTGACGACCCGAATGTGTCGATCCGATCGGAAAATCAGGTACGTCTGAGACTAATCTCGTTTCGATTCGATTGCTAAGGACACTTTTGGATGTAGACGCCTCTTGAGATGCTTGCTCCCCCTGATTAGCAAGATCTGATACACGAAGATGACATGGTGGGATGCGGATAGTGAGTCGAGGTTGGGTAGGGGTGGTCTGCTGTGAACTTGTACATTGTTCGCCGTATTTTGACTAACATCTTGTGTCATAGTATCTTCGCCGTAAAGTGCTGGCATGGCCGGCGCGACAATATCTTCATGAAATATGATGTCACGAGCCTTTTCAATATGCTTCGAACCAGAATACCATACAAGATACCCGGTCGAATAGGGCTCATATCCTACCATATAGCCCATTTTCGTACGTGAGTCCCATTTGTGGTGTTTTTCCTTGGGTACGGCGATGCTAACTGGACTACCAAAGATTCGAAGGTGGGAAATATCAGGTACTTCTCCAGTAATGCGTTGAAGGGGAGTTATACCATCATTAACACGGGTCGGTGATCTGTTTCGTAAATATGCCATAGTTTTGACCGCCATTGACCACATGTTTTTAGGCATCCAAGATGCATACAACATGGCACGAGCTCCTTCAGTATTGGTGCGTATAGCTCTTTCGGTGATACCGTTCTGTTCGTGAGTATAAGGAACAGAAGTGTATAAGGTGATACCTCGATCTTTTAGAAAACGTTCTATTCTCTGATTCACGAACTCCTTTCCATTATCAGCCATAACCCCCCTGACTTTAGCGCCGTAACCCGTTTCGAATTGGTTTATAAAGTCCTCGACTTTACCCGCAACTTGGGATTTAAACGTAAGTGTTTCTACCCATGTGCCACGTGAATAATCGTCCACGATAATCAGGAAATACTTCTTTCCGTCAATGCTCATGGTTTCCATCGGTCCGGCAAGGTCCATATGTATCAACTCTCCAATGTGAGTTGTGTGTGTTCTACCAGTTTTGAAAGGTAATTTGTGTTGCTTTCCATGGATACACGCCATGCAATCAGCATTGTAAGTCGATTCTTCATCAATCTCGATTCCTGTAGCAAATTTCTTCGCTAAATCTCTCACGGCAGCAACGTTAAGATGACCCAAGCGTTGGTGCCACCTCATGATGTTTGTATTTGTATCCCTGGTAAGTGCGATTATTGTTTTCGTCAAGACGGCTATTTAATTGTTCTTGAGTAGGTTCATTGATTGTTTGAATAACCGGAGGCGGATTACTTGTTTGAATTATTGAAAAGTTCGTTGGGTAGATATTACCCTTTTCGTGAATATCTGCTAACAGTCGGTTTTCAGGGTCAACGACTGTACATCCAAATTTATCCAAAGAAACCGTGAAGCCGTCCTTGATAAGTTGGCCAGGCGAAAACAAGTGAGTATGGATTTCTGGCACCCATTGGACATGGGGAATAACGATTATATGATCTTTTCCTTGATCGCTAACCTGTATTTTCATTATTCCCATTCCTTTCGCTTCAACTTTGGCACCATTTGCTGCCGTAAATGACTTGGGACTTGAGAAAGATTCGTACTCATGTAATTTCTCTATTTTTGGTACAAAATTACCTGACGCCGCTGTATCGATGAAGCAACGTCTTGTGATTGGATCCTCGCCTAAAAACATTGAAGTGTCTATTGTCGCAAATAAGCCTCACACTATAGGTACACCGCTCCCTTTATTCTTGTCTTGATCAACGGTTTGTGTGTCCTTTTTCGTCTGCTGTTGGAATCCACCGCTACCATTTTTCTTTTTAGGACTAGGGCAATTTCGGGCCCAATGACCTTGCCCTCCGCAATTAAAGCATCCATTAGAACACTTGACACTCTTCTTTCCAGGACTCTCTTTTGCGCCTTGCACATTGTTTTGAGATCCTGGCTTTTGGAACCTTTTTTTCGTTATGGCGAACGCAGAGCCCTCCGTAGCGGTACGTAACCCTCGTTTCATCTCAATTTGATGAAGGTTGCTGACGATTTTCTCAACCGTGTCCTTGTCGTAGTCAACCGCATTGACTATGGCATCGAATTCCTCAGGGAGCAAGTTAATGAAGAAGTTGAGGTACAACGGTTCTGGAACAGAATGACCAGCTTCAGTAAGTTTCATTCTTAGAGCATCCATCCTAGATTTATGCTCTAATATTCCAGATCTGTCATACAGAATGCGAGTGATTTCAGCAAGCAAAGCTGCCCTTGTGTTAGCCAGACGGTTGCTGTACACCTCACGAAGCGTATTCCAAGCCTTTATTGGGTCTCGACTATCCCGGATAGATACTCTTTGTTGGTCCTCAATACGCAAATCAATCTTGGTGTAAGCCCTTTCTTTCCTTAGCGCCCATGCTCTTTCTAATTGGAGTTCTTTCTCAGTTGGGGCATCAGGAACCGTGCGTGTAGAAATTGCGAAGGTCCTGGTAATGACCTCCCACTGATTGAGTGATCTCAAGATGGACTCCATACTGGTGTTCCAAGAAAAGTAATTGTCGGCATGTAATTTTGCGAATACCTGGTACGCGCTACCAGTGCTCGTTTGATAGTCTTTCATATCTTCAAGACTAGTCATGGTTATAATTTGTCCCAGTTTCACTTTTTAATGCAGTAAGATTGGACCAGGGCCCATAACCTGTAGACTAAGGTAAGAACTTCCCAATGATAGACTCGAATCATTATTTATACACTACCTGTAGACTAAGGTAAGAACCTACGAGAAATGTTAGCTACGTACTACATAACAAGGTTAATGGCACTTACTTCCCAACAATAGACTCGAATCGTTGGGATTGACTATACTACATTGAGAAACGAATACACATATACATGTTTCAGAACTTAGGGGACAAATGCACAGGTCATGCACCAGATGCCAAAACCAGCTTACTACTCAACTATCACCTACATTCCTACAAGAGTACAGTTAGGATTGTTTCTCAAATAGCTCCCAGGCCACGCTCTCGAAATTCACAATAATAATGGACGTCCCGAACACTTTGAGGTACACAATGTCTCCTGTAATTGGATTAGAGAACCCTCAAAAATACGATCATAGGTCATCAACCGTATTCTTTTCCCCATTGTGTATATGTCTTCCATTCATGGCGGGTCAGCATGTCTGACATGTTCCCTATAAGTATTTCTCCAGGAGGCCCTGGTGGTAGCCTAAGGCCTGGTATTATAGGGAAATAAGAAATGATTTTATTACCCTTGTAGAAAAAAAAGGTATGTAACAGAAAGATGAAAGGGGAGATGTGACAATATTATAATATTACTAACCTTTAGGGATACATTTAGATCGCATGCTCGTATACCATATTGTTATCATGCATAACATGGGGCCTAGCAATATCGTGAAGTTTGTTGCGTACATCCTCAAGTGTCGGATTGAGACAACTGAGTGAGCCGGTGTGAAGCCACCCACCATACACTTATATCTGAAGCCTGAGAAGGTTCTCTTCCGCTATTAATGTCCTTGCAGAGAGATGTCAGTCACCTCAACCTTGCTTGGACACGTTTTATTCAGCCATCGGTACGGCGACGCAGTACATCTGCATGTCCCTGTGGATGCTACCCGAGAAGCACCCGACTTGGAAGGCTAGAAGATTGGTAGTATGCATATATGGCTATCTGCTGCTTCAGGAACCTGCCAGCTTTGGGAATCACCTTTAATGTGAACTCTGACGGCCGGCCCAGAGCCGGCAAAACCGATATTCTCTGACACCAAAATCAATAAACATGAAGTGCCCAATGTACATGAGAAGGTGCGTGGTCCGAAAGTTCTGGCAAGGCACCCGAACTGTACATCGATGTTGCGCCCGTTCTTGTGTATTGTCCATGAAATCCAAGACGTCCCGCCCCATGAGAACACTGGTCCAAACAAATTGGCAGTTGCTTCGAGACAGCATATCGATTGTAAAACCACATGCAGCCTAGCAGCCAGTGTGTTTGCGCCCAATTCAGTGATAAATTCCGCCTTGAATGGGTGGTTATCACGGGCACGGTTCGTAGCTTGGCCATATTGGACATAAACCGTAAGTGGGCGTTGGATATATCAACTTGTGAGTGAGCCATGACTTTATTGGAATGTGACTTGTCATTTCTTTTAAACATTTTATTGCATGTAACTAAGAGTGCTTGTTAAATTAAAACACCGTCTTCTCCTTTCGTAAAACCACATCCTCGAGTGTCTTCCCTTCAACAGGTTATGGGCCCTGGGGTCTAACACTCAAGGAATTTACATACACAATCTGCGAGTCAAGATCGAGCTCCCAAAGAGCACATTACTCCAAAAATGGTCGGATTCAATTCTTCAAAAAAAAAACTTCGACAATCTCACCGGAAACCCAAGCAACTATGCTACATGGAGCAAATGCATGGAGTCGTATCTAAAGACGTGACGAGAATGGCTACCAGTTATTGGCAAGTTCCCTGAACCTGAGTTCCTAGACGTTGACCATCCCACACGACAAGAACGTCTGGATCATATTGAGTGGCAGGAGACTAAAGACTCGGCCACAGCCATAATTTTCCTCTGCATTGATGATTCCCAGAAGGATCACGTACGCGACGGTAGGAACGATCCGGAAGCCATGTGGGACAGATTGAAAGAACTACACCAACAGCAGAAGGCTGGCCCCAGGTTCAGTGCCTATGATGCGCTCTTCAACATTCGGAAAGAAGAAAATGAGAGCCTCACAGAGTACACTGGTCATGTATCTCATGCAATGGCACACATCAAATCTTTATGCCCATTGCACTTTGGACTACAACAACTAGATGAAGAGCTCCAGTCTATGGTGCTCATCCGCGGGCTGCCACCAGACTGCAGCAGCTTCGTTGATTCCCTATTTCTCCTAAACAAACTCACCCTTGCCAGCCTCCGTGCCGCTCTCCACAACCGTGAGAACCAGGTAGTGCTTTGTGATACATCCACGCCCACAGTTGCCCTCAAAACATTCGTCACCCCTATGACATCGACCAGCACATGCAACTGGTGCTTGCGCACAGGCCACGTCAAAGACAACTGCTACTCGAAGAAGTTGTTGCAACAATGTGACCAAAACAAAGCGATGTCTAAGACAAAAGGGAAGGTGAAGACTGATATAAAGGCTGAAAAGGGAGCATCAGCAGAAGCGGTTGAGGAAATCGCAAGTACTGCAAGTGTAAATCTAAACTCCCAGGCATCTTCTGACTGGAATACAGATACAGGCGCGTCTTGTGACATGACACTGCACCGCTTGTGGTTCAAAATGTATACACCACACGTTGTCCCTGTATGCCTCGCCAATGACTCAGTCATATTCTCGGCAAGTGTTGGTCTCATAGTGTTCTGGCCAGTTGGAGAGAATGGAGAAAAGGTGGATCCCGTTGAATTTCACGATGTCCTTCATGTCCCCGCACTTCAAAATAATCTACTATCTCTGTTTCAACTCACTTGCGAAAAGGGATATGATGTGAATATTAAGAGCTCAGTTGTTGATTTTTTGCATGGTGGAAGGATATGTTTCTCCGCAGACATTACACAAGAGAACATTGGATACCTACGTGGCAAAACTGAATCATTTGACTCGAACTCAGCGATGATTGTTGCAAATTCCAGTAGGACCAGCACTTGCGACATGAACCTCACCCTGTGGCATAGACGATGCGGACATATTGCCTCTGACAAGATCCGCCAGCTGGTTGAACAAAAGCTAGCGGATGGCATTCATTGCACATCACTGTTGAGCCCTGATCTGATATGTGAACCTTGCATCACAGGCAAGCTCCACCGCCACAATGTTCCGAAATCTCCCCATGTCCCTCACTCAAAGAAACTAGCTCGTATCTATTCTGACTTAAAAGGACCCTTACCGGTCAATACGCCTGAAGGATACAAGTATTGGATCACCTTCATATGTGATTCCTCATGTTTCTGGGTGGTCTACCCCCTACGGCAAAAGAGTGATGCGTTCGAAGCATTTAAGACTTACAAAGCTGATGCTGAAAATGCCAACCCCGGACTCCATATCATTGAGTTCCAAGATGACCAGGGAGGAGAATACATTGGTGCAGAATTCGAACACTTTTGTCTCAATCATGGAATCTAGCACCGACATACCGAAACGGATGAACCATATCAAAATGGTGCTGCCGAGCATGTAAACCGAACAATTATTGAAGGTTCTGGAACACTACTTGCCGAATCCAAACTCCCAGGTTCCTTCTGGTGGAGAGCTGTAGCTACATTTGTGCATACATGGAACTGCTGTCCTACCCATGTTATATTAAACACGACACCGTTCGAAAAATGGACCGGCCAGAAACCAAATCTATCCCACTTGTGTGTATTCGGATGCCTAGCTTATGTTCTCATAAAGAAGTCAAAGAGGATGGCTTTTCAATCACATGCTGCCAAATGCATTTTTGAAGGCTATGCTTCTGGAAAGAAAGCCTGGGTCTTTTATAATCCTAAGCCAACACTTTGTTGAATCTAGCCACGCAACGTTCGACAAATGTGTATTCCCCGGAAACGCAAAGAATCCTGTAAATCCATTTGATAACCTCATACATCGGCTGAGCACAAAGATCCCAACCCTGGATGAGGATAGCACTCACACAATTCTACCAGAGTAGAACTGCCTTGTTGTGGGGGGGTAAGGAACTCCTACGACTCTACAGTAACTGAAACGGAAACAGTACCACCTCTACAAGAATCATATATCACAGAAATCCCACCTGAATCACCTCTCACGCACCGTCCTCACCTATCTCTCCACCAATATCACCTCTACTCCTGAGTCCACCGCTGACAAGCATGATACTCAACGGTGCTTATTACTCTATAAAACATGCTTGCAAGACACGCGTCTATCTTCATCATCTTTTGCCAGACTATCACTTGCTGTGCTATCTCCAGTCTGCCAGACACATCATCCATACGTTCATTATATTTTTCATCAATCCAATATGCCATCCAGCACTGCCGCCACGCTCTCCCATGATTTGCTATGGTTGATCACAAAGCCAGGGATACATGTTGGCCCACGGATTGAACTTCCGAACAGACACTCTCCCCTCAATGCTCATCTATCCAGTCCTCCTCCACGTGTCGAATATCGTCGGTATTATCGTCTCTATGTTGAATCTCCTGAAGGTCCATTCCAAGTATTCCCCTCATATCCTCCCTATTGCATTCACGATTGCATATGGGTATTCAATCAAACCTTCCATGCTCCCTTCTACATCATCGGTCTCAACCCAAACTTCGAACCAGTGAATGGCTGGCATTGTATCGTCCTCAGGAATAACTGGCATGTCAAGGAACATGGACCAGGGACAGAGATTTGCTATGGATATGTCCCCAAGGACTTCATCAATTCTGACTCATCATCATTCTCCCTCTGGAGGAGATTTGTATCAAAGTGTCGTGAATGGTTCACATGTTTCTGAGTCGTCATCAAGCCAAGAGACTCACTGACTCATCCTCGGAGATATTAGACAAGCAACTGGAATCCTATTGGATGGATATGACTCATTTCTCCTCACCTAACTCACTCGCTTCTTTCTTGCACTTCTATTTCCAATTGTTCCACATGGTCTATTGTTTGTGACTCACTTCTTTTCTATTTTTGGCTTCTATTTCCAATTCTCTGCCAGATTTCCTTTCATTTCTTCGACCACCTGACTCATTTCTCCACTCCATTACAAACCACCTTCCTATTTTGGTTTCCTGCCTCTCTCCGTTAGTCATTCTCCCCTGCCTGCTGTCGATGACATTGTTGTATGGCAGACTCGCATCATTTGTTGTTTTGCTCATGTATATAAGGCCTGTTCGCCTTAGTCTACCCCCAATCCACCTCTTTCAGTTGGATTCACTCGTCTAACTCTAAGTCTTCTACTATGTCTACTACTCCTACGTCTACGTCAAGGCCAGCTTTGTCAATTGTGTGACATTTGCTGTTGTATCTCGTCTACACTTACATTATCATCATCGTCACTGCTACGTCATCATCTTCATCTTTGTTCTACCTTTGTTGCTGCTAATAGCAAAGCGCACTGAGCTGAACACCAGTGTTAGTAGCCGTGCAACGATGGCACCGCTACCCACTGTCTTTTGGATTCATTTCCAAAAGTAAACCAACACCGTGAGTGCGCTTTGAACTGAAATTTGATAGGCGAGGGCTGATTGTACCGGAACCAAATACAGGACGAGGTCACTGCCAACACGATAGACAACCAGGGATGCCTGCACCGCATGAGCAAACAAATGATGATACAGACTCCTCTGAAGGCATGATTGATAAACACATCATTGCAGGAATAAGCTTTGTGAGCAGCGATACGAGCAAGAACAGGTCTTACCTCACAATGTCGGAAGCACTAAACACTGCCTTTTCAATGTTATGTCGAACATGCCTTCTCGGCTACATCCAGTGACAACAAACCTAGGTCACTAGCTGAAGCACTTGCATGTCCTAAAGCCGAAGCTGCCAGGTGGTATCAAGCAGCACTGGACGAGATGGATGCGCTCCTTGAAAGCAGAGTGTTTGAGTTGGTTAGGCTACCCTCAGACCGCAAGGCCATCGGTAGCCGGTGGGTGTTCAAGATGAAGCGCAACGCTGATGCCTCAATCGAACAATATAAGGCAAGACTGGTTGTGAAGGGGTACTCACAGCGACCAGGTTTTGACTTTACCGAAACATTCTCACCGACACCGAAGTGGGCCACCATCTGCGCAGTGCTAGCACTAGCTGCATTACAAGACCTGGAGCTGTGGAGTGTCAATATATCATCTGCATTCCTTAATGGAGACTTAGATGATGAAGTATTCATGCAGGAACCTGAAGGTTTTCGTACCTCAAGCAACTCATGGGCGCTGCGACTGAAGAAGGCCCTTTACGGTCTGAAGCAAGCTGGAAGAGAATGGCACAAGAAACTACACAAAGTCCTAGTCAGTGTAGGCTTCACCCGTGTCCGCTGCAAACATAGCATCTGGGTCTATGGTCGTGAGTCTGACGAAATCCGAATCATCGTTCCAGTATTCGTCGACGACGTAACGATTGCGGCAAAGGATAAACACACCATTCAATTTGTTATTAAAGATCTAGAAGCCCACTTCAAGCTCCGTGATTTGGGAGAGACAGGCTACCTACTCAGTGTAAAGATTGAGCGCAATCGCAATGACAGATCAATCTCGCTGTCTCAACGACAATACGCCCTAGACATCTTGAAGTGCGCCAACATGAGCGACTGCAATCCAGTGCAAACGCCCTTAGATCCGAACATTGTTCTGTCATCCTCAATGTCGCCTACCACTGCACAGGAAATGGACGAAATGAGAGGCATCCCCTACATAAACATCCTCGGCGCAGTGGCGTACCTGGCTATAGCCACACGACCGGACCTAGCATACGCAGTCAGTGTATTATCACGCTTTAGCATGAATCCAGGCCTACTGCACTGGACAGCACTCAAACGCTTACTCCGTTATATAAAGGGAACGCTGGAGTATAAGCTTTGATACGCACCTGACCCAACCTCAGATGAACTCTTCCGCGCATACAGTGATTCAGATCACCGCGGAAATCCGGATAATGGTCGTTCGATGGGTGGCTTCGTGATCAAGATGGGGACAGGAGCGATAAGTTGGATGAGCAGACTACAGCCGTTTGTCACCTTATCAACAACTGAAGCTGAGTATGTTGCAGCTGTGTCTGCAGCGCAAGAAGTTCTATGGCTCCGAAACCTTTTCACGGAATTTGGGTTCGCCTTCGACTCACCATCCACCCTTCTCATCGATAATCAGTCCGCATTGTCCGTCGCTCGCAATCCCGACCATCATGGACGTGTCAAACATTTAGATTTGCGCTACTATTGGCTTCGCGATGAAGTTGAAAAGAAAACTATTCGAGTCGAGCATATCTCCACCGACAAGATGCCGGCAGATGCGCTTACAAAGGGGTTACCTCATCCCAAATTGTTTGAAATGATTGGTTTATTAGGTCTGATAATATGACCTGTCGAGGGGGAGTGTTGGAATGCGACTTGTCATTTCTTTTAAACATTTTATTGCATGTAACTAAGAGCGCTTGTTAAATTAAAACACCGTCTTCTCCTTTCGTAAAACCACATCCTCGAGTGTCTTCCCTTCAACAGACTTGTACGAATGCTATAAATCATAATGATAGCTTTCATATTTAAGAATACTGATCAAAAGAACCAGTATGTGAACATTCACGTTTATCATAATTTGAGTTGATGAGATATAAACATCGAAGGTGATCCGAATTCCATAATTATAAGTCTCCATCGTACAGGAGCCTCAGTGCAGAGGCAGATCGTGGCGTGATCGAGCATTTAAACGGTTCCGGAAATCTTATTTATAGTTGAGATTATGATTGTAGAAATTTGTAAAAAAATTCTATGGGGAGACTCACGAAACTATCCCCGAAGTGTACGACGGCTCCACCAATATATTATTCCCATCGATATCTTTGGCAGGAGCAATGTTGAATACCTTCAGCACCGAGGCCACCCCTATGAAAAGGGAATTCATGGCCAAATGCCGTCCAGGGCAAACTCTAACATCCGACAGTGTGCGCGTCCATAAATCATCCTCAATTTAGCATTAAAACGCACCGGCGGCCATATCCAAAAGCAGCCAAAGGAAATTTGGTGTTAGCATCAAGAAACCTTTCCGGCCTGAACGTTTCTGGTTCTGGACCATAGGTTCTTTCATCCTGGAGGATTGCCCTAAGGAACAAATTGATAAGCACGATGTCATGTTAGTAAGAACGGGTATATATACCAAGAGTTGCCAATAACGATGCTTCCTCCAGGAATAAAGTAGTCACCGTAAACTATACTTTCTCAAGTCAAAGAGAGAAGAGACGTCATTAAAAACGAACCGTCGTCCTGGGTCACTCGATGGGGCACTCCTAGTGGGGCAACAGGATTCCACCTCATGACTTCTCGGCACAAAGCGTTAGTATAGGGGAGACTCTCCCAGTCAGAGAACTCTGGAAGGCGATCCATTCCTACGATGGAGTCCAGCTCGGCTTGTGCTTTTCTTTGCGCTTTTGGAAAGAGGAGCATAGCTAGGATAAATGAGTTCATGGCTGAGACACTCTATATAAAACCGTTCGTTTAGTAGACACCAGAAGCAAAACACCACAGCCCTGGGATCGAAGCTACGTGCCGTGTCAGCTCCTCCCAAATAAGCTACAGCGGAGACGTTTCGAATGACTATTTCATCGTCTGGAAGCGCATTGGACTGTTGGTTCAGTTTTTCAAGAAGAGTGACCAAAACGGAAGGTCTTGCAGTGCCAGCCCTCTAAGGCGATTACGTTCAGTTAGTAGTGGCATTATAGTAGGAATGTAAATACTTACCACTTCGCCTTTGACCTCCGCAAAAGGAACCTCAGCCGCTGCAGTTGCATGTACTCGCGCCTGTCGAGCCCATCTCTTAAATCCGCAGCCAACCATCCATTCAGGGACATGTTTTACTGCTGAAGCATGAGAAACAGGTATGATCATGATCTCTCTGGCGATACTTGCAGATGGGAATAATGTCCACCAGAAAAGTGAGAGGAATGGCCGCTTCTGCTAATGCCACCATCGCCTTCTCGGCCGTCTCGATGTAGCGGTCACCTGGTTGGATAGATATTCCGTATGTGATCTGCCCATTTAAAAAAGTAAACCTATGAGACGTCGCTGCTGAGGTTTCAAACGTCTCGTCTCACCTCCATGATAGTTGCACCGGCAAGATCCCGCGAGTGTTGTTCAAACTCGGCGGGTGTCGCATGCAGGTGGCGAAGATAGGTTCTTTATATATATACCTTTTAATACAAAGGAAATCACATGCCACAATCATACCTGTTATGCCTTGTCTGAATCTCGTTGTATTTATTTACGGCTGCCGGTTGGAACTCTTGATGAAACATCTTGCGATGTCGACGCCACCAATTGCCGTAAGGCATGAAGTTGGGAGTCCAGTCAAAGCCCAACCTTAAGATGTTTTAGAAGAACGCGCATACTCCACATCACATGACTCACAAGCCATTTACCATTGGGGAATCAAAACGGTCAGAATACAATTTGGATCGCTTCTCAAATAAATCCAAGGCAACACTCTCGGAGTTCAGGATGATGAGGGTGGTTCCGAATACATTGAGATATATGATATCACCTGGAATTGGCTTAGAAGCGCGACGAAAACTTTATGAGACGCCAACCGTATTCTTTGGCCCATCGCGTGTATGTCTTCCAACCATGATGAGTTGGCATGTCACCTAAATTCCCCAGAATCCACCTTCCAGGAGGCCCTGGCGGTAGTCTAAGACCTGGTTTAATAAAAATTAAGAGTTATAAGAGAGAAAAGTAGAGAAATTGAGGAAGAAGAGATAGACAGAAAAATATGGAGGATAGTGTGAATACTAGCCTTTGGGAATATATTCACGCCGCGTGGCCGCATAAAATAAAAGCAGACATGAGAGGAACCCTAGCGACACGACGAGAGTTGTTGCAAACATCCTGAAAAAGAATTATTGAAGCAAAAGGGAAGTTTTGGTCCAAGGAAAGGACCATGGTGCTTGCGCAAAGCTCCATTTGTAGAAAACCTGCTCTCTCATTCAGAAGTTCCGTCCAATCTTGCCAGGGCAGTTCGACTTATCAGTGTCGTTTCGATTCATACATCGGAATTCGCGGCGTGTGACCGGATCCATCTGCGACAGCTCTGCAGATCGTGAGCCCACACCTACTGCGCGCAAGAGAACTTGAGGCGTATGAAACTTACCGACACGGAATGACAATAGGGTTATCTAGGGTACCAAACGTCCCTTCAAGGCACAGGTTCTCGTGCGTTTATGATGGCGAATATCTTGGGATATTTGCCTCCTAGTCATGTTTCCTCTGCAGACTTCCTTGGCTTCCTCTCTGGCTGTCTGCAGCAGTCAAGAAGCGCAGTTTTGCGTGAAGTAGCGAGAGAGAAGATGACGAAAACAGTCCGTGAGTTTTGATTCGGGATACATATCAGTTCATAGAAAGTATCTTTTGTCAATGGCTCGGCACACCCTGCGAAAGGTACAGCCCATTGGGCTAGGTCGAGGTCGATATTTTAGAGTCTGGGCACCTCAATAAATAAAGAACGTCGTTGTCACACATGGTGAGTTGTATTTTCAAGATGCCAGTGGTCAAAGAACAATATGTCCAGCTTATCGAAGATGTGTCACGGCGGCACGTGACTCATCGCGGAGGCCTATGTTGATCTCTTGTGTAATATATAGCTCTTTGCGATTCCCGAGTCACGTTTTTGATCTCTCGCACTTGATAGGTACTGAGGGAGGTTCTGTTCTCAGGCTGGCATCTCCTCGGACCCTCGCTCACGTCACTGTCATTAGGCATCAGGAAAACGGGCACGGGCGCTCAAACGGTACATACCCATCCAAGACGGCATGTGCGATATGCACCGTTCCACGAGGATATGCACGATATATATGGTATGTACGGTATGTACACTGTATGATGATATATATGGTCTGAGACCATGAGACCATATATATCACAGGGCCGAATATATACTATATTCGCTTGTGATTACCGTGACTAATATCACTACCAAATAGTACTACTACTAGTTACTACTACTTCAAGTTCCTTGAGGGTTTGCCGGCGTGAAAAACGACTCGGACTCAGGCTAGTAAGTACTAGGTATGCACCGTGCCACTGGCAGCAAGCCGTCCTCGACCCCGGGCTCGCCATCCGACAACAGTCTGGCAAGAAGGCTCAAGACGCTGTTCCCGCCTGGGGATGAATGGCGTTGGGTCATAATTCCCGAGTCGCCGCGCAGCTCTGAGTCCACTCACTGCCAGGCTGGCGAAAATTCAGCTGCGGCATCGCCGTTGAAACCGTTTGAACTTCAAGTTGAAGCAGTGAGTCCAGCCTATAGTACTGCAAATTAAAATCACTGTTAGTAATCGTGACGCTGGCAGGCCAGTGCCATCACCGCGCCTGAAAACCGTGACCGTCCGGCACCGAGTCGCGCGAAGTTCAAGTTGAACTTGAGCCATAACGTTCGAGTCCCTCAGGCTGGCGGCGGCGGCGGCGTGACAGTGAGTGCCCCAGTAGGCTATATAAACTCACTATCAGGTAGTACTAACTTCTGAGTCGCTGGCAGGCCGCTACCATTACCGCGCCTGAAAACCCTCCGCCGAGTCGCACGAACTGGAACGTCCGAGTCCCCGGCCTGACCGTGTCGAGGTCGGCGGCACCTTCAAGGGGCCTGAGACTCAGGCTAAAATCCAAAATAAACAACTCAGGCTACGGGACTCGGACTCAGACTCCGAGTCAGCAGACGTCTCTGCACGCGGCCGGGGTGCAAAAACACGGCCGCCACTGCCAGCAGGCTGCCTCGAAGGCTCGGACTCCGAGTCGAACCACAATGGCAGCCACGAAGACCGTAACGGTCTCCTCTCCATCGATTGTCATGGCAGGCTGTGATAGTAGCCTCCCAGGCCCGGTCCGAAAGCTTCAAGTCGGATCCAAATCGTCGCCGCTCGGGGCGGTGGCCGAACTCAGCGCCAGCGAACACTCGGATGCAGATGCGGATTTCAACTTGAAGATGGAACATACACTTCAAAGGTTTATTGATGTGCGTCACAACACCCATGCACTTGAAGATAAACTTGAGAAGAAATGTTTGGCCATACGCAAACTTGAAGATGAACTTCAGCTTGAACATCAGTGCAGACGTTCAATTGAAGACAAGTTAGCACAAAGTTGTCAGGAATTTTGTGAGCTGGAAGACAAAGCTCTTATCAAGGTAATCCAGACTGTTGTGTCACAGGTATTTGCTTTGATTTCTCTGGGTCTTTGAATTTTACTCATCTGTTTTTTGTTTAAGATCAAACCTGAAGACTTATATGAGATTCACAATCAGGAGGAAGACCCAGAACTACGCTTAGAAGGGCTTGTGGATCAGGTCAGAGTGGATATTGCCATTAGAAGGGTACAGAGTAGTGGAGAAAGCTTTACACCTGAGTTTCTGTTTGCAGAAAAAAGGAAGGTGGAACAAGAAGTAGCTCTGAATGGAAAGGAGAAGAAAAAGAGGGGGAAAGGGGGGAAGAAATACAAATCTCAGGAAGAGGAATAAACTAGAATAATAAAAATTGGCCTTTAGACAAGTGTTTTAAATCTCATACTCAGTCATCTGGGTTTTTCATAAATAAACAAAGATTTCATTCAATTGGGTGATTCTAACTGATTCAACTAAAAAAACAATTTCAGAAATTTGATGTAACTAAGAAACTACTCAAAACACTGTTTGATAGGAGCTTGGTCATTGAATGAGTTGATGAAAAATTTATCATGCTTGTCCAGACATGTATTCTCATCAAAGTTAAGTTGGGATAAATCCGTGGGAAACCGTGGAACAAGTAGGCATGGGTGTACAATCCATTCCAATGGAATAATACCACCTTGTTTCCTCTTGGTGGCATTGTTTATCACCTACTTCACCTCATACATATCCATGACTACAGTGGCCTCCCTTTGAGGTGCTGAGAACCATTCAACATATGCTAACAACTTAGATGCTGAAGGTTGTTCAGTCTGAGAGCTTGAGTGCTTTCTGTGAATATCCTGTGAAGCAGCAAAAATAAGTTGCAGTTGCACAGCACGAAGCCCTGTGAAAACTGAGTTCAGTAAAAATCTTATCCAATGACCCCTAGTCTCCTACCTTCTATGCCCACTTGTTGATTGCTATCCTCACTGTGTTTATCTATGAGCACAGTGTCAAAACATGGAATGTTGCTCTTTGGAGTCTTCAGTCGTGCAAGTATACCCCTTCTTTCAACTGTACCAGCAGGATCTGGTACTCCAACCACAGGCAGAGCCACAGAGACACGAGTCCATACTGCCAGTGTCTGCCAGTGCAGAGGCAGTGGATTATCATGGACTAATTGTGCAGGCTGATGTGAAGTGATATTTGGATTGGCTTTCCCAATCAAGTACTTGTTAAGCTCCTGAGGAAGGTCTGGAATATTGTACTCTGCAGCCAGCTCAAAGATGGATTGATGAGGAAATGGTGGCTGCTTTGCAATTGCATGTGAAGGTTGGTTATAGGCCATATGGACAGTAGGCTTCAAGTGACGAACAAGAACTGGATATGTAGGATCTAGGAGTGGCTCATCATCCACTCTAGAAGCACCCCCTCTGCTTGCATCTGAGATAGCAGTATCATCATCAGCATTATCATCTTCATCTTCAGGATTTCTCTAACACCAGATCATCATCATTGCCTGTCTCGATAGACTTCTGGGTCCAGTTATCATCTTGCCAACAGTTAAAAAGTGAATGTTGGTAGATTTTGTCCTGTCCTGTCAAGTAGGTAATTATTTGGGGAATATATTCCTTTCTATTGGTGTGCTCATATGCCAGTTTCACCATGTCAATATGGTAGCGTTCAGAGATCTCAGTGCTATAGTTGTTTGTAGCACCAGCCCAGTGTATATGGTCTGGATAATGTTTCTGAGCATGTTTCTTGGGAATTGCAATGGTCATTTCCCCTCTTGATTATGCAGCCACCATCTCTGACAAATGCTTCACGGTTCTCATCATAAATTTCATCATACTCCTTAAGATGATCCAGATCAGCCTCTGTGAGATGCTTCCACTTGGCAGTGAAAATGAAGTCTAACTCAGCACGAACAGCTTTGACGATGTCAGGTTTGACTGCATTGAAGATGACAGGGAGGAATGTTCGCTGCAGATCCTTCCACTCTCGTTCTGACCACTGTGAGATTTTAGAAATCCCAGAGGAAAAATGTCTGTAGCCATGCTGTTTAGGCAAATGATGATAACACCTGTCAATGTCTAATTTACCAACAATGTTGATACACCATTGACAAGTATGGTCATGGAAAGCTTTATCATCTCCATGAAGGACATCATTGATAATAACTTTGCATATATTGCAATGAGGCAGTCCCTCCCAAAATGGCTCTTCAACTCCACTGGGATGTTCATCAATGGCTGCATTGATAAAAGCCCATGTATCTGCATCAGGCCCAACTTTGGTTCAAACATCCTTTATTTTTCTAAGGATATCATCCCCAGTACAAGGAGTGCAAACCTGGAAGCTCCCTAAGTCCTTGGTCTCTGCTAGACATGATATGCAAGAGTTTTTTCCCAGACATGCAATGAGATTTTGCTCCTCCTTGTCTGCAAGCCACAGAACCAAGAATATGAGAAATGAGTGTATCAAGCTGCTAGGATCTGGGATCTTCACAGGCTCTACACCTGCCTTCTTCAAGGGTTGCATAATGATAGACATGCATTTATGGAAAAGTCTGGCCTGGAGTCATTCACATCTTTTCATCTTTGGTTTTATTAGGGAATTCAGTTTGCTAAATTTGCACACTGGAACAAAACCAACACAAATGAATGCCCAGCGACTTGGCTGGTTCCACAGCATAGATTGAATATGTGCACTACTGACATAAATAGGGTGGACTTTTCCATCTCCAGAGAAGTTTGTAACATGTGTGGCATCTGATGCAAACATGACAGGGAGCACTGTTATGCCTTCAGGGGCCTGGCTTTGGAGTTCAAGCCAGGCATCTCCAGTATTAATATCTCCATAGGCACGACTGGCAGCATCAAGCTCTGCATCTGTGAACCAGAGCACAGGTTCATAGTTCATGAACCCATCAAATGCAGGATTTTGCTCCAGGAAGGTGAGACATTCCACAACATCTCGGTAATAAAACACAATATGCTCATTTGGGGCCTCAGGTAAAGTGATCTCATGAGCATGCCATGTAGGCCCTGCAGCCAGATGTTAATCAATTCTTTTCCACATCTCTTTGGATGTGCTAAAAGATAGTGGATTCTGTTTCATCTGAAAACAGAAGGCAGGGAAAGCATATAAGTGTATGTGCAGCTTTTTGCTTTTAGAAATCTGTTTGCAACAAACTGTCTATCTGGGTGTTAGAAATTCCAGATGTCCCAAGCCACTCTACCATACTCCATTCTGCATGACTTTTAAAGGGATAGTCAGGAGTCTCAGGATATTTCCAAGTCCTCCAAATATGCTCAAATGTAGTTTCTTCATGTCCATAAGTTGTAGATGCATCAGGAAATGGCCTCATTTCATAAATTGGCATCCCACTCCCAGTCTGTGGGACTCTGGAAGATTGTGGAGGGGTTAGAGGTGGTTCACATGTTTCAGCTGGAAACATGGAAGACTGTCTCATGTTATCATCCATGGCAGGACCAGGACCAGTATGATCTGGAGAGAAAAATCTTGGTCTCTTAGAGGGACCAGGTCTTTCAGGAGTCTTTGGACCTGTATTGAGGATATTCTGACTAGGGCCAGGCTCAGTGGCCTGCAAATAAGCTGGTTGAGATGCATCTGTATGCCGAGCAGCATATGCAGCCTGTGTTTGAACCAATGTAGCATTTTGAGTAGCTACTTCATGTCTTTGTTTGTCGCCACATGCTTTCGACTGAGCATAATGACCATTTAAATTCTTGAAATAGCAAGCACAGTACTTGAATCTGTCTTGTGCAGTTCCTGTAGGCACAGAGGGAGCCATTGTCGACTTGCTTCCAGTGATGGTGGTAACTGGCTAACGTGTGTGGTGCTTCTTTACATCTGTCGTTTGTTTTCAAGCTCTGCCACAAAACGTTTGCCTTGTCAAATTTCCTTCTGACCACCACCTCACATTCAACTACGACCCGCCCACGTCCTCCAAATCCTCAAATGATGCATTCAACACAATTATCTTGTTGATACACACACCACCCGATTTCTGGCTCTTTTTTAAACACCCCATCTCTCGCCCCATTTTTTCTTCCTGTTTCTTTCCCACTCGTTCATGAAACTTCATTCCAAGCAGTGGGTCGCCCCTCAATCCACTGGCGCTACGCGAGCGCGTGGACATGGCACTCAAGGTGGTCAAGGAGGTCAATATGCTCCCGCTACCAATGACCCTGCCGTAGCATCCCTTTCGAACCTTGGACGGTGGGCGATCGATCAAGAATCTGCCGTGACTGCTCATCACAAAGAGTACCCTCAAACTTTCCCCAATACCTCTGTTACCATTAGACTGCCTGAGGTATGTTTTTTTTTGCTTTTTCTATTTTCACCCACTGATCATGACACTTTGTCTTTGAGAAAGTCAGCATCGCCACCAGCGGCAATATCATGATGACGCCCTCAGGGGTTTGTATTTTATCACTTACTAATTCACTCACTGATTTGTTTATTTGATTTCAGAAACCCATGAGGACTGAGCAGTTCAAACACGCTTGTGTTGAGAAAGTGATCCTGCACATCGCGTTTCGAGACAAGCGGGCAGCTGCAGCCACAGCCCCATGCACATTTTGCCTCATCCCCCTCACACTCATCGTTTGGCTGTGTTGCGGTATGTATTTCCGGTTCTAATGAGTAATTACTGACCCGTTTTGATCTCAGATCCACTATGCACTTGAGGTCGAAACATTACCGAATGGTACTGCACGTCCATGGCTAGATTTCAAGACCTACAACATGCACTACACCACATACATGGACTCACTGCAAGCATTTGCTGTATCTCACCTGGATGAATCCCTTGCAGTGCAGAAGTTTCTTTGGAATTCTGGCCGGTAAGTTTCTATTCATGTTATTAGAATGAAGTGGCACATTTACTAATGCTATTGCTATCCTAGCGTCCATGCGTCAATTCCTCTTGAAGCAATTGGTAATGATGTTTCCTTTGATGAGAGCCTCAGTGAGGAGGAGTTTGAGTGGTTGATGGCTGCCAGCATGAGTGGAAGCCAGGTTGGAATGGTGGCGGCAGCGGCACAGGTTGCACAGCAGGGTTAAAATCATTCAACTAGTACTAACTAGTACTACTAGCCTAGTAGTAGTTATTACAAATTATGATATATGCAATTTATATGAAATATGCAATATGTGCAATATATATGCAATATGTGCAATATATGCAATATATATGATATGTGCAATATGTGCGTATGATTATATGAGACTAGGGCTTGTATATATATGATACAAGCAGTACATATACGCTGCATACTGTCTCACAAAATCAAACACTCATATCCTCCTCAACATCTGTGCCGTCCTGATGATATGAGATGGGGGCTCATGTAGCCGAGGTACGACCGGTATATAGGGTATAAACGCTATATATTGACTTGCCCGTTTTCCTGATGGGGGATTTCAGAGTAGGCTGTTTCTGTCCCATTTCGCATGTTGTTTCACGAACCAAAAATGCTTTGGAAAGTCCCGAGAAACCGTTCAAACTCTGATAACCCCTTTTTGCAATTGTTTCTCGATGCTGTTTTGCTAGTTAGTTTCTGCACTCCCTTTTAGTCAGACTTCAAAGATAAGTTGCCGTGTGTCCCAGCAGTTGCTCGGCTCTCACAGATTTCGTAACCCAGTGGACCTGTGGGCCATGACTAAACAAGGTCCAAAACTTTGTGTCATGTGACCTAACAGGCTAACAAGTATGTGTTGAAACCAGGGTCTTGCCAAGAGTGGGAGCGGAGGAGAAGGAATCCACCACCCAAACTCTGAGATGTGGTGGTAAAGATGAAGGATAGGTACCTAGGTCATCTGCTACATTAATGGCACGAATGACATAAGTAAGCCGTGACTCATCACTCCACACTGAGAAGACCATGCCTGTTGTGCCATAGCTAGCCAGGCTAATAGTACAACTCTGGATAGCCATTTGTACTCCGACTCGCACGAAACAAAAACCGGAACAGAGCATTTTACTGAAACGGCTCTGGAGCCGTTTCGCTCATTTCAAAATGACATACAAAATGGCCACTGAAACGGCCACTCTGATATCCCCTATTAGGGGATATCACGATGGCCGTTTCTCGCTGTTGTTTTGACCATCGTTTTGACGGCCATTTTGAAGCGTGATATCCCCCTTTTTTTTTTTTTTTTGGGGTTTCAAAGTAGTTTACAGCTGTTTTGCTGTCGTAAGGCAGACATCAAAAATTGACGCAGATTTCTATCCGCTGAAAGAAATTATCATATCTCGACGAATACGCAGTATTATGCCATGTAAATTAGCTTGTAGTGCTCAGAAAAATACAGCCTTTTTTTCCATATAAATATCTTTGCGTATTTTCGCACGTCTGAAAATGAGGTCTGGGAAGCGGCTGGGCTTATTCCCTGGGAGACAGTGGGAGTAACCTTTGGCAGTAACTAATCATTTATTTTCAGATTAATCCCTGGGTCCCCTCTCTGGGACTAATTTTCTATTCCACACTGTGTTTCAACTATTACAAGTCCTCCGAATCCGTAAGTCTGCTTACCTTATAAACCTCACACGTGACTATAGGTTTTGCGTCTCCGGATGCCTCACAATGTACCAGACCCTTTCTGACAGCGAAAGGGATACTCTATTGACCTCTGTCAACATGTCATTTATCAACGATACAAGCTCAAATTCACCATAGCCCAGATCTCAGTCAATCTTGATATCTCACGTCATGTCGTGGAACGAATCCTTCAGTTGTGGTGTAATGAAGGAGAACTCACCCCACCAGGACCTGGGCGCTTGGGTCCCCGGAAAAAGCTCATGAACCAAGAACAGATCATTGTACGTCGTTCTGTGACACTATGTCACCACACACAAGTAGCTGATGTGCCACGTAGCACCTGATCAAGCTTGTTGAAGGCAAGCCTGACCTCTATCTAGACGAGCTGCAGATGCACCTCATCGATGACGTGGGCATCATTGTCAACAGGTCGACTATCTGGAACACATTGACAGAGGCTGGGCTGACAAGGAAAAAGGTAAGTCCATAGTTTTCTTTATTCCAACCATTCGCTGATCATATCTCTTTAGCTTTCTAAAGATGCAGCAGAATGCGATCCTGCTGGCCGTACCCGCTTCCAATATCTAATCGGTAGCGAGACCCCAGATCACTTGGTATTTGTTGATGATTGTAGGATAGATTGCTGCACAACATATAGGAATTTTGGCTGGGCGAAGAAAGGTGACCGTGCTCGAGTTAGTGCCAGATTTGTTTGTGGTCTAAGGTAAGTCATTTACTCGTGTCTACTATCTATTGCTCATCGTTTCGTGCACAGATATTCCTTGCTACCTGCACTTTGCAGAGAAGGAATCATTTTTTCTGACTTGTGTCTAGGTTGTTATGATGGAAAGGAGTTTATTGACTACACCAGGTGACTTTTGGAACATATTAATCCATCGCCAGAGCCACGTAGTGTCTTGATCATGGACAACTGTGGTATTCACCTTTTGCCCATTGTCAAGGCTCTCTGTGAAGCCAAGTAAGTCACGCCTTCTTTGGCTTGGTATTGTGCTGATTTGTTTTGCTCCTGTAGAGGTGTGCAGCTGTATTACCTGCCAGGATGCTCTCTGGACTTCAACCCAATTGAGAAGGCGTTTTCTTATGTCAAATTGTTCCTACGCTGCCATGGTCCAGAAGTTTGTGCTGCTATGGATAGTAAAGATTTCTTGGAGGTTGAGTTCTGGATAGACAACGCACTTGGGACTATCATGGCAGAGAAGGCGCGCGGGTGGATGCACCACTTGGGGTATTATTGAATGGATATTATTAGTAGTAACATACATGTATTGTTGATCTGTTGTCACAATATTGTATGATCACTATTATTTCTCCATGCTGCGCACTCATAAGTACTTATTGTGATCTTGAAGATTATCAGACTTGGATTTAGGGGGTCAAAAAACATCTATTCCATAGTACTTAGTTGTCTAGTCTAGTGCATATATCTAAGTGGTTAGGCATGCAAGCCCTGCGCTAGGAATGTCTTAATCTGCTTGCATCTGCGCAAAAGCTTGTCATAAATGAAGGCGGTGTCAGTTGCTTCAAACCGGAATGCATTTCCGATCTGCTGCAGGCCCATATTGACCACCGTGTCGATATGCTTGTCAAGAAAAGAGGCGGCCGCGAACTTAGTGCGAAGGGAATCCCAGTCCCTAGTCTGAGGCGAGGCCTTCTGTTTCTGGGATGCTTCACAACTCACTAACCATTCCTCCACTGTTGGATAAGGGTTAGGGATGTTGGACGGGTTGATTGACGCCACACTGTCATCAGCAGCTTGCAGCGAATCCACTACCCCAGGTGAAGGCTGCGATGCCCAGGCAGGAGGCAGCTGTACCAGAGCGGCTGGTGCAGGAGGGTGCTGGTAGCCACCAGGGGGAGGGGGAGGATGGTAGCCAGCAGGGGCGTAGGGATTGGGCAAATTGTACTGGTGTTGGGGGTGCAAAAATTGGGTATTGCCATGCTGCCCGATGAACTGCAGCATATACATTGGGAATCCTTGCATATATTGCGATGCATTGAAGGGAGAGGGGAAATAGAGAACTTGAGGACCTGGATTCATCATGTTTACGTTCGGTTGAGGGACCTCCGCAGCCACGGCAAGGCCAGATGCAGGTTCAAGAGCCTCTGGAGGCGGCGGGCCACTCTTGAAACATTTGGCCTTAGGGGGGCAGTAGACTGTGACACCTTGATTACCCTGCGTTTAGGATAGTTAGTGAACTGAAAAGAAAATGAGAAAAAAATGGAAAAATGGCAAACCAATCTGTTTGCCCAGAGATGGCATTGATTGTATCCAACGGAATAATGCCGTCCTTGTTTGTCGACGTGGCAGTGGTCCTCCTTGTGTCGCTTACACCTCTTCAGAACTTTGGAGAGCTTGTCTGCGGCCGCCTTGATCGTGTCTGTTAAGCCCACAGCCTCATCCTTCAACATGTTATGTAATTGAACATCTTGATCAACATCGCCAACCATAGCTTTCTTGCGAGTCCCGGTGCCTGTTTTGCTCCCTTTGCGGTTGATATGGGCCGCCTGTATCTGTCGCAGAAACTAAAGGAGGTTAGCAACTGAATTTACAATAAAAAAGCCAACTTACATCATTGGGCAAATAAATGAATGTGTTTGCATCCTCACCCTTTTTGTTAAAAGCTCTAGCATATTCATTCTCAAGCCGCAACAAGTCCCCATCTGTTTCTAGGCCATAACAAACCTTTACCTTGTCTGCTGTGGTTCGGTAATAAAACACAGTGGGAAGGACCTCATCTGGAACACCCTTCCGATCGATGTGATGAAAAATAGTTGTTGCCACGTCTTCCAGTTTGGTTATAGTCACAGGAACAAAGAATCTTGCCGTAACTTCTTGACCGTTCCATTGAGGTACGGAACATGTATGTATATTTCTGTTAGAGTGTTAGAATGAATAAATAATATGAATGTGAAAGAAGACTTACCTTTTGGGTCAGGAGGAGCCTGCTTCAAACTTCTCAAAACCTTTGCAGGTGCCTTGTTCATAGGCACCGTGCTCAGGGGATTGTCAAGTTCATCCAATAAAAGGTTGTCCTCGATCATAGCCTCTTCAAAGTCCTCTCCATTGTCCTGGTAGTCGTCATCTACCTCAAAAAGAAGCGTCTTCTCTTCCAATTTTGGGACGTCGCGAATATCAACACTCTTGTTAAAAGTGGGTTTGTCATCCTGGGCATATGGATTGACGGGTGCCCTGCGTTCTCTCTTTGTCTGCAAAATGTTAGTCGCATCTAGCCCATCATAATTGCGACATTTGGTTCCAGAAACATTGTCGACAACTGTTGCTGGCTTGGCTCTTCCAGGACCTGCAGATGTTCTGACAGCGGTAGAGGTTTGAGGTGGTCTTCCCCATCCACGAGCTGGCATGTAAACAAAAGCGAGGAGTGTATAGAAGAAAATGAGCATGGGATCGAGTATGCGTATGTCACATGTTGTCACATTGTTTGTGCACTCCCACATCATGGTCAGGACTTTCTACTGTCCTTGAAGTGTAACACTAAAATGAACCTTGATTTCAGATAAAAATCCTCATTATATTCTCTTATAATCTGTGAAATCAGCTTCCCATGAATCAAAACAAGCTGACAAGTCATTTTTTGAAGCATAGTTTATGTATTGAACATTCAGGTAAATTCTAAATTATAACCTCTAATAAATCCATGTTATACTCTAGCCTTGTCTTTGCAATACCTCATAAGCAGCTCAATTACCAGACATGGAGTCGGCTTGATTCTGCTTAGGGTTTCCACTGATGAAAGTTCATAAAGAGAGAGGCTGGCATATGGTGAGACTCAAAATAGCACAGATAAAAACTCACCAGAGATCATATATACACGACAGAACAGCACATATAGCGCTGCACCATTGACACACGGATGAGTCCCAGTGCCCAAAAACAACGCTGAGGATACTCAGCATGCTGCAGACCATTTTTCCGACAAAAAGACCTTCCGGACATCTCAAGTCCACTATCAATCTGTTTGGAGGGAACGGAAGGCGACGTATGAGTCTGATTGCCAATTCTGGAGTTGCCTGCACACGTCCTATGACAGCAGCCAAACTATCCCGCTGGAGGATAGCAATACTGAGAACAAAGAAATAAGATAAGTCAGTGTTTAAAAAAAAATAATGGCATTGGCACTCACATCATGCTGCCAATGACAGACAAAAGATCGAAAACCATGTTAAACGTTTTGAACGGTGATGAAGTCTTCAACTTCAAAAAGATATCAATGAGTCCCAAAAACGCAACAATGACAATTCCAAACGTCTTTGAGGCTCCGGAGATCTCTCCCGCCACCCTGCTGCACGATGTCAAACAAAAGCAGCCCCGGGCAAACCTACTGAAGCACACAACCTTCCAAAGCAATCTTTTGGAATAAATATCTCAAGGGAGATCCTAGGAATGTCATTAGAAGGTATATACACAAGAAAACCACCTAAAATGCCACTTACAATGCACTGAGCAGGACAGAAGCAGTGTCAGCAATGAGGAAGGATTTAGAAGAGGAAAGGTGGCATCCAACTCCTGTTATAGCAAAGGTAGCACTCAAAGTCTTAGGAACAACAGGTAGGATGTGCATGGTGATGAGCTGGGTGGCTTTTGACAACATAAGCAGCTCACAGCCGCGGTTATGGTCAGTCGCAGTGTAACTCGCACACACCCGCTGTTCGGAATGCTAAAGGTGAGCAGAATCTCTTCATACATGGTGATTGAGTTTTACTTAGGGTTTTTGTCCATTTTCCAGAGCCTCCCAATGTATAAAACAAGTCGCGAGTGAGCTATGAGTGACCCCCTCTAGCATATTAGAAAAAATACGACTCATGTAGATGCCTATAAGCCATTAACAATGCCTATTTCTTATTTCTTTTATTGTACATACAATGTTCTGCCATAGAAAGCTTGTGTGTTGCCTAAATATTCAGAAAAACACCTAATATGCCCTGTAACTAGCCGCCATGAAAGCTTGCTTGAGAATGGCTGTAAAACAAAACATTTTGTTAGGATTAAACTTACCTTTTTGAAGTTCCATACTCCAGGATTTGAGACCCACAGGTGCACAAATAGGTGGTGAACAGGCCCAACCGCTTCCCAAATCTGATTTTCAGATGTGAGACGATACACATAGATATCTACATGGAAAAAAAGACTGTATTTTTCTGAGCATTACAAGCTAATTTATAGGATCTAACACTTTGTATTCATCAAGATATGATAATTTCTTTCAGCAGATAGAAATCCGTGTCAATTTTCGATGTCCGCCTTATGTCAGTAAAAGAGCTGTAAGAAATTGTTTAGATATTTTTTTTTCCTTGAGAGAAATCTGGTGCCATGAGATCAGCACAACACTCAGGTGACTTGTCACGTCACCCTGGAGTCTAGTTATGCCACGACAAACCGATCATATCAACAAACTAATGGAACTTTTTGTGCTTCAGACACTCACTGAAGGTCAGGCGGCTCTCCTCAAGCTTCTAGAAACAGACTCAGAGACGTCTGGATCTGAAGATGAAGACCCACCGCTGCCTCAGCTAAGTTCTATCTTTCTCAGTCTCCTCAATGAACTACACGCCATGCCATACTTGTGGGACAGAATCCATATCCCAAAAAATGGTGTTCAGCTCAGCCTTATGTTATTTTGCTATAAAGCTGAACACCCAGCTCTCTTCCAAAGCCTACTCCAGGTCACACCATCCACTTTCGACGCTTTACTCTCAAAAATTCAAGATCACCCTGTATTTCAAAGCAACTCGGAAAAACAACAAATCCCAGTCATTCAACAGCTGGCTGTTGTTCTTTATTGATTTGGTCACTACCAGCAAGTATGCAAAAGGTCAGACTATGGGCAGGGTTGGGATATGGAACGGTTGACAAGTGTACTCGGCGGGTCATGACGGCTGTATGTGACAATGGGTTTAGATGGGTGGTCATGAGGTGGCCAAATGACATCCAGAAGACAGAGGCAAGCAATTGAGTGGAAACCTGATCTTGCCCTGGATGGCACGGAGGGTGGCTTATGGTGAATGGAACACTCGTGCCGTTGTTTGCACAACTTGGTTTTTATGGAAATACCTGGTACAATCAGAAGAGCAACTCTTCTTTGAATGTTCAGGTATGTATTACTTATCCTGTACTACGTTTGCTGTTCCAGGGCACAGCTCATTTCAACGCCAAACCTTCGCATCATTGATTATGGTGTTGGACTTCCTGGCAGCCAGCACGATGCAACAGCATGGAAGGGCACTCAGATAATTTGGATCCCACAAGAGCACCACCGATTGGTGGGGACAGACGGGTGGGTGTGGGCCAATATGGCATACCCACTGCAGAGCTGGTGTACATCACATTTATTTGAACGTGCTCATTGGCCACTTACAGACCCAACAAAGAGCTACCTGAGAATGCCAGGTATAATTACTACATTTCTTGTGTACAGGTGCGATCAGAGCATTGCGTGGGATTTCTAAAGGGTCAATGGTTGTCTTTGCGTGGATTATGGCTTCACATTGATAGACCTGCCTACATTTGGTTTGCAACAATCTGGGTGAGCACGTGCATTGTCCTCCACAATTTTGCAATGGTACATGAAGTGAGGGTGGAGATGTAGACTCTAGAGCTCAATGAGATTTTCCATGAGGGATTGAACTTGCTGGAGGAGGAAGAGAGACTACAGGAGGGTCAGAATGCACACATAGAGCTTATTAATGATGAGCGTGAGTGAGCAGGTGCACATGACATAGACCTCATTATAGGGCAGCTGTGGCAAGAAGAATTAAAGCAAAGGCTCTTCGAGCATCTGCAAGCTTAGTGTAGCTACTAACAAATGTTTTTCTAAACTATGCGCTCACTGTGGAGCATATTCCTGGAACAGGGCATTTGAAAAGAAATCAGAACCAAGTGAGTAATCAGATTGTAAGTTTGTGAATGATTGAGGGTTGTGACCAGGTGTCAAACTTGATAACATGGTCCCAGCAGGATGGATGCCCTGCTGAGAGGACTGCTGAACCCGGGCCATTTTCATATTGGTGCTCCAGCTCCATGCGTCTCTCCATCATTGCCAACTCATGATCCAGCTTCATCCACTTGATTTGGACTGCAGTTTCAGTCTCCATCTTCTTTCATTCCCTTTGTGCATCGTTATTCTTCTTGATTATGGCGCTGATTGTAGCATTTTGAGATGCTGCAAGCTCAGATGCCTTGTCGAGGAATGATCCACGGTGACCTTTTGTGGTTAGTTGAGAGGGAAACATTGTTGATGCTTGTCGCGCATGTGTGCCTGTGAGTGCACATCCTGTCTTCGTGATCTTTTCATCTAGTTATGGTGCATCAAGGTGAGGTGAACTAGGACCCCCTTCAAGCATTCCCTCATCATATGATGTGTCTGATGTGTCCCGTAGGTCGTCCATTGAAAGTCCTAACATTGAGCAAGCTGAAGGTTGTGAGGGTACACTGGAGGCCTAGAAAGATTTTCCAGTCAGGAAAAACTTGGGAAAAACTTAATAAGGGGTCAGATTTTACTGGAGTAATTCAGGGTAAGATAATTAATAGCAAATTCCTTTCCTTATAATAGTCATAATATTTGCATAGGATTATCTCAATCATCCTGGAAAATTATGAGAAAACAGTAATGAAATTGAAATTATCTTACAGTTTTCTCATCCCAGAGTACTTTTTATAAATCTGACCACTATCTATGTTTTTCTTAGGATTTTCCAGGTGGGAAAATTTTATTATGCCTGCAGTGGGTAGTAGTACCAAGAGGTCCAAATTGGTTGTGCTGTTTGCTGATGCATCCTTGTCAACAACAGGGCTGGCCTTTGGCAAGCGTAATTGTCCCAAATCTCCTCCTCTCTCTCCTCCTCTATTAGCCCATGCCCTGTTGATACTAGCTCGTTGCGAAGTTCAAAATATTTTCTTTTTCAACCTATCAACAGTTTAGTGACATACATATGGTGTGACGAACATGAATTTTCACATGTGAATATGATTTTTGATGACATTCACCAATGTTTTGATATCAGTTACCACTGAGATCATCTTGCAAGAGAATTTTTGATCTCCTGCTGATGGTCTGCCCTTTTTTTTTTTGCCCCCACTGTTGATAGGTTCTGGTGAGTCTGATGTGTTGAAATTGAATACCTGCCGCCAGACACGGTTATCACTGATCATGTTAATAAGCCTAGATGTTAGGTAGTAAAAATCATGGTTTACTTAAATAAATAAGTGAGAGAAGTGCAAAGGAGAGTCCCTACTTAACAACCACAGCATTATTAATTGTGCTCTCCCCATCATCCCCCTCTGACCCTGCATCTTCCTCATCTCTTGTGTTTACTCTCTTTTTTTGTTTCTTGGTTTTTGAGGTCAGGAAGCTTAAAGAAGCCTCACCAGGAGAACACTTCTCACTGGACTTCTTTACATCAGTAGTCTTCTTCCGTGCCTTTGCTCATTTTGCTTCAGCCACTGCAAGGTCAGCTTCCAGAGAACTGACAGAAGGAAGAGAGATGGTGATAGGTTTTATTCTTTGCTTTGAACTGGGAATGGATACAAGAAAGAGCAGTCACGTAGTATGCAAAAGGACAGGGTCTTGCAGCTGTACAGTTGTTGGACTACAAAAATTATTATTATTCTAGTGGCACCTTCACTGAAAAATATGAATATTTGATCTTAGCTAAATATATTAATTAGAAGCCTGACACCATCATGCTGGGTGAACAGAAAATTGAAATGAGTGTCAAAACCAGAGTTGTTTCAATTTTTTGGCCATTTCAAGGGTCTTGAATCAGGCCATCAAAATGACCATCGAAATGGTCGTCATGATATCCCCTATTATATTTTGCAGGAGGAGACAGGTACATGTGCTGAACTTGAACCTTGAGTAACTCCTACCCCTGATTTTCCCTCCACCTCGACGTGGAGGTGATGAGGGAAACAGCCTTTAATCCTGTTTTGTATCCTCACAAAAAAAAACATATAAGCTGAGAGGATAGTAACAGCAAAGAGAAAATACCTTGTGTAAAGCTGTCACCAAGTTCAATACGGATCAGGGATTTGTGTTAGAACCCAGATTTGTTCCCACATATATTCCGCTTTTTCCAACATATTCCAAAATGTCTTCCAATCTTCTCCGTTATTTCCAATCACCTCCATTATTTTCACTTATCCCCATTTATCCATTCTTAGTCATTCCATTGAGATCTATATCTTCGGTCTTATGTCCATATCCATCATCCCAATCCCGTATCCAATCCATTTCGATATTCCGTATACTCGTATCTTTCCAACTCGTATCTTTCCGATTCAGACTATACTTCGTTATATATGACTCTCACATGTACTTCGTTCCTCAGTTCAATATTGATCCATCTTGACTCGATATCTCATCTAAGACTCATCTGTTCTATTCCGTTCTCCAACTTCTCTGATATCTCCAACATTCCAAATTATCCAAAATACCCAGACACAAAGGATCCAAGAGGGTGCAACCTATAAGTTGCAGCCAACGTACGTACGATCCCAACTCCGAATTCCAAACAAATCCAATGAGAGGAAATCTAGTTCATAACAGTATATTTGAACTAAACCTCTTGATTCTTCATTATGCCTTCTAACACCAGGACTCATACAACAACCACCGGAAAATGACTCCTCAAACCCAGACTTCCAAACGACGAACCCAAGGACAACAACCCTGGCAATGACAACCCCAGCATCGGCAACCCCGGCAACAGCAAACCCGGCAATGGCAACGCCGGTGACAACAACAACAACAATCAAGACGAAGGCGACAATGACAATGAAGACAAAGGAAAGGCCATGATAAGAGCTTTGAAACAGATAGCTAAACACATGGGAAACCCGACCAAGAGTCAAAGCAGAAAAACCAAACTCCACAAACCTGACACTTTCGATGGATTGGATTCCTGCAAACTCCACCCCTTCCTCCTTCAGTGCAAACTTCATTTTTGCGATCGTCCCCAGACTTTTTCTCATGATGAAGCCAAAGTCACTTACACTATTTCCTTTCTCAAAGGAACAGCATTAGATTTCTTTGAACCTGAACTCTTAGACAACGATACCTTTGAAGATCCGTCTTGGCTTACTAGCTATTGGGACTTTACGATAATGCTCCGAGAGAACTTTGGAGTGTACGACCCTGTCGGCGATGCAGAAACCGAACTCGACAATCTCCAAATGTGTGACAACCAATGCATCACCAAGTTTAATGTAGAGTTTAACCGCCTTGCCACGAGAGTCGATTGGGGCGATGCTGCCCTGCATAGGAGCTTTTATACTAAACTTCCTGACCGCATCAGACATTCTTGCAACCCAAGAGAAAGCTGATATGTTCCCGGAACTCCAACAACTTGCTAAAACCATTGACAGTCGTTATTGGGAACGGCGAGGTGAGGTTAACCATGCCACCACTTCCAAATAATAGTGGAAAATCTCAGTCCTCTGCGTCAAATTCCCACAAATCTCTGGACATTTCCAACATGCTTGGAAAAGACGGAAAACTAACTCAGCAGGAACAACAACAATGCATGTTCTGCGGATGACCTGGACATATCACAAAAGACTGCCCATGGTTGACATCCCTCAATGCTCAATCAAAGGCCCAAGCACCCTCTGCACCTCTGAGAAAACCCGAGTCCAAAGCCGAACCTACGGCCGCTACAGATTCAAAAAAATAATAAGCTGCTCTGAGACCTCTGCACAGACCCAGAGCTGCATTGATTCCATCTGTGCGTTTTCTGAGGTTTGACTCAACACTTCTGCTCTTTTGCAATCCGATTCTCTTACCATACATTTAACTTCTGGCATTTCTCCGAATACTAATATTCAAGCACTCATGGACTCGGGTTCCACTCACTGTTTTGTAGATTCATCATTCGCTTCCAAGCTTCCGCTGGAATTCTGAAATATCCCGCAGATTCTGCCAAAGCTTTTCGATGACACTTCTAATGTTGTAATCTCACAGGCTATTGATATGCCAATCCTATAAGGGCAACCTCCAGGAGAAGTGGAATATCACACTGAACACTGGTAGATGGGAATCCGAAGAGAAAAGCCTAAGGTTCCCACTGCCGAGATAACTACCTAAAGAAGTACGCAAATAAGCGCCGGAACGTACTGTGATTACGTACGGGGGTTGGAATCCATTCCCGTTATGTAACCAGGTGCTTATACGAAGGAAAATGAAGAACGAATGCACTGTGTTTACGTAACGGGGTTGGATTCCAATCCTGTTATGTAACACAAGCACTTATATGAGTGAGAATGGATGCCAAGTTACGTAATGGGGTTGGAATCCAATCCCGTTACGTAACCGGGCGCTTAAGTAAGCGAACTTGAACGAAAAGATAGGGGCAAGGGAGATAATGGGGGAAAGGGAGAAGTGGGGAAGAATAGATAGAAAGAAGAGATAATAGGGAAGTGTAGAACCACATGAAATGGGGTTCCCCTTACAAATCCATTTTCTGTCTGGTGACAATCAGGTCATTGCTATGTATGTAACACCACTTGACTCTAGCTGCTCTGTCGTGCTAGGACACAGCTGGCTCACCCGCTACAATCTGTTGATTGACTGGGTATTGGGTAGTATATCATTCGCATTCCTCAGCAGCAAGATTCAATCCCAACGTCACTTTCCACAAAATCCGCTTCCGCGGTTCCCGGAACTCCGAAATCTGTTCGTGCAGACAGCCCTCCGACATCATTGCAAGACTCACCAATCTACCTAGTCCCTGCTTCTGCATTCGCTCGCCTTTGCAAATTAGACAACGAAGAGATCTTTCAGTTATGTGTAATCCCAAAAGAAAGATCCGCTTCAGCTATCGACACTGCCCTGAATTCTGATCTGACAGCCAATCTCAATGGTGTTCCATCGGAATATCACGAGTTTTCTGACATCTTCAGTAAGAAGAAAGCGGAAATCCTCGCTGATCACCAACCATACGATCTCAAGATTGACTTGATAGAGGGAGAGAGTCCCCCCTTGGGAACTATTTATTCCTTATCTCCAGTTGAGCTAGAAACACTCCAAAAGTTCATTGACAAGGCTCTAGCCATAGGATTTATCCGCCCTTCACTTTCTCCGCACAGTGCTCCAGTACTATTCTTGAAGAAAAAATTAGGCAGACTCCGACTTTGTGTCGACTTCCACGGTCTCAACAAAATCACAAAAAAAGACCAATATCCGCTTCCCCGACTTTCTGACTTACTGGAAAGCCCCAGAAAAGCATGGATTTATAGCAATCTCCGACATGCTTACCTGTTAAATGGCCGGATCGGACGCGGGAACCGATTGGGTCGGAACTCTCCTTGACTGAAATCGGGTCACAATATTTGGAAATGCGTGGAATATTGGATGAGTCGGAGATCCGAGATCCGAAGACTGATCTATATGGGCATTAGCTTCAACTTATGGGTTGCACCCTCTTGGATTTCTAGTGCCCTGGTATTTCGGATTGAGACCGGATGGAATTATTGTAGTTCCGATGATTGGGTCTATTCGGAAAGGGTCAGTGACAAATAGTACGTGAGGACTTATTGGAGACAAGTGAGAGATTTTGGATATTCGGAATCGGAATAACCAATGCGGGAGGGGATAGGGTTAACGATAAATGAATATCGAGCAAGGGTTTTGGCTTTATGGAAAAGCGAGTGTAATCAATGAATGGGTTTTGAAATGTCGAGAATGTCGGAATTGGAGTAATAGGAATAATCAGAATAATCAGAATAAGGATTGAAAGACTTTAAGACTTGTTACGGAATGAGACTTGGAGTAATGAAGATGTAATAAGGGATATAGTGATATAAGAATGATAAGGTATATCGGGTATAAACAGGATATCATGGGTTGTAGCGAGATAGCAAGTTTTAATGAGATATAATGAAGTGCAAGTGAAGATGTAACAAAAAATGTAACGAGGATGTAATGAGATATAACGAGGATGGTAACAAGATGGTGACAAGATATATATGCTAAGGAAGGCTTGATCAAGGAAAGCATAGAAGGAACATGCGGAATTCCGAAATCGGAAATGGAAAGATAAGGGTGCGATACGGAGTTCCAAAATCAGGGCGAATATGGGGATTGAGATAAGACGTATGGGGAGAAGTAAAAATAGGATCGTGACTGAGAATGATAAATGGGGCATGACAGAAATAAGTGGAAAGGGCTTATCGGGATGCGGAAAACGTTGGAACAACGGAAGTCAGATCTGGGATCTAACATTACCATCTAGTCCGCATTGAGGGCAACAAATGGAAAACCACCTTCAGGACCCATTACGGTTCCTTAGAATGGCGTGTTATGCCCTTTGGTCTCACTAACGCACCAGCCACCTTTCAGCGATTTGTTAACGACATTTTTGGCGACATGCTCAACGTTCCCATCCTTATCTATTTGGACAACATCCTACTCTATTACAACAACTTGGAAGAACACCGAGAACATGTCCGCAAAGTTTTCCGATGACTTTGGAAAAATCACCTTTACGCAAGATCTGACAAATGCGATTTCCACAAGACCATGGTAGAATATCTTGGATATATGCTCTCCCCTGATAAACTTTCCATGGCTGACAACAAGATCAAAGTAATTCAAGAATGGCCCAAATCAAGAAAAGTAAAATATATCCAACCCTTTTTAGGTTTTGCAAACTTTTACCAACACTTCATTCACAATTACTCAACATCACAATTCCGCTTACCCAACTAATCCGAAAATCCGTAACTTGGAATTTTTCCAATGAGTGTCGGAACACTCAAAAGCTTTCACCACAGCTCCAATTCTTACACACTGGATTCCCAATTGTCAACTCATTGTGGAAACCAATGCTTCCAACTATGCCCTTGTGGCAATCCTTTCCATCATTTCTCTGGAAGATGGCAAAATTCACCCTGTAGCCTTTCACTCTAGGACTTTTATGGCCCCAGAATTAAACTATGACGTTCATGACAAGGAATTACTTGCGATTTTTGAAGCTTTCAAGATTTGGTGACATTACCTCGAAGGTTCCGGTTACACCATTGACATTGTAACCAACCACAAAAACCTCGAATATTTCGCCACCACCAAGCTTTTAAACTGACAACAAGTCCGATGGTTGGAATACATATACCAGTTCAACCTCGTTATCTGATTCTGACCTGGAAAACTCAGAACAAAACCAGACTCTGTAACTAGACGAGGGGAAGTCTACC
This sequence comes from Ramaria rubella, assembly GCA_015039355.1. NCBI lineage: Eukaryota > Fungi > Basidiomycota > Agaricomycetes > Gomphales > Gomphaceae > Ramaria > Ramaria rubella. The sequence continues at coordinate 112,963 of MU134430.1, read as the reverse complement.
CTGAAGAGGGGAGTAGTGACTATGCCAGCGTTAATCTGCACAATTTCTGCCCGATATTCACTAACAAACAGCTGTCATTGTCCCTCCGATCCACTTCACTTAACAATACAGTTCTCCGAGCAGTTACTAGCATAGATTTTGAGAAACTTCACGAAGAAATCTGACAATCCATTTCCTCCAATCCCACAATCTCTGACTATCCCATGAAGCTTCCAAATCCCCATCAGTCAGTAGATCCTCAAGGACTTCTGCAACTCGACAACCAAATTTACGTTCCTGACGCCGATGATCTCCGACTCTGTGTTTTACAATATCTGCATGATCATCAAATCTCCAGACATTTCAGTCAAAACATGTAAGATACTTAAATGATGTCACACAAACTGTAAAGCTCTTAGTGTGTCACACTAAACAGACTATGCTGAGGTGTATATTGGTGTCTGCGAGTTGTGTGGTTACAAGTAAGATTAGGTTGCTTATATAATTAGTTGTGAACAACTGTATAGTTGTCCACTATACAGGTGCTCCTAGTGGGCGGCTGTACATAATCTTATCCATAAGTCACTCTGGTGACTTATATTCTCTAAGTAGTAGCATATATGCTACAATAAGAATCTACATTCTTACATCCTCCCCACAGACCAAACCTCATGAAGGTTTGGGCAATGTTATGCTGATGGAGGATCAGCATATATGGGTGCAGGCGCAGTTGAGGAAGACTGTGAGGCTACTTTGACAGAGTTGTTGTAGTAAAGGGAGTCGGCGGGGTCGACTTCCATGGGGTTGTCCTCTGCAATGTGAGCGGAAGCGGGCATGGGAGCAGATGGAGCGGGGGGTCCCGTCGACAGCACATCCGTACGTGCCTGCAAGTAGGGAGGCCCTCTGCCTCTGTCTAGCGACAAATTGTCGTCGGATGTGCTGGGTGATCCCCAGAACCCTGGTGGATGCACGGGGGTAGGTATATGAAGGCCGGTATATTTCCGGCCTTCACAGGCGTTGAGTATCTTTTGCGCAGTCTCGTTGTAGCAGATCTTGCTCTACTTGCGCACAAAATAGGGCTCTATATTGATTAGAGCCTTAGCGGGGTCTATCCCAGCATAGGTACCTAGCCACTGGGCTAGCTTGTTGAGTGACGTCTCCACGTGGGGGCGTTTCCATTCAAATGCCTTCCCAACGCTAGTTGACAATAGCATTAGGAGACCTTGCCGCCAGCATGTACCGGCAAGATCGGCCCACTGGCCACGGACTGTAAACAGTTCCATGAGTTTTGAAGAAAGACTAGGCTGTCTTTCTTTGGCTTAATGAGTTTAAGCCAAACCCATATGTCCACATCCTCCAATTGGAGGGTGTTATCCATAAGCCCGCAAATGGTGGGTGATACCCCCTCTGGGGAGTATTCTATTGTGCATAACACATCCCTAAGGTTGGGAGGCGTGTCATGAGCAATCTCGAATGCTGGCACTTGAGTAGCCAGGCGTTGCTCGTGATCAGCATGCTTGATGATTGCATGCTGCGCGACATGGCAAATGTTGCGCGCGCAAGCGTGAGCTGCTCAACAAACTTAGGGTTGTTGAGCTGGCAGGTGTCAAACCACTCTGCAGGTCGACGGCTTGTGTGCACCACATTAGGGTGCGGTGCTTTTCCCAATGGGCGGGGTAAATATCCCGTCTGCGTTGCAGGCGGGTTGCCTATGGCCAGGGCGATGCGGGCATTCAGACACACAGGTTATGGCACCGCTAACGCTCACTTCATGGATGCGGTTTTGAAACCGGATCAAGTTGGTCCTACCAGTGAAGCACCGGTAGATGGCATAGAGGGACTCACGGAGTCCGTCACTGAGTCTGGCAGCAATGTCAGATTGATTATAGTTGGCACCAATTGCATCGACTTCATAGTGGATAACTTGTCCGCCATTTTGAAATTAAGCTGTCGCTCCTTATCGAGAGCAGTGTGAAGTGTATAAAGCTCTGAATGGAGCTTGCGTATCTCCTCCTTGTAGGAGGCTACTGCGTCCTTAATAAAAGGATGCGCCATTTTGGCGAGTAATGGTGGCCAAGCCACTTTTAATGCATGTTCAATGTCATGCATTCGAGGGTCAATAAGCTGCAGTTTTGCAGCTTGTAGCCAGTGCTGGGTATATGCATTGCACTCTGGGCAGGAGTCGCAATGGATGATAGTGATGGCATCCTTGACGCCATGCAGTCCAGCTCTGCTCCTTTGGAGCATAGCAAATTGCTCAGAGGCACTAGGTAGTGCCTCTGCCAATAGGTGTAGGTGGGACGCTTTGCCCTCCATGTGTACTGTCGCTGGTACACTCGCACTGGTGCAGATGTGGAAGTGGGTGGCAAGAAGCCTTTAAGTGGCAATAAAATTGTCGCTTAAGTTTTAAGGCGAGCACAACCGCATAACGTGACCTACTCACGTGACTGCGTCATGTCACATGAATCACTGACACAATGTATGTTTGTGTCGAGTCCTTTTCTTAAAGAACTCACTTATTGCCACTATTGTGCCTATAGGGCACAAGTAGGAAGCTTGGCAAGCTCTCGCGGCTTCCTAACTCCCCTCAGATCTAGATAAGCATCTAGCACTTCTAACTCTCTGCATGCAGAGAGTGGCTCCCATGTGACATCTCCCAATGTCCACCACACTTGTACCTCCAACTTGGAGTCTCTAGTCCAGTGATGAGTCAGTATCTCATCTACGAACCATTCTGGTTCATCTGTTTGGAGTTGCAATCTGAAACGATTGACTCAGGTACTCCGTGCAAGCATACTACCTCTTTGAGGTATAACCACGTGACTTGTCACGCAGTAACTCTTGTCATAGTTGGCACGAAGTGCACCATAGACGTGAGTCTATCAATCATGACTAATAAATAGTCGTGACCCTTGGATTCTGGCAATGGACCAACAAAGTCCATTCCGGTAGACTGCCATGGTCTATCAGGTATCGGCAGGGTATGCAATAGCCCTGCTGGTTGTCTATTGTCCTTCTTTGCAGCCTGACAGGCTGCACAGGATCCACAGAACAATTCTATGTCGGCTGCCATTCCTGACCACCAGTACGATCACCTGATGTACTTGTCAGTTTTGAATTGTCCAAAATGGCCAACTACTCTATGTGCATGATCAATAATTATCTCAACCATTCTCCTCCCCTTGGAAAAAACTTCCCGGGGAAGACACACAATGTCTTTATTGAACTGGTTCTTTGTCCAAACCAGTCCATTTTGCACCCCAAATCTGGGGTGAGCCTCAGGATTTGCCAATACTTTCTTGAGTATTGGATCGGTACCATAGCCATTGGCTACGGCCTTTCTTAGGTCAAACTCACATTCTACGTGTGAACGTAGACTCTCTGAGTCTGCACCTGAGGCTGTAGCTAGTACATCGTCTTCCTCATCACCTTCCACCTGTGTGGAGATACTTCCCTTACTTTCTTCATCTGCTGCACGTCAATGACCCGCTGCTCTGTCGCCTCTTGTAGTCACTGTGACCGTCGTGCTGCGGCCATTCATATTTCTACGAATCGATCCGTTGGGAGAAACTCTCCTTCTGGATATAGCTGTACATCTGTGTCGATGTATTCTTCTGCGGGGTGACTTTCACCCTGCTTATCGTTCTCATAGTAGTGCAACAGACAGTCGGCTACCTTGTTCTCCACCCCCTGGTACATGTACCGTGGTATAATTGAATCTGGAGAGAAATTCCCACCAGTGCACTTGTCTGTTGGACAGATGCTGTTGTGTCTCAAAATATTCGAGACCTTTGTTATCTGTCATCAGTGTAATCTGGCGACCTGGAAGCTTATCCTCCCACTTCATCAGTGCTTCTAGGATAATGATTGTCTTGTGCTCATCGTTTTGTAACACTGTTGCATGGGACTGAATTTCTTAAAAAGAAACCCTGCTGGACGACAACTCATTCAGTCTGGACCTTGTCTGTAAACTGCTCCAACTCCAGATTTGGAACTGTCTGTCACAACCCAAATGGGTTCTGAACTAGCGTGGTTTATAGGCTTCAGAATTGGAGCCTTACACGCTAGTGCTTTGATGGATTCAAAACACTTATCCATCAAGGGCATCCATTGAAATGTCCTGTTGATTCATGCACTCCCTGATAGGGGAGTTGTATACGCTGTCAAATCTGGCATATATGGTGCCAGATACTGAACGAGTCCTAGGAATCTTTGGACATCGTTAACTGTTCGAGGTCTTCTCTAACCTCGAACCTTCTCCATTTTATCTGAGTCAGCATGTACCCTTGTCATCTATTATGTGACCAAGACATTCCATGTGAGGCGAATACAAATCGATCTTGGATCGATTTCCACTGAGAAACAAATGTGCCTCACATAATATTTCAAACACCTTTCTAAGGTGTTTTTCGTGCTCTTCAATAGAGCTCGAATAGATGAATATATTGTCCAAGTATACGTGGACTGATCGACCAATTGGGTTATGAAAAATCAATGTCATGAGACATTGAAATGTAGATGATACATTACAATCACCAATCTGCATAACCCAGCTTTTGAACGTGCCGAATATGGTCGTGAAGGCCGTCTTATTGACGTCCTCCTCGACTACGCATTTGTTTGTATGTGTTGGACATGTCAAGCTTGGATCGGTATGCAGCAAGAGCTACGTCGTGCCGGATTGTATCCTGGTCTGGGAAGGGCGTAAAATCCTTCACTGTGTTGTCATTGCGTAGACGTAGGTCTATCGCTGTTCTGAGCTTTCCGTTTTCTTTGGAATGCATAGCGCTGGCGCTGCAGAACATACTGATGCTGCTACCCACCAACCAGCAGTGGTATACCAGTCGACTTTGTCAATCAGTTTGTTTCAAAGTGCTTCTGGGCACTTTGGTAATCAATAATGAAACTGTTTAGTTTCATCCACGAACTTAATTTTGTGGTTGTAAGGGGAACCCTTGAGAGATCCCTATGACTCCACATTCCTTTATTTTTCCATCAGGTTTATCTATTCTTCCTCATTCCCCCTCCTCTGCTCCCTATCTTTCTCATTCTCTTCTCGGCACTTAAGCGCCGGTTGGCTTACGTATGCAAAGTTGTACGGCTTTGCGTACATAAGCATTCTGCTGGTTATTTCGGAGTTATTCCCCCATTAGGCAGTTACTTTGGCAGTGGGAGCCTTAGGCTTTCTCTTCAGATTCCCACCTGCCAGGTATGTATCTATGTATGTAGCTTCGTGTGTACTTATATATCTTCGGATTCCCACCTGCCAGTGTGATATTCCACTGCTCCTGGAGGTTGCCCTTATAGTAGAAATGCCTGTCAACTTACTGGACCAGCTACTGTCGCTAATTGTCTCTGAATCAACTTCTTCAGGTGCATAGTAGCTCAAAACCCCTCTGGTACACTCTCTACATAACACCCTATATTCCATCTATCTCCACTATGTCTACACCCATCTCTGAAGACCCTATTCCTTTCGATTTCCAAGCGGCTTACAATGAGCTTCACCAACATGTCGCTGTCCTGGAGACTGCCCTGCATGTCGAAAGAGAGGAGAAGGAATTGTTACCACAGCAACTCTGGCAGACAGATGTCCAAGTACACACCTTGAACCATGATGTTGCCAACCTCGCGACCACATCACTCTCCCCTCCCACCACTCACAAACACGCAACACCTGCCACACCTGCTGACTTCACTGGTGACAGAGAGAAAGGATGAGATTTCCTAAACTCATGCAAGCTCTACCTTGCCCTGTGCCCAACCCAGTTTGCCAATGATCACGCCAAGGTCCTATGGGCCCTGTCATCCATGAAATATGGTTGTGCCTCTTCCTTAACTACACGTATCTTTGAGATGGAAACCAAAACCGGCAGGCCCACTCATCCTTCTTGGGCTTCCTTTGAAAAGGCATTCAAATCGACATTCTTCCTTCCTCATGAAGAGACTACTGCTAGGACCAAGCTTGAGTCTTGTCAATATTATCAAAATTGTTGTACAATTGACGACTACATTGATGAGTTTGAAGAATTGGTTGAGATGTCTGGGTATATGGAACAGGCCTCCCTTGTCATGAAATTTCGTCACGGTCTAGACCCCTCTGTCCAAAGTCGGATTGCAAATATGGTTGAAGGACGCCCCTCAGACAATGACCTCTCTGAATGGTTTTCAGTGGCTAGGACAATTTCACAGGTGCGTGCTGCCAATGAAGCGTTTCAAAGTGCTTCCTGTGGTACACCAAACACTTCTACCCACCCCACTGTTGTCTCTACTGGTCTTATCCACAGAAGCCCACATCCACCTCACCAATATGACTCAACACTGCAGCTTCAGTCAGCCCCACCTGCTGTCACTACAGCTGTTCAGCCAGTAGCCATGGAGGTAGATGCCACCCGTCATCGCCAATCCAGTTCCTTGGTCTGCCATAGGTGTGGAAAACCAGGCCACTTCTCTTGAGAATGTCCTCAAGCCTTTGATGTCCGTACCATGACCACAGAGGGGAAGGATGAATGGATCACCCACTTGATGTCATCTGCTGATCATAGAGCTGCAAGCCCTGTCAAGGAGGATGGTCCAGAGCCTCAGGAAGAAGAAGAGGATTTTGTGTCACGCAGCAGGTGAATTGTGGGCCCCTGCTGCCAACTTCCAATCATTTTTCTCCACTGCTGTATAATCAGGTAAATGATGAATATATGGATTTAGAACCTGATTCCTCAGCTACGGAGACTGAAATGCTAGACACACAACCCTTAACTCCTCCCCAGTCTCAAACTTGCTTCCGTTGCAAAAAATGGGAATGAGATCTTCCTGGACAGTATGTTGTTGCCTCCACCCTAGGCCCAAACACCCTCTCTCTCCAAGTCGAGCTTCAAACCACCAATACGGCAGAGATCAAGTTGGTTTGCACCCTACTCGACTCTGGTGTCACTGGTCTGTTTATTGACTCAGGATTTGTTCAGGAAAACCGCCTCACTGTACGACCACTCTCTCGTCCTATCCCCATGTACAATGTTGATGGTTTGCCCAATGAATCTGGATCTATCACTGAAGTTGTTGATCTAATTCTACGGTACAAAGACCATTCCGAGAGAGCCGTGTTTGCTGTTACGTGCCTAGGCCGTCAACATATGATTCTTGGCTACACCTGGCTTTAGGACCACAACCCAGAAGTTGACTGGAAGTCCCAAGAAGTACAGATGACTCGGTTTCCTCCCCAGTGCCATACATGTTGCAACATCATCAAGGAAGAACATTGGAAGGCCCTACAACTGCGCACCTGCTGTATTGGCCCTTGCCCTATTCTCATGCATGATTCAGATGGATCAACAGCTGAAGAAGAACTCATCCTGAGTCAACAGTATGGGAGTGATTCTGAAACAGCTGAAGACACATCTGATGAAGCTATAGAAGAGGGTGATTGCATTCTAGTTGCCATGCTCCCTCCCCAAGCTGAGTTCATTTGTGCTTCTTCAACAACATCCCAATGCCTTGCAGAAGCTGCCTGGTGCACCTCCCAACCTTCAGACACTCTTCCAGACTACCTGTCCAACTATGAAGATGTCTTTGCAAAGGAGTCGTTTGACAAGCTTCCAGAATGCAAAGCATGGGATCATGCCATTGAGTTAGAACCCAGAGCCAACCCCAGAGCCTCACCCAAGGTGTACCCCCCCTCCCCAGGAGAACAGGCTGAGTTGGACAAATTCCTCGAGGAGCATTTGAGCACAGGACACATCCGACCATAGAAGTCACCAATGGCCTCACCAGTGTTCTTTGTCAAAAAGAAAGATGGTGCCCTACGGTTTGTCCAAGCCTATTGTGTGCTGAATGCAATGACAATCAAGAATCGCTACCCTCTCCCCTTGATTTCTGACCTTGTCAAAAGCCTACGAGGGGCCCACTACTTTACTAAGCTTGATGTTTGTTGGGGCTTTAACAATGTCAGAATCAAAGAGGGTGATGAGTGGAAAGTGGCATTCAGGACAAATCGGGGACTGTTTGAACCTCCAGTGATGTTCTTTGGCCTCACTAACAGCCCTGCCACCTTCCAGACTATGATGAACAACATCTTCCATGACCTCATTGCTGAAGGTGTTGTGTGCATTTATCTGGATGACATTCT
>MU134430.1:45877-97002 GCA_015039355.1 Ramaria rubella | reverse complement strand
TTTACTCCAGCTTTGGCAAGCACAGACTTGTCTGGCTCGCTGTCCTTGTGTTTCTCAAGGGCAGCTCGCACCATCTTTGCGACTCCATCTACATATGCAGACGGATTTCCTCCTGCCTCCTGAATCCTTCGTTCAGGATCCGTGACTGCCAGTGATACCGCACGCGGTATCGCTTGTATTTGCCTGTGCGGCCGGGGGACGTGAGTATTCACATCCTGCTGCACTGGTGTATCGATGATGTCTTTGTCAATCTGATACAACGGTCGACATTTGTCAGCCATTAGAAACGCATCCCTCAGTCTATAGCTGCTACTGAGGACAAATCGAGCTACTCTCGCGGACTCAATCAGTTTTGAAAGGCATCGCCTTCGATCCCCACAGTATATGCTTCTTCGACTAGTTTATCCGCGTGTTTAGCACAGACCTCTAGTGCACAGTGCTTCCGTCGCACTGCGTTTTGTTCGATCCTATCCCAGTGATCGAACTTGCGCTCAAGACTAATGTGAATGCTAGTTGTGGTACTGACACTATCGGTGTCAGACTTCATCATCTCCCACAGTGACTGTTGGGTCACTGCATTGAGCACTTCTTGCTCATTATACTTTTTTTTGATCTGCGAATTCCTTTGTGGATATTTTCTCTATCGCGAGCCTCTAGCTCAGGATCTGTCTCTTCCTCAGTACGCCGGCACGTACTGACGCTGTCTTGCTCTATCGTGACACTAGGTTCTCGAGGACCACTTCTAGTGCTCGGCCCAGACGGAGGTGGCATCCTCTGTCTGTCTTGCTTCCTGCAAGCCTTTTCTGCCTCACGGTCTACTTCACAATCCCTATTGGGATTGTTGCCACAATCGGGGGCCTTTCCTCGCAAAGGTCCCTGTACTTCCTCCTCCAAGGACTGTATTAACAGTTCCATGCCATCTCCTAATGCATGGAGTTGGTTTGCGGCTTCATCCGCTGCACGAGCTGCCTCAGCCGCTCGTTGGCTCACTTCACACGTAGTGCCTACATTTTTATGGCTCACATTTTTACGGCTCTCTTTGAGGGCCATAATCATCCAGGCAATATGTCCGGTTGTACGTTTGTATCGCCGTGTTTCTTCATCCCAGCGCACCAACCCCTGCTCTATCGTCCCTGTTTGGGATGGTGAACTTTGCGATCTGCGATGTTCTTGGATATGCGGGAGCTGCGACATTTGCAACCCTGGCGAGTTGTCCGTGTCGCTCGTTGGCGGCTCTCTCGACTCATCGAGAGACGATCATAACTTCAACCTAGTCAAATTTCTCTTCTTTCTCTTAACGGACAATATCTCGTCCGTTTCTCATTCCTCCAGTGCGGATCTTCTTGGATCTGCCGATAGTCACTTTCGACTCCTAGAGTTGGAAGCTACAGGTGTCGTAGTATCACGAGGACTAGTTACCCTTGTTGGCGTTCCCGTTCACCTGTCCACATTGTGGGCAGACTCAGTTCTCCTGTCTGGGCCCTTGGTTGTGGCTCCAGACATATATGGATCCTCTCCAGATCTAGACGTTTGGCTTCAATTCCTTATCGACGCCATAGATCTACGATCTATCAGCCACACTGTGGTGTTCTTCTATTGAATTTAGAAGAATAAACAGTAAATGTCTGTTTACTGTTTCCAAGGATTCCGGCGAGTGTTAAACTCATCGGTTTTTGGGTAACAAAAGATCGGTTGATCTTTTTTCTTTATCACAGTGCTGCCAATACTATTGGCAGTCAAAAAAGTGTAAGACTCTTAAACTGTGTCACACAAACAGACTGAGCCAATGTATATTGGAGTCTGCGACTGGTGTGGTTACAAGTAAAAGTTATATGCTTATCTAATCTACTTGTGGACAACTGTATAGTTGTCCACTATCTACGGGCACCCCTTGTGGGCGGCTTATATAATACAAACTCCATAAGTCACTCTGGTGACTTATATTTACTAAATAGTAGCATATATGCTACTGTAAGAATCTACATTCTTACACAGCAGCTATCGCTAGAGGATTAGGTGAAGCCACTGTGAAACCTCCCTACTGACAACAGTTAGGAATGATGTATACAGAAAAGACTCAATCATTCACCTTCATTACCAATACCCAAGATTTTGCTGCCTTGATATCGCTTCAAATCTTCATCACCTTGGCTGGAATGGTGAACTTTGGTTGTACAGACAGACGAGCTTCCATTGCATCCAATAGCTTATCCTGTTCTCAATATCTGTTAGCGACAGGTATCAACAAGAAACGATCCGACTCACATCTATACCCTCCATTTCCTTCACCCACTTTTCGATTTCTTCAAGGAGGCTTTCACGTTGTTCGGGTTCAATCAACGCCTTGGTCTGGAACTGTCTTAACAGAGTGTTGAAAGAGGGCACCATTGGAAGCAGAATGAAGACTCGTTAAAGGCTGCACCTGCTTTTATGTTAATGATGTGTGCTGCACATGGACCAGGCTACATTATCGCTGGTGCGCCTCTCAACGCCTATCAGGATGTGCACGGACCACAACGCTATCCGACAAATCAAAGCAATTCTCTATATGTGTCACTGGGGCTCCGAACTAGAAGGGGGGCTACTGTCATGATTCAACACTGAACGACACTTATCACTGTCGCCATCCCCTCCATGTCTTACCGACACTAGCGACACTAGCGACACTAGCAATATTTGCCATCAAAGATTGGATCACTCACCCTAACAACCGATCATCAATATATGCAGCTCCAATATCAGTAGATAGGAACATCAACAACTACAAAAGCTATACCTCCATTTAGCATACAGTTCACATGGTATCTATCTGACTTTGGTGAATACACCTAGTATAAAACAGTAGGATAGAACACATGTATTTCTTTAGTTCTATTATCATAAGTCTTCCCCCTCTCTTTACTTGGTGTCGTCTACACATCTAAGTCAAACAACAAGTCTAACGACTATTCTGAACTCATCATCCTCTCATCTTTATCTCTCTCCATTCTTAATGATCAATGTTGATAGCATCACCAGAACTTTGTCTGCTAAGTAAACTCTACTTTCTTCTTTCAAATTCCCTCTCTATTCCAGTTTCGACAAGTAGGCACCATCACGGTGCCATTTCCCTTGCCATCTCAGTCTGTACACTTTGCATACATCGTCACTAACACTTTCGGCTTCATCGGAAGGGTTCTTTAACCACATTTGTTGTTACTGACTTTTTTCTGTCAAAGATAACAGGCCAAAGGCCCTACACACAGCATTTGCTCCAAGCCGCCAAACTGCGGCTTATAGATCCTCAAATGCGCGACATTGAACGCACATTAAAAGTGGCATGGCCACCTTTGCTGGCCAAAAAGGTGTGTCCTTTTATTAAGGACGCTGTATCCTCTTACAAAGAGGAAACACACAAGCTCCATTAAGAGCTTGATAAGTTATGCACTGCTCTTGACAAAGAGAGGCAGCGAAATTGTGAGATGGCAGATAAATTATCCACCATGAACTCGATGCCACCAGCGCCAACTCTAATCAATCTGACCTCCTTGCCAGATTCAATGACAGACTCAGTGAGTCCGTCTACTCCAACTACCGGTGCCTCACCTGTAGGACCAAAACGATCCAGTCACAAGACCGCATCCAAGCAGCAAGCGTTAGTGGTGCTGTACCCCGTGTCGCTGAATGCCCGCATCTCCCCTGCCATAGGCGACCTGCCTGAAACACAGACAGGATTCTTGCCCTGCCCAAAAGCACCACACCCCACAGCGGTACAAACAAGTCGTCGACCCACATAGTGGTTCAACACCTGCTCTCTCAACGAACCTAGGTTTGTTGAGCAGCTCACACTAGCGCGTGCGACATTTGCCATGTCGCACAGCACGCCATCATCAAGCGTGCTGGCCACGAGCAATGACTAGCCACTCAAACGCCAGTGTTTGAGATCGCGCATGATACACCTCCCAATCTTCAGGATGTGTTGCGCACCATCGAATAGCCCCAGAGGGATTGTTGCCTGCTATCCATGGGAATGGAGATAGCATCCTCCGTTTAGAGGATGTTGACGTTTGGGTTTGGCTCAAACTTATCAGACAGACAGTCTCGTCTTTCTTCAAAAGCTCACGGAACTGTTTACAGTCTGTGGCCAATGGGCTGATCTTTCTGGCACTTACTGGTGGCAAAATTTACCGACACTGCTGTCCACCAGCGTCGAAATGGCTTTTGAGTGGAAACACCCTACTGAGGGCATGTAACTTGATGAACTAGCCCAGTGGCTAGGTATCCACGCAGGGGTAGACCCCGCAAGGGCTCTAATAAATATAGAGCCCTACTTCGTGTGCAAGCAGAGTAAGATCTGCGATAATGACACTGCGCAATGGGTACTCGATGCCCGCAAAGGCTGGCCATTCACCAACCTTCATATACCTATGCCCCCTTGTCCCCCAGGCTTTTGGGGAGCACCTACTACGTCCGACAATGATTTGTTACTCGACGGATGAGGTGGAGGGCCTCCCCACTCAAAGGCACATATGGATGTGCCATCGACGGAATCCTCCACTTCAACTGCTCCCACATCTGCATCCGCTATCGCAGCGAATGACAACACTATGGAAGTCAACCCAGCTGACTCCATCTACTATGATGAGACCGTCAAAGTGGCTGCACAGTCGTCTTCGACTGCACCTGCACCAGTCTATGCTGATCCTCCATCAGCGTAAAGTTGCCCGAACCACCTGAGGTTTGGTCTGTGGGGAGGATGTAAGAATGTATATTCTTATGGTAGCATATATGCTACTATCAAAGGTATATAAGTCACCAGCGTGAGTTGTATTATATAAGCCGCCCACTAGGGGCGCTTGTAGATAGTGGACAACTATACAGTTGTCCACAAGTAATTAGCTAATCAGACTTTACTTGTAACACGCTACATCACAGCCACCAATAAAATTATTGACTCAGTCTGTTTTGCGTGAAAAGCAAAGCTTTACAGCCAGTCAGCAGTATATATTTCTTCCAAAATTTCATTGTGAACTTAATCCTATCGAACCATTGTGGGGTTTTGCAAAGCACAGTATGTCTTATGTTTTATAAATTGTTATTAATCTACAGGTCTTGTCAGAATTCTCTGAAGTTGCAGATAGCAGCTTTGTAACAGCATGATGTGAGGTTCTAAGGTGCCTGGACAAGTGCAGCACTCTCATCATCTGGCAGTTTTCTTCACAAATGTGATAGATACATAGATACCTACAGGAAAGGCCTTTCCAGAAAGGATGCTGACCATGCAGTCAAATAAAATAAAATTGCACCGGAAAGTGGGGTGGGGTATTGTCACAAATATCAATATGATTACATGATATGATTTTTTAGAGGTTAGGAAGCAATAAATGAGTGTCTAAAAACTTGGAAAAGACAATTTAAAGGTTCTGCTAATTTTCGGTATTTTCTTTGGAATTTTCTCAGCTATTTTCAGTAGGAGGGGTCAAAATTTGAAGGGCAAAATTTTCAAAACAGCTCTAGGCAGCTGGGAGGGTTGGTTTACTTCTAAAGCATGTCTATTAGAGTCTACCTATGGTGTTTCAAGACATTATGATGGTTTTTGGTGGAGGAGATTCAAGTCAAAGTTTCCCTGCCACAGGATTAGCCGACTTTGTCATGAGGTGACCGGTGGCACTGTGTTAGTCTCAATTTTAATTCCGAAATCTTGTCATACTAGAGCAGCTCGGGGTGCCCCCGTGACAGACCTTTCTCCAACATATGTAAGTAGATACATTGTACATGATCATGTTACAATTATTAAACCTATGTTTTTTTTTTCAAAAATATCATGTGGTCCCTTCACAAACATCTCTGCAGCATCCTCTGAATTAGCTATCCTTTTTTTTGGTAGGTTACTGTGCTTTGGGTCTAGGTTCAGTTACTACTCGCATTTTTCTGTGTCAAGTGTGTCAGTGAATTAATTTTATGAGTTTAAGATACAAATTCCAGTGACTGGAAAGAATGCAATGCAAAAGACGGTCATGTGACAGTTGCACCGCATTTACCGACGACTGATTGCAAGGACAAACATTGTTATTGTTGACATTTCAACGTCTATGTGGTGTTATTGTGTTTTTCTGGACAAAACACCATTAGACATGACTTCAATGACGAGGTGTTCATGCAAGAAATGATCCAAAGAAGACAAGAGATTACAGGAGTTCAATGCCATAACACAGCAGTGGTGGGGGACAATATGTAGGTTATGAATACATGCTTAAATATATCACAAGAGTGATGCTACTTATAATCACTAAAGACAAATGGAGGAAAACATGTGATAGATGTACAACAGATATATGGAAAAAACCCAAAGGATCATAATATGAGTACTAGGAACAGATACAAGTATATAAATCAAGATACTGAGTTTGTCACAAATCCTGTCGCATTTTGACAGGGGAGAGGACTAGAACAGCATGGGGTGGCCCCATGACAGACCTTGCTCCACTGCCATTTTACAATGATCAAATGCAGTTTTAAATAAACATGCCTTCTTTCCAAACTTTGAAACATGGTGTCTTTGTAAGTCTCTTTTTAGCAGGTTTTCACTCCAACTTGTATTCAAGTGGTGTTCCCTGCTCAATATGAGATCAATACAAATATAGAACTGGCAGGTCAAGAGCAGACAAAGCTAAGCCCCTCATGCAGTACAAATGTGAGAGGGACTTGGAAACAGCACACAGAGGCAGTTTCTCAACAGGTTTGATCTACTCTTCAAAAATATCCACTAGCAATGGAGAAGCAGCCAAGAACAACCCCAGTTACAGAGTTCCAGAGTTCCAGAGCTGCAGAGAGGAATCAATAGACAGAGCACAGAGAACAGAAGCAGGGTGTAAAACACTGCAAAGTGGGAGGAGAATACCTATATATCAGCAATTGAGAGTAAATTATCAGACTGAGTCCCACTCCAGTAGCAAAGTAAAAAAATTGTCAGTGAGGCAATAGGCAGTTGAGTGAGTCAGAGTCAAACTTTAGTTATGTAAAGTTTATATGTAACATAAACAATCAGTTCAAAGTCAGCAGAGGTCCACCTTTGTGGTGGCAAGGTGGGGATGAATAGAATCTTGAGGTTTCCATGGCTGTGCGGCTTGGGATGGTGGTTTTTCTTCTTTTGCATTCACTATTCAAACTCCAACTACATTGGTCCACTTGAACAAATGCAATGTTCCCATGGGGTGCCCCAAGGCCGAAACCTTGAAAAAACAACATATGCTTGATCAAAGTCATCATTAGGACCTGAGCCGAATGGGGTAAAAAAATTAGTGATAGATACATGAAGGATAGATAGATATGAGGAGGGATCAAGATATAAATATAAGGAACAGATACAAATATACGGCTCAAGATACTGAGCCTGACACAAATCCTGCAACATTTTGACAATGGGAGAGACTAGAACAGCTCAAGGTGCCCCTGTAGCAGACCTTGCTTGCTTGGCGAGGAGCAAGGAAAAAAATTGCAGTTTTATTTCATTCTTCATCACATTTAGTAAGTCATTTATGTGAAGCAACTAATAAAGAATTGACTACAAGTGAATCAGAATAATGTATGACGACATATATCTATCAAGAACACACACCTCAGTCTTTGTGTAAAAGACTGAGGGAAAGGCCAGAAAACTTCTAGTGCCGTTGACTTATGGGTCTCAGCAATGGGTGTCTTACACAATGACATTGCAAGCGCTGTGCCCCAATGCTGACGGTAAGTACCTTCACATCCTGACAATTTATGTCTTGCATAATGAGTGTGATGTCTTTTTGAAAACATGTTGCTTGTATCCTATTGCAACTAGACACTTATGGTTAGTCTCTTTGCTCAAGCGCTGTTAGAGTAGCGACTGAGAAAAGAGGTCAGCACTGGCACCCACAAGTATACATCAACTCGTGGGTGCTTGGGTACACAGGATTTCGAAACATTCCCTCAGCGATGACTTGTTCACTAGTCGTCGTTGTGTCCTTTGAGACCCAAGGTTTCTATGAATTTCCAGTGCTTTGGCCGTGCCAGTCCTTTGGCGAGAATATCGGCAGGCATATCAGTTGTCTGAAGGTATTCAAAGGAGACCTTTTCGGCGTCAACACATTCCCGGATGTAGTGATATTTACTATCAATATGTTTTGCCTGGGAGTGTGAAGACGTGTTCTTGGATAAGATCGCGGCAGTGTTGTCGCACTGTATCTTGGTTGGTCCATTTTGTGGGAATCCAATCAGATTTAGCAAGGTGCGTAGCCATGTCGCTTCCTTCATGGCTCTGTCTGCAGCCACGTATTCTGCCTCACAGGATGAGCTGGCTACGGACAGTTGTTTCTTGGAGTTCCAGGAGATGACCCCCGATCAAAGGGAAAACGCATAGCCAGAGACCGAGCATCAATCATCTACATTTGATGCCCAGTCGGCATAGGTGTAACCTGTGAGTGTGATTGGGCTTGTGCCTCCAAGTATTAGCCTGAGTGTTTTTGAAGCATTTAAGTAGTGTAGAACTCCGATTGCAGCTGTCCAGTATGGCATGCCAGGATTCTCTAAAAACTAACTTAGGCGGTGTACAGCGAATGCAATGTCTGGTTGTGTGGCCACAGAGGCATACATCAGTGAGCTGACAATCGAGCGACATGGAATTTTTGTCATTTTGTCATTTTTTCCTTTTGATTGTCTGTTGTCGGTGACATCTGCTTTGACAGCACAACATTTGTGTCGAGAGGCGTCAGGATTCTGGATGTCTCCTCTATGCCAAAACACCCGGCAATTTCTTCAATGTACGCACTTTGATTTAGTGATATTGTCTTGGTTTTCCTGTCACTTTCTACATGTAGGCCTAACAGTCATTTCACAGGTCCAAGATCCTGTACTTAGAAGTATTTGCATAGACCTTTCTTTGCTGTCAGCATTGCAGCGGGTGTGGTGGCTGCAATCAGCATGTTGTCAACATGGACAGCCACTATGCATTTTTCCAATCCCGATGTGTGCATGTACACACTGTGTTCTACTGATACTCGGTTCCATCCTTCTGCAGTCATACTGTTGTGTAACTTGATAGACCATTGTCTTCCAGCTTGTTTCAAGCCGTATATACTTTTGTTGAGCTTGCAGACCCAGTTATCTTTTCCCAGTTCCTTCATGCCATTGGGTTGCTGCATATATATCTCATCAAGGTCCCCATGGAGAAAGGCAGTCTTTACATCCAGTTGATCAATCTCCCAATGTGTGGTATCGCTCGCACAGATTCTAGGTGTGCAACCGAGGCAAAGGTTTCTTGATAGTCTACACCAGCAATTTGCATGAACCCCTTTGCTACGACATGGACTTTTCTGTGTGTAATTTCACCCTTTTCGTTCCTTTTTCTGACAAAATGAGGTCAGGACTGCACAATGCGTCTATTTTCTGGAACGTCCGAGGGCAGTATTAAGGTCCAGACACGGTGTGCTTTTAGTGACCGCATCTCATCTTCATAGCCCTCTTTCCATTGTATGGCATCATAGGATGTCTGTGCCTCCTTCCAGGTGCGTGGGTCAGCATCTATACTGGCCAGTAGGAAAGGTTCGTCATCCAATAAAGGTACCCATGTCTCAGTCAGCGCACACATATTCTCATCAGTGTGTGCTTTCTTAGCATCTTTCTCGGCTTGTTTCCGTAGGCCAGCCTCTCTGGACTCCTGCACAGCACGCTCCAATCGAGATGTGTGGTTTATACCTTTCATCATTGCCCCTCCAATGGTTGGGATTCTCTCCTGGATAGGTCTCAATGTTGGTTTGGGGTTTTTCTCCACAGTCGGCTGTTCCACCCCTCTTGACCCGTTTTCAGTGTCCCCCTTGGGGTCTTCTGAATCAGTCGGGGGCTCAATCTCTCGTGTAGGTGCATCACCATTTGCGGAGTTCGGTGTTTTCTCCACTGGTGGTGTGTGTTTGTCTTTGTCTTCTTGCTTATGCTCATCTTTGGATTCCACAAACACTATATCTCTTGAGATCACGACACATCTGGTATTGGGGTCATAGCACCGATATGCTTTCGAGTTAGGTGAGTATCCAATCAGCCTACACTCTCTTGATTGGTTATAGATCTTTGCAGGTTTCTCAGGATATAACACGAAGGCCTTGCAACCTATCTCTCACATGTGTGACAAGTCCAGTTTGTTTCCGGTCCAGTACTCATATGGTGTTTTATGATTCAAGGCCACTGTGGGTGTTTGGTTCTTCACGTATGCTGATGTCATAATGAACTCTCCCCACAATTTCGGTGGTAGGTCCGCATCAGAGTGCATATAAGGGCAACCTCCAAGGCTAGTGGAATATTCACACTATAGCCTAGCAGATGGGAATCCAAAGATATATAAATGTACAGAGAGCTACATGTGTGGGCACATACCTAGCAGATGGGAATCCAAAGAGAAAAGTCTAAGGACCCCCACTGCCAACTACACTACCACATATAGAATGAAGCCTGAAGGCTCAACACGGGTGCTTGCAAGATCAACGTTGAGCGCTTAAATAAGCGCCCAAGACGTAGCTAGAATAAAAGAGAGGTGAAATGGCAAAAGGGAGGGGGATGGGGAGGTCATGGGGTTATGTGGGTAATTAGGGAATGGGATATGAAGCGAGAAAGGAATATAAATAGAAAGAATAGAGAAAGAGAGCAGGGGTTCCCCTTACATCACCCCCCTTCTAGAGTGTGACGTCCCGACACACTGACACCTATGGGAGGCACAGGAGGCATCTGATGGAAGGTGTTGAGGTCGGCTACACAGATACGACAAGGGGCACCTGGGTGTAGGCGATGGAAGTCGGCAACAAGGTCTGGGGCCACCAAACCACTTCAGGGATCCACTCGTCGTGCTCATACCCATAGCCCTTCCATTTAACCTTATATTCAAGTTTTCCACAGCGAAGCTGACTGTCCAAGATCTGTTCAACCTCATAGTGTTTGTCTTCCCCTACAAGGACAGGGGGTGGAGGTGGTTGAGCCTTCCGGCCAGGAATGGGATCCAGAGGAGCTGGGAGCAGTTTGACCACAGGGAAAACAGGGTGTAGGCGACTCATAGACTTGGGGAGTCGAAGACGGTAAGCATGGGAGCCAACCTTGTGTTCCACTAGGAAGGGGCATAAGTTTCGGTGTGACAATTTCTTCGAAGGGCGAGTGGTATTGATATCGCTTGCATCTAAGAAGACTTTGTCACCAGGAACAAAGGTAGGGGTTGGCTCTCAGCAACGATTATAGTACCGAGCCATATCTTCCTTGGCCTTCACTAGGGCAGCCCTGGCTTCAGACAGGGAGTCAGCCATTTGTTGCTTAAACTCATTCACGGCCTCTTTCCTAGATGGTTGCTGGTGGGGTTCAAAGCCCATCTGTGGGTGGCGACCAGAGTTGAGCATGAAGGGAGTCTCTTTTGTGGATGAATGGACGTGGTTGTTGTACTGGAACTCTGCAAGGGGCAGGAGGTCGTCCCAGTCATCCTGTCGTTTGTTTACAAATAGACGTAGATATTGCTCGAGCTCTTGGTTGACATGTTCTGTCTGTCCATCTGTTTGTGGGTGATACGAACTGGAGGCAGCTACCTCGATACCCAGAAGTCTGTATAGCTCATGAGTGAACTCACTGACAAACTGTGTACCTCGGTCAGAAACTATGTGGAGGGGGAGGCCATGGTGTCTCCAAACATGATCCCTAAGGAGGCGAGAGGCTCCGAATGCCGTAATCGTGGTCAGGGTGGGGATGAAGTGAGAACGTTTGGATAAGGAGTCCACAACAACCATCACTGCATCATACCCATGCAACTCAGGGAGTTCGACAATGAAGTTGACACTGACTGTCTCCCAACATTGTTCAGGAACCTCTAAAGGGTGTAGTTCTCCGATAGGTAGCCAGCATTGAGCCTTGGTGCGTAGGCAAAGGTCACACGTCTTCGTGTAGCTACCAATGTAGCGAGACATATGAGGCCACCAATAGTTCTGAGAGACAAGCTCTAAGGTCTTCCAATGTCCAGCATGGCCAGCGATACAGGTGTCGTGATGTTCGTTGTAATTCATGCTGGTTGGGAACATATACCTTTCCACAGAACAGGAATGTACCATATTTCTCATCCCACTCTGACAACCTCACGGACTTGCCTGTGGTCTTGCGAAGCTCCTTGGCGGCATGTGCAACTGACTCTTCAAGCTCTCCTTCCTTGGTGCCACTGCAAATGTCCCTCAAGATGTCATGCTCTTTGCCTGTGAATTCCAGCCCATCTAATGCACGAATGACAAAGAGTTTTGGTTGGAGAAGCACTAGGTTATCATTGTCATCTGAGCCTGTACCATGATCAGGTCGACAAGAGAGTGTGTCCGACTTGCCCATTGTTTTGCATGGGCGATGATATAGGTTGTAGTCAAACCGAGATAGGTAGAGTGACCAGTAAGCTTGGTGGCAGTTGAGCTTCTTAGATGTGCAAAAGTACTCAAGGTTTTTGTGGTCGGTCCAGATCTCGACACAGTGTCTTGCCCCCTCAAGGAAGTGTCGCCACTCTTCAAGGGCACGGATGATGGCAAGCATTTCCTTGTCATGGATTTTGTAGTTACGCTCTACTTGACTGAGGCTCTTGGAGAAGAAGGCTATAGGGTGCCATTTGTTATCGCTTTTGGATTGCTGAGAAAGAACAGCCCCGGTTGCGAAGTCTGAGCTGTCCACCTCAATGCAATATGGGAGGTTGTCATCTGGAAATGCAAGGATGGGTGCAGACGTTACCAATGTCTTTATTGTGTCAAAGGTGGCCTGTTGAGTTGGTCCCCATGTCCAAGGAGTGTCTTTGCAAAGCAGGTCGAACATCGGACGAGCATGGTGTGAAAACTTTTCAATGAAATGATGGTAGAAGTTTGCAAAGCCAAGGAATGACTGCACCTCCTTCTTGTTGTTAGGACCTGGCCATTCAGCAACACCTGCAACTTTGACTGGATCCATCTCAGCTTTCCCATGCGATATAATGAGGCCTAGGTATTCTATCTTGGTTTTGTTAAAGTCGCACTTGTCGGGACATAAATAAAGCTTGTGTTCTCTGAGACGTTGGACCACCTTCCATACGACTTCGTGGTGTATCTGTAAGTCTTCCGAAAAGATCAGGATGTCGTCCAGATAAATGCACACGACACCTTCAGCAATGAGGTCGTGAAAGATGTGATTCATCATGGTCTGAAAGGTGGCAGGGCTGTTAGTGAGGCCAAAAACCATCACTAAAGGTTCAAATAGTCCCTGATTTGTCCTGAATGCTGCTTTCCACTCATCACCCTCTTTGATCCTGACATTGTTAAAACCCCAGCAAACATAGAGCTTGGTAAAGTAGTGGGCCCCTCGTAGGCTGTTGACAAGGTCCAAGATCAAGGGAAGAGGGTAACGATTCTTGATTGTCATTGTGTTTAACACCCAGTAGTCTTGGACACACCGTAGAGCACCATCCTTCTTTTTGACAAAAAACACTGGTGATGCCATCGGCGACTTTGACGGTCGTATATGTCTGGTACGTAGGTTCTCCTCGAGGAACATGTCCAGTTCAGCCTGTTCTCCCAGCAATAGGGGGTACACCTTTGGTGAAGCTTGTGGGTTGGCTCCTGGTTCTAATTCTATGGCGTGGTCCCATGGCTTACGTTCTGGAAGCTTGTCAAATGACTCCTTTGCAAAGACATCTTCGTAGTTGGACAGGTAGTCTGGAAGAGTGTCTGAAGGTTGGGAGTTACCCCAGGCAGCTTCTGCAAGGCGCTGAGAAGTTGTTGAAAAAGCACGAACGAACTCGGCTTGGGGAGGGAGCATAGCAACCAGAATACAGTCACCCTCTTCTATAGCTTCATCAGATGTGTCTTTAGCCGTTTCAGAATCACCCCCATACTGTTGACTCAGGAGGAGTTCTTCTTTGGCTATTGATCCATCCAAATCATGCATGAGAATAGGGTAGGGACCAATACGGCAGGTAAGTAGTCGTAGGGTGTTCTGATGTTCTTCCTTGATGGTGTTGCAACATGTGTGGCAATGGGCAGAACAACGAGTCATCTGTACTTCTTGAGACTTCCAGTTGACTTCTGGGTTGTGGTCTCGAAGCCAGGTGTAGCCAAGGATCATACGTTGACGCCCTAGGCGTGTAACAGCAAATACAGTCTCTCGGAATGGTCTTTATACTGCAGGATTAGATCAACGACTTGGGTGATAGATCCAGATTCATTAGATGAGCCATCAATATTGTACACAGGGATAGGACGAGAGAGTGGTCGTGCCGTTAGGTGGTTCTCTTGCACAAATCCCAAGTTGATGAACAGACCAGTGGCACCAGAGTCAAGTAGGGCGCGAACTGACTTGACTTCTGCTGTATCAGGGGTTTGGACCTCAACTGGGAGAGAGAGGGAGTTCGGGCCTGGGGTAGAGGCAACAACATACTGTGCAGGAAGATTTCATTCCCATCTTTTATGACGGAAGCAAGTAGGAGATTGGAAAGGAGTTAGTGGTTGTGTGTCTAGCATTTCGATGTCTGTCACTGAGGTATCAGGTTCTGAATCCGTATATTCATCATTGACCCGATTATACAGCAAGGGAGCAAAATGATTGGAAGTCTGCAACAGGGGCACACTATTCACCTGCTGCGTGACACAAAATCCTCTTCTTCCTCTTCTTGGAACTCTGGGCCGTCTTCCTTGACAGGGCTTGTGACCCTAGGATTAGTGGATGACAGCGAGTGGGCGATCCATTTGTCCTTCTCTTCGGCAGTCATGGTGCGAACATCAAAGGCCTGGGGGCATTCTCTAACGAAGTGGCCTGGTTTTCCACACCTATGACAGACAAGGGAACCAGGTTGGCGACGGCGAGTAGCATCTACCTCCATTGCCACTGGTTGGGAACCCATGGTAGTAACAGGTGGGGCTGCCTGAAGCTGTGGTGCCGATTCCGATTGGTGAGGTGGCTGTGAGTTTCTGTGGTTGACACCAACAGAGACTGTAGGGGAACAGGTAGAAGTATTGGGCGTAGTGTGTGAGGCACCTTGAAAGGCTTCATTAGCAGCATGTGCTTGCAAGATTGTCCTAGCCACCAAGAACCATTCGGAAAGGTCATCATCCAATGGGCGTCCTTTGACCATATTGGCAATCCGGCTCTGGATAGAAGGGTCGAGGCCTTGGTGGAATTTCATGACGAGGGAGGCCTGTTCTCCGTATCCAGACTTCTCAACCAGCTCTTCAAACTCATCGATATAATCATCAACAGTACAGCGATTCTGATAATATTGACGTGACTCGAGTTTGGTCCAGGCAGTGGTTTCTTCATGGGGAAGGAAGAATGTCGATTTGAATGCCTTCTTGAAAGAGATCCAGGTAGAATGGGTAGGCCGACCTGTTCTAGTTTCCATTTCGAAGATGCGTGTGGCAAAGGATGAAGCACAACCATATTTCATGAACGACAGGGCCCACAAGACTTTTGCGTGATCATTGGCGAAGTGAGTCGGGCACAGGGCAAGGTAAAGTTTGCAGGAGTTCAAGAAGGCTCGTACTTTTTCTCTGTCACCATTGAAGTCAGCAGGAGTGGCAAGAGTGGCGCGTTTTTGAGTAGTAGGGGGGGAGAGGGATGCAGTCATAAGGCTAGCGACATCATGGTTCAAGGTGTGCACCTGGATATCTGTCTGTTGAACCTGTTGTGCCAGTAGTTCCTTCTGTTCTCTCTCAGCGTGTAAGGCAACCTCTAGAACGGCGACACGCTGATGCAGCTCATTGTAAGCTGCTTGGAAATCAAAGGGATTTGGGTCTTCTGGTATGGGTGTAGACATGGTAGGGGTAGATGGTGTATTAGAGAGTGTACCAGAGGGATCCTGAGCTGCTATACGCCTGAAGATATCAATTCAGAGACGATGGTGACAGTGACCGCTCCAGTAAGTTGGCAGACTTTTCTACTATAAGGGCAACCTCCGAGGCTAGTGGAATATCACACTATAGCCTAGCAGATGGGAATCCAAAGATATATAAATGTACAGAGAGCTACATGTGTGGGCACATACCTAGCAGATGGGAATCCGAAGAGAAAGTCTAAGGACCCCCACTGCCGACTACACTACCGCATATAGAATGAAGCCTGAAGGCCCAACACGGGCACTTGCAAGATCAATGTTGGGCACTTGCAAGATCAACGTTGGGCACTTGCAAGATCAACGTTGGGCACTTGCAAGATCAACGTTGGGTGCTTGCAAGATCAACGTTGAGCGCTTAAATAAGCGCCCAAGACGTAGCTAGAATAAAGAGGGGTGAAATGGCAAGAAGGAGGGGAATGGGGAGGTCATGGGGTTATGTGGGTAATTAGGGAATGGGATATGAAGAGAGAAAGGAATATAGATAGAAAGAATAGAGAAAGAGAGCAGGGGTTCCCCTTACAGCGCATAGCTCGCCCACAATTCATGATCGTTGGGTGAGTTCGCTCCGATACCCCATTCTCAGCAGACGTATATGGGGACGTTACTTGATGTCTTATCCCTTCCTCTCGTAGGTGCTGTTTGAAGCTCCCAGCTGTGAATTTGCCACCATTGTCAGTGCGGAAGATCTTCATGTTTCAGCGGCATTCAGATTGCACTATGGCTCTCCACTCTCTGAACGCCTGAACAGCATCACTTTTCTTTTTAAGTAGATAGATCCACATGTATCGAGAGTAGTCATTTATGAAATTGAGAATGTATCTGGCTCCACCGGCTGTAGTGATATCTGCAGGACCTGTCAGATCCAAAAATACGATATTCAGCAGCCCTTTTGCTCTGCTTCCTTCCCTTTCTTTTGGGACAGCCCTTTTTGTCTGTTTCACAAGGATACAATGTCAGCAGATGGGAGGGGTTTGTGACATACAGTTTTGCATACCTGTGATGAGTCCATATCTGACCATCTGCCTGATGGAGTCATAATTGGTATGGCCTAGACGTTTGTGCCATGTCTCCAGTGTTGGTGAGGCTCTGGAGATGTGCACATGGTCAATGCTGGGGGTATTACCATTCAGGGTGTATAGTCCCTTCGCCCTCCTAATCCCATTGGCTGCAATCTTGTTTCCAGTGGTTTTGATTCAGCACCTATTTACATCAAAGGTGCTCTTCAGGCCTTCATCTGGAAGCTGTCCGATCAATACAAGTCATAAAGTGGCCATTGGAGCATACAGGGCATCCTTTAGGATCAACTTATGTCCTTTTCCACATCTGAGCTTGATGGTTCCTCAGCCTACCGCAGGAATACTAGCGCCATTCACGCCGCGTATGTTTCTTTGTTCATAAAGCTTCAGGTTCTGGAAGTCAGATCTCATGGGGGAACAGTGGCTTGTAGCACTGGAGTCTAGAAAGAAGGGGATGTCGTCAACTGAAGCTAGCGCCGAATCTGCATGGGACATTGACCCAGTCCCTAGGAGTGTCTTTGTCGTCCTTTTTGTCCATGACACCGATACAGAGTCCATTCCCTCAACTGAGGCACACGACAGGTGTCCATCATACATCCAGTTAGTCAGGTCGGTGCGTATCAGTTCAGGGTCAATGGCGATGGCAGCTGATTCAGATCCGCTATCAGTATTTGCAGCATTGGCCTTCTCCTTTTTCTTAAACCAGTCAGGAGCATTGGCCAATTGCTTTCCTTTCCAGCAGGTTTCGGTTGTATGACCTGTCTTCCAACAGGTATTACATTTCTGCTTGCTTTTCGACATGGCCTTCCCTTTTACGAACTTGGAAACTAGTGCAACATCTTCTTGTTTTGCCAGACCTTGAACCCCCCTTGCTTTGGTCTCAATTCGTTCAACAATGTCCTTGACAGACAGCTGTACCTTTGAGTTTGTCATGAAGGTTATTAAGTCTTTTTGAAGCCAGTCAAACGTTCCATCGCTTAGCGCATTTAATAGGAGTACTATAAGCCAATCATCAATGGTGGGGAGGGTATCGTCGAAGATGGCAGTGATAACATTGCAAATCTCGGTGATGGTTGTACTGAAGGGAGTGTCTGGTGAGAAGCGGTTCCTAATCACTGATTTCATACTTTCGAGTTTGGCTATGATTCCAGTTGATTGTGTCTTTTCTTTTGGCCTTTTCCAAGCAGTGGCAGCATCTGTTATTTGTTACAGTTCACGCTGAAGTGACGCATCCACGATGGTTCCCAATGCACCAACAATTTGATTGTTTGCTTCCAGCCAGTCATTTAGTAAGGTCATATCGGTGGGTTTCTTGGATGAGCCATCGACATATTTCCAGGCTTTTTGAGCTCTGAGGGACATCCTCACTTCATGCGACCATTTCACCCAGTCCCCTTTTGTGAGTTTTTCTATCTTCGATGAGAATTTTATGACTACA
This sequence comes from Ramaria rubella, assembly GCA_015039355.1. Lineage (NCBI taxonomy): Eukaryota > Fungi > Basidiomycota > Agaricomycetes > Gomphales > Gomphaceae > Ramaria > Ramaria rubella. Next base: position 78,692 of record MU134430.1, on the reverse strand, counting down.
CTTTGTGTCATCTTTGATGGGAAATTTGTTTGTGTCTATTGTGTGTTTTTGTTGTTTCGGCACGGGGCCCATAACCTATTGCAACTAGACACTTATGGTTAGTCTCTTTGCTCAAGCGCTGTTAGAGTAGCGACTCAGTGTATTACCTAGACACTTATGGTTAGTCTAGGTATAACAATACATCAATATGTTTAGTAGCACAATAGTAGCATTGATAAACCTTACCTCTTTTCTCAAGCGCTGTTAGCGTAGCGACTGAGAAAAGAGGTCGGCACTGGCACCCACAAGTATACATCAACTTGTGGGTGCTTGGGTACACAGTATTTCAACATATCCTTGAAAGACTTTGTACAAGAAGTTGGACTGAGGTGTACCTGTCACTAGAATATTCAAGACTCTGTGAACTCCACAATAAAATAGAGGTATGATAGGTAGAAGGAATTCCAATAAAATATTGTATTCATTTCCTCAAGCAAATACAAGATGAAAGAGGCAGAAATATCCTCTGCTTTGGTTCTACAGTGTTTGCCAATACATGATATGTCATGCTGTGGCTTTTTGTGTATTCTGACTGTTTTTGCCATGGTACCTTGTCGGCTCTACCCATGTGCGTGTGATGTGGCTTCATGCACTAGCTTTGTCAGCAACCAGATGTCTCTGCGCTCCAGAGCTCACAGTTGCTGTGCGAGCATGTGGAAATACTTCATGAGCAAGCTAATGTTGTTGGTGTATACTATAGCAGATGCATCAGAAAAAACCTTAGGTGACATAGCTGCCCAACATTCTACACAGTCCTACATAGACTGCCCTAATGGCTATAGAGAGCTTGCATGCTCCCATAGCACACATAGCCACTTGGATGAGCGATATAGCTTTGGATAGGGTTGATAGTACCACTGGCTTGTACATAGAAATGTATAGCACCATGGCTTGAACATAGAGAAATATAGCGCCACTGGCTTGTACCTAGAGAAGTCTAGCACACACTTACACTATTGAGACTATGTACCACTGATATCAGTGAAATCCATAATAAAAAATTGTCATGACTACTTGTTTGCCTTTTCTACTCTCAACAGTGGCAAATATGCAGCGAGCAAGTGTGTACTTCACAGTCAATAGGTCTGAGCCGAAGATAGCATAATGTTATTAATTCATTAATTATTAAAGAACTCAGAATGCTTTGAGATCCCGGAGCTCAATTTCAGCATCAAGTTTACACTTCAAGTTGGAATGTCACTATTACACTGCTGGTAGCCTATGATATAACACAAACCACAACCCTATCCACACACAATGCTAAATAATTACCCCCAATCAGTCAATGCTCCTACCCAATACCCATAACTTGCTGTGACACAGAATTACAGACCTACAAAACCCACAACACATCCTAACAGTATCACAATACTAAGTTGAACCTCCTTTCACTTGTGGCATCAACATCATGACAAAACACCCGGGGTGCATACATACTGTCACGGTGGAGCAGCTACAGCTGCAGAAGGCCCGAAGGCAGGGGATGGTGGTCAAGTATATGATAAGACAGTGTATGTGACATCTGACAGGAACAGGTAAGCCAAGGGCTGGACTGGTCCAGGTCCCCCTCCTTAAAATCATGTGCATCCTCGTGCATGTCAATAAGAAAAGAAAAAAAGAAAGAAGCAAATGGACAACAAAGGGAAAGAATGATGATGCAGGAATCTATGGATGCAAAGTGATGGATGAGAATGAGTGAAGATGAACATGCATAACCAGGACAGGAGTGCTCAAGAAGATGTGGGAGTGGGTGAAGATGGAGGAGATGGTGTGGAGAGAGGTGGCAGCGATGCAGTGCCTGATGAAGTGCATGACCCTCAACAGGAACTGTGTCCCCTCCCCCTTAAAATGTGCAAGTCAGGCACAATGGAGATGCAGTCCTGGAAGGTGTGTTGCCAAACAGTTGGATAGTGTCTAATAAAGCCTGCGTGATGTCAATGAGTCTGGCGATGAGCATTTTGGTGGGTGTATTTGTGTCAGGGGTGGCCATTTAGCTGTTTGTCATTCAACGAAGCCGGCAGGCAGTGTTACGCTTGTTTCATGAGGGACTAGCCTGTGTGGTTGTTCCTGGCTTGGGGGACGTGTAGGGGGACTGCATATGGCCTTCATGAGGTGGTGAGTTTTGGTGAGAGGGCAATGGTGATGTCAGCAAGCAGAGGGGCACCGGCTGTGGGGCTGCATCGCGGCATGTGTCGTGGCTGCATCCTCGTTGTGGTTGGCATGAGTGGGAGCAAGAGCGGGAGTGCATGGGGCAGTGTGGTACCTGTGCCTCCTGCTCAGGGCGTTGTTGGTGGTGGTCCAGAGTGTTGTGCAACATTTTGGGGTTATGCTGTGGCCATGGGCTTTGCATTGGGCATTTTGGCACGTACCAGCGTGGTTTCGGTGGGGGTGCGAGGCCGCTTGGGGGTTCATGGGGCCACTGATGCACCCATTTGTTGCTCTGGCATGTGTGGCGTGGATTGGGGCTGCATGGGGCCCAGGGACGTTGTGTGGGGCATGATGGGGTGTAGGAGTGCAGGGGCGACGACGTGAAGCCACGCGGGTTGTCTAGGTGAGGCGGAGGGTCGCACCATGGCAGTGTGGGGGTGTCGGTGGCGCGTGCACACAGACGTGTACAGGGGGCATATGGTGGGTGGTCTGGCTCGACTGGGGTTCCCTGTGGGTGGTTGACATTGGGGTGGGGGACCTGGTGTGACCGCTGGCCATTGAAGTGGGGTGGTGCATCGCAAAGTTGTGACGCTGGGATGGCAGCAGTGTGCACGCACAGGCACAGTGGGATGTCATGCCGTGTTGGCCGTGGATGGCAGCTGCAAAGTGGTGGGGCGTGTGGGGGGTGGGGGTGATGGTGTGAGTCTGTGTGGGGGGACATATGGCCACATGCATGCGTCGGAGTTGTGGCACGTATGGGGTGGGCGGTAGGGCATCGTTGGAGCCCACTGGGGGTGCTGCCACACCTCTGGAATTTGTGTGTTGTTGGATTGAGGCAGGGCACTGTCGTGCATCGTCATCTCAGTAATAGCAGCAGCATTGTCGTGAGCCAGTGTCACGGTGTGTGGGTGTCCATGTCAGGCCCGTTGTGGCCTGTGGTGATCTGAATGCGGGGCGGGCTGTACAGGTCCGCTGGGATCTCCTGGTGGTCCTGCTGTTGCTGTGGCCTGTTGCAATCCAGCGCCATGGTTACATCAATGTTGGACAATGCTTATGCGGTGTCTTCATGCATCAGCATCCATTCTGTTTCCCACTCCTCAATCCTGTCTGGGTCTTCCTTTGCCCACTCTTCATACTTCTCGTCATCTAGCCCCAGGTGGCACCACCACGTGCAAGGTAATGTTGGTGAAGCGGTGTGGGTGTTGGCTTCGACGTGTGGCCCCAGTTTTATCAGTATCATCACCATGAGCGGTGATGGGTCGTTCGTTCTGTTGGTCCTCATAGTAGTTTTCTTTGTCAAGGTCGAACGTGTCTGTAAGAGGGGTCCCACTATGATATTGTGTGTTGGCACTATCATAATACATTTTCTCAGCATTGAGGCCAGTTGGGAGTTCGTCAGTGTACTCGCTGCCCTCTTGATACTCAGCATCAAGGCCAGTGTCATAATTCTTGACATAGAAGTCGGTCACATTTGCATAGCCTTCGTTGGCCTCAATCTCAGGGTACTCGGCATATTCATCGGTTGAGAGTCCAGCATATTCACTGGTGTGGTATTGCTTGGCCCATTTGCCGGTTGGATCTGTGTAGTCCACAGATACGTATGTCTCATCCATTTTGAAGTGTGGAACGGTCAGGAGTGAGTCCTAGTTCAAGGGTGGGCTGTAAAAAGCTTCGTTGTGCACGTGAAAATTTTCATCGGGTTCCACACAGCCATAAAAAGCAGGGTCACACTCATATGGGTGGATGTCATAGTTAGACATGTTAGGAGCGGAGGGGAAAGGAATCCCTCGGTGTCAGCACTTGGAGCAGCTACAGCTATGAAAGGCCCAAAGGCAGGGGATGGTGGTCAAGTATATGATAAGACAGTGTATGTGACATGTGACAGGAACAGGTAAGCCAAGGGCTGGACTGGTCCAACGGTATGCAGTAAGCACATGCCACATTAAAAAGGGATACATGGTTAAGGTACTGACTCTGAATTTTCCCCTAGCTCCTGTGACACGACCGTTGCAAACCTTGCTTGCAGGAATCATGATATCGATATGCACCCCTTTGTCCTCATACCTGTCCTTGTCTAGTACACCTGGGTTCAAAGCCTTTGTGGTAATACACTGCATGGACGTTTGCATCTGTACAATCCTGACAGCACCTCTGAGTCTGAACAAGTATAAGGAAACATTGAATACCTTATATTGAGCATTTGGATTGTTGGACTTGTGCTTGTGTTTGCCACTCTATAATTTACGTTTATGGCTCAGGCTCCTTGAGATTTGTGAACGGAGTCGGACAGACATGCACCCTAAACTATATCACATGACTAGTTCTATGCTTTATCAACAAATAAATTTCGACTTCTGAGTCTTGCATGTCTTCTTCTCCTTCCCTCATCTCCCCGGATTGCATTGTCCTCAATTCATGTTGCTTTTTCACACTAGCATTGTAACTTAGTAAGTTGTCATTTACTCCATCCTCTTCCTTAGACTTGAATATTTTTATCCATATGCAAAGTTTTGCACACACCATGCTGTCGCACACTTGGATGGGGCTTTGGACTTCAATACTGTCATGGTTTTTGGGGATCATGTAAGTGCCTGTCCTATCATCTCCTATGCTTATCTTCAAATGTTTCGTTAGTACCATGTTAGGTTAAATGGGCACGTCAGTACATATTTCATTCACTTGTGATAATATCTCTACTCCCTTGGAGTTCACATATCACCTTCACACAGTGTATTTCCCATTCTCCTTTGTCATGATGCACTTCAAACGAAACCATGCCCATGTTTTGTCATGTGACCACCAACAGTCCTCAGCAACTGCATGCCCTACCACCATCCATTCATGCAAATGGAAGCCAAGGTTCGTGTCTTTCCTCTCTTGGAATTGAACTTGACATCTTTCTTGACAGCATGAAGAACAGTTTACCGATATTTATGCCGCCATCATTGGGCACCTTTCACCACCAATTCCTCCCCTCTCTTGCCACAATTTATGACCCACACACATGCCAACTCATGCTTCAAACCCAAAGATTGGGTGTGAGCAAAAGAGAAGAGGACCGAGTGGCCATGTGGTATTTGGACCAGACCATTACCTGCAATGTTTTTAGATAGCTTTGATCAATACACGATCCAATGACGTACCAAACTCTTTTACACTATCGTTAAGCTATGATTTCGCCCTGCCTGCATGGCCTCCGCCTATAGGTATGCTGTGGCTACACTCTGTATCTGAAGGTCCAGTTATAGGCACTATAGCAACACTATCTATCCAATCATGCTGCTATACACATCCAATGGCTCCTCTATGTATCTCATTATCCAGCTATACATACACTATGGTGTGCTATCCAGGATCCCCAGGAGCTACATGCACTATGCAGCATAAGACCTTGCGATGCAGCTATAGCAGTCATATAGACTATGGAGCATGACATAGGATCCCAGATTTTTTCTGATGTGGGTAGTGAGATTGATAACTTCAACAAGCTGTGTGACTGTCTGACTTGCTAAGCAAAGATACACAAAGGATAGTGAAAGAAGGTTAGATATTACCAAAGGTTCAAGATATGAGCACGAGGAACAGATATAGATATACGGCTCAGGATACTGAGCTTGACACGTATCCTGGGGACATTTCGAGTGTGGAATAACCTTGCGGAGCAAGGTCACCTATTACCATAATAAATACTCTCTAAATCTCTACGGAGTTTTATACCGTACACTTTTCGAGTCGCAATCCTAGCCTGGCATCAGTATGTGCGCAGCAGTATCTAGCAAACTTGATCAGACTTATTAACTCACAGGTTTGACAGATGTGAACCGTTAAAAAGAATATTTTAGCTGTGTTAGTGTGTAGCACTGTACTGTGGAGATGCTACTCCTTTCGTCTCGGAGAGTCGACGCTAACTTCTTCAGTACACTCCCAATTCGGTTTCCTCACGATAAGTCACATTTCTTACAAGCAGCCGCTGCAAGCCTGTTTTGTAAGATTAGCCACCTTTGAAACAGAAAGTGAGTACAGTGCGGTTGGCTGCAAGACCTTTGCTTATGGAACTGGGTTACATTAAAAATACGAGTCGTATGTGACCCCCATACTTCATACTCACTCAACTAACATCAATCCACCCAAGTCGGCTCGACACTGAATAACGCTCTCGGTTTATACTTGGTCCCAGGGTATGCCTCATATTCCGCCTCCATGCGCATTTTGACCGAACGATGCACCTTGACACCTTGTTTCTTCTGCTTAGGGATAAACCGTGGGCGGGCAAGATTCCACCTATGTCGGTCGGTCAGGGATATACAACTAATAACCATGGAAAGGACAAACCCAAATGTACTGGCCCATGAGTTATCGCCCTGAAACACAACACAAATCTTACCACCGGGCTGCACAAAGAGATGACCTTTGGCTTACCTTTTGATACTTTTGTTTCATCGGAAGTACCTCCAATGTCCACCAGTATAACGCTAGGCTCAATTGGTCGTAGATCGGCGACAGCGCATCGCGTAATTCCTCCTCAAGTTCCATCTGCCCAGGATAGGTGCTCTCGTCGTGCCCCTCATGCCCTGAATAGTCCTCATCCCCACCTGCATGATCATCAGGATATGCAAAGTGCTCTAACAGAGCGTCCGTACTATGTCCCCCATGAACAACTGTATCTGACGTACCAGCTTTGGGCATGCGCTGGATCTTAGCATTGAGCACAGGGAGAGGAGGAGGACGTGGGAGGACGATCGGGTAGATTGTGGCTGGGTCGAGGCCAATAGCTCGCATCTGCTCTGAGTCAAACATGATGCCAGTGGCAGTCTTGAAGCATTCGCGAATCATCCACCGAAGTGGGATACGCGCAAGGCTGTGTTGAGTACCATTGGGAACGGAGCCGCCACCGATGTCTACGTTGGTCGATGATAGCCGTTAACGTTTTGGCACACGTGGATGACGATTCGACGACGCACCACAATGGCATCCCGAGAACCACACCTCCTCAATGTCGGTCGGTACATCTCTCGGTTTACAGTACTGGGTATCAAAGCGTGCCTCATATCCTCTCAGTTTTCCCTTTCCATTGCCATTGCCACCTGATTGGTGTTTCTTTGGCCTCGGTTTCGGTGGGGTGGAAGAGTCGGTCCCAAGTTTTGCTTCGGCTGCAGTAGGCCGATTCCAGAGGTTGGCCTTGAACTTGGCGCGGCGCTCGTCGAGAGAGAGGGCGTGCCGAAAGGTGCGTACGGCGGTGTTGGAAGTGGTGAATGGAAGTCGGCGGGGGATGAGACCCACCGAACTCACCGTATCCCTACACACATCCATGCATGAGTTGAGGGAAAGAGCAACCATTAAGAATGGTAGGGGACACACCAAACGCCAATGAATTCGATATCCACATCAATGCTGAAGCACCGTTTGAACGCCGTGCTCTGTTTCCACCCGAGATCGTCTGCGCGGGTGAACATCTTGTATGCGAAGGGGACCTGCTGATGGTTGCACGCAGGGAGGAGGCCAACTTTGTGGCAAGGAAAGTTTGTTCCTCTTCTTCGTCGTCATCACTGTCGAGACGCTTAGCTTTTCCTTGCTTGGAACTCTTTTTATGTTTCTGAGAACGCCTGCACGATGCAGGACTCCATACACGAATATCAAGTACGCGATCGACAGTACGTCATGCCGAAGGAATCCTCTGTTCGGCGTCAAGGAGCGGTTGGGGAGGGCCACCTTCCTCCTCGAACCTAGGCTGTGCAGATGAGCCCCACGAAGCTGCATCAACCATTAAGAAAGAGGGGTTCGACTCCTTAGCTGGCACGTCAGTAGATAAGCTCTCGCCCTCTTTGCCCTTGTCCACGTCACTAGGCAATACTTGCATTAACTGCACCTTGGGACCCGTGGCGAGGAAATTCTTGAGTTTGGATGGTGAGGTGGATAACAACCACATGTGCGGAACCCAACGCAAACGACGGTAGCTTGCTCCGACCCATTAACCAGGTACTCGTGAGGCAGACGGTCCTTGTAATCAGGCAGCTCACCAGGCCGTCGAGACGCCTCCTTCGCATTTTGCGGAAATGGTCTCCATGCGAGAATCATGTCAAGTGCATGAATGAAGGAGTCACAATCAGTGCATTTCCATTCATTTTCTAATTGGTAGTACTGGGCAAGTTCAACAGATATCATGTTGGCATGGGGTTCCGGCTGAGGAAGATGGGCATAGTGTGGAAGGCGCTTGCAGGTTTTGCCACGAAATAGTAGCTCTTGTGTGTCAATTGTAGGGGAGACATTACGCGAAGGCCCGAACGCCTTGCAATGGGAATCATCAGTAGCATCCATGGGTTCTGTGTCCTCTTTCTGAGGCGCCGGATTGACGATAACGATGGCAGGCGGAGGTGTACAGCGTTCCTTATTCACATCAGGTGCAGCCTTCACCTCAGTAGCACATGGTTTGGAAGAATGATTTGGCACCTGTGTAACTTCGAGTATGTCTACTTGATCCTTCTCAGGTAAAGGCTCGGGCTCAACAGCCGTTTTAAGGCAATGCATGCAAACTTCGCCTTTCATGCATCCTCCACAGATAAACTCCGTGGTATCATAGGCCTCAAGGGTGTCCCTCTTGAGCGGTCTGAAGCCTGCAGCCTCGGCTTCCCGTCCCTTTGATCGAGTAGCTTTGATGATCTCATCGTGCTGAGCTCGTCGCAGGCAGGCCCAGTGCGAGACAATGCAACATTTCAGACTGGCCAACCACATCATCATCCAAAGTAACGCCCAGAAAAGGTGCACTCACCACCGAACCCATCCCCCTAACTTTAAGAGCCTTTGTTCTGTGTCATCTTCATCCTCAAAGTCATCGGCATTGGCTTTCTTGATGCTTTTCTTGTGTTTGCCTTGTTTATAGTACTTTTTCAGCTGCTTGTGCGCTGGAAGTTCATCACATTTCTCACAAGTGTCTTGATGAGCGTGGAGGGGCTTGGTATCTTCGTCGTCCTTGTCTCCTGAGAGGTCTGCAACAGGCGAATGTTTCCGTACGCAGGGCGCAAAAGACGGCCACAGATTACCTTCTTCTTTGGCTCGGGTGTTCCGTTGTCTTCTTACACACCCTGACCTCCGTACCCATCATCTAGATAATTGTCCTCGTCTTCTCTCTTCCGTGTGGCGTGCCTCTTGGGATTTGCACGTTTCTGGACAGGACTCTCAGAAAAATCACGATAGCTCGCCTTTGTATCCTTGGCAACAGCTCAGGTGCTACGTCGTGTGGGGATCGCGATCTTCTTAGCTTTTCCCTTGAAGTTGTGCTCATCGTCATCGTCTTCACTATCGTAGCTGCCTTGAGAATCGTCCACCTCGTCATCCAAGGACTCAATGATGGGTTTATTCTGTTTCGCAGCTCGGGAAGGGGCAGAACGCATAGTTCACATGGCAAGTCGAGTCTTTTTGCCAGGAATAGTAAGCTTGAAGTGCAGGCAATCGTTCGGGTGTATTTGCGGTGACTTGTCGTCGAACGGATCCAAGTTCCCAGCTTCCTTGCGATCGTCTATCGGAAGCGCGTTAAATGCGTGTTTGCGACGTGGGAGATGATAAATGAGCTCACAAGTCCACCGTACGACTGAGAGAATTGAGATGCTACGCGTCAACAATGTGTCAAAAACATGAACATACACATAGGGTACGTATTTGACTTACTCTGTGTATCACCTCATTCTCGTGGAGCACCCAGAAATATAAATCCGTACCTAGGCGAGTCTCACCAACGATTTCAACCGGTGTTTCGTCTTCATCGTCTTGTCGGGTTGAAGTGGAAGGAAGAAGATTGGGGTCAAGAGATGGCGGTGAGATCCAAAAGATACACTCCTCCTATGTGCTAATACTGGTGGACTCTACAGGTGGTGTATTAGGTGGAGGGCCCAAATCCTTAGTGCAATTAAAATCACCTTCAAGTTGAGGTAAACTTCGAAGATATTCCCACTTAAGCCTAGAGCAAAATGTAAGACAATTGTCACAATGAATGGTACAGTTCTGCTATAGCTAACCTTCTATTATCGAGTTGTCGAAGGGAAGAATGCAAACTTGCTTGCTATATTTGATGTCATGACAAGGTTGAACATTACACAAGTTGCCAAGCTTGACACAAAGGTTATTGCGAGCAACTACAATGTCTTAAATAAAATGTGTGCGAGAGGGACTAAAAATGAACAAACCTTTGTTTGAATTTTGCCCTCGTCCACGTCATCATCAGAAAAGCCAGATAAGTATTGTTCATTATCATAGCAAAGTTAGCGGCCAAAGATGGTCATACCTGTGTCGTTATGCCCTCTACAGAGTCTAGTACACGCTGTTGAACAGTCATGTGATTCAGACATTCTCCACGTTCTTTCCAACTACATCGCAACTCTATGAGCAAGAACAAACGAGTTCAAAAACTCTTTATGGCGGTCTTGGACAGCGATGAAGACTCATCACAAATGCTTGAAGAGGAAGCCGAGGACGAATCCGACAATCCGGAAGATGATTCAGATATATATAAAAATGATGGAGACAAGGCAACTGCGAATGTGAGCATCGGAATCATTTATTGAAGTACTGCCTTTTTTCACATCTTTCAGCATGACCGCCTTGATCAAGTTCGCATCAGTGACATGGAAGCTGAAGTGTCTGCCCTCAGACGCCAGCTTTCTGAGCTCAAGAACCGCAAGAAAAATGTTTCCCCAGAGCCTGCGGAACGGCCGGCATCAAAGAACACGAAATGTATGGTTAATGGCTATGATAAAAAAGCCGTAGACAAAATTCGGCAACTTGGCGGCAAGTTTACGATCATGTACTCACTATGGATTGCAAATGCCCAGGTCGCGTTTCAGATGCAACTTGACCCTGAATACACACCGAGAACTCGCTTTCAGAATGGTATACAGGGAGGAGACAGGGGGAACACGCCGATCTACTAGAGGTCTTCCCAGACGAGTATCACAATAATCTGACTGGTGATTTCATCCACCCCATTGTAAGTATTTTGTTTTTGTTTCATTTTTCCTCACTCAAAATACTCACACTATTGTAGTTTACTTATGGCATGAATAACGAACGTTCAAACAGCGCATCGTGCATTCGAACACGTCTCGGTCCAAGGATATTTGGATACCCGCACGACGCCGCACTCTCATTGGTTGGAAACAAGATGCAGACGGCCAGGTGTATTACACGCTGTTTGCACCAATACTCTATCGTGACTATAAGGATCGACCCGACATCCACAACATTTTACTGAATCAAGCTCTTTTTGATGTAAGCTCTATTTTAGATCCACCATTCTATTTCTGACATTTTCATTTCAGGTATTCAGTGTAATTATTTGTGGCCCAAGCGCTCTGGATCGCAAGCCCGATGCGAAGTGCAGCGCCATTACGATGGATATCATATGGCAACTTACGGAGATAACACCTGGTGCGATTGCAGGTGCGGCCATATTTGTAAGTAATGGTTTGTCGCACCAGGCGTTTTCTGAAGGTTTCGCCAGGTTCGCTATGCTCTTAGCAACGACGAATCCTTCCAGCGACAAGGGAATAAAAGCAAGATAGATTATGAGGCTGACTTTAATGTCTACCTCAAATATCTCATCGTTGGGCGTGCTGACAACAAGCCATCGGTCAAGCGCGTATTTCATGCATGGAATATGTATTTTTTCCCTTCACATACTAAACCAAACCTCACGATACGAGACGCACCAGTGCATGCAGTTGATGACATGTTTGCAGCGCTGGAGGAAGAAGATGACGACAATATCAATACGCCGGATGACGACATCAATATCGACACCCAGTTCAACAAGCGCAATCATCTTGAGGAGAACGAGTGGGTCCAGGACTACGCGCAGAACAATGAACAGTGCGAGCAAGGCGACGGCAATATCGCGCCTGCTGAGAAGCAAGCTTTACCTATCCACGAAGCCACAGCTTTGAAACCAGCGCCCACCCGCAAATCTTGAGCTGCACTTTGCGCTGTGATCGCGCTGATTCACACCATTCACGAACCGCAGGCAAGTACTAATACGCACACCTGCGGATCCTCCCGCCGGGTAACTTCCGCAAAAGTCGCCATTGAAGCCGGTACTATTGAGGTTTCGGTGACGGGTAGTACGCAGACGCGAAAAAGATTCCCTTCAGCGTCGGTTGATCTCATAGACGTGCAGGCTACCACCATTCCAGAAAAAAAGACCCGAAAGCACGCCCAGAGGCTCTAGTAATGTACTTAAACTCGAAGGATGTACTTACCATTAAACTGTCTTGTCAATTTGAATTGAATGATGTCTAACAATTTAAATTATGTTTTTTTTGGAGATAAATAACATTCAAAATAAACTAAAATGATCTTAGACTTATTGAGAGCAGAACATTTCAATGGCATTTAATTCAGCAACAGTGACAATAGCGTCATGAGTGATTTACAAGCTAGATCGAAAAAACACGTGAGCCCCCTAAGACCACGTACAGCAATTTGAACCTATTGGACTTAGAAACAGGCCTATGAGAACATCAATTAAAAAGTGCTGCTGAATGAGGAAACGGTTGACTTACCCTAGCCTATTTGCTCTTATTCTTCGTCAAACGATCACTGTTTCCAATGGGCACTCTGGACGAGGGTCGGTAGTCGAGGTCGTTCGGGTCTTCTGCGGTTTCCGCACTCGTACTCATTAAGAAAGTTCGTACACTACGGGCCGAGTAGGTGACGTTCGGATGGTGCGTAAGAGGCTTGACACCATCCAAAATGCTCTGGACATTTGCTGAGTCTGTTCGGCTTTGAACGTGCTGGTGTTATCCGTGTCCAAGACGAAGAGCCGTTCTTTGACGACATTCTTGGTTTCCGCCACTAACTCCCTCAACTTCCGTTCCCCCTCGTCAGAAAGCACGTCGTAAGACCAGTTTATTAAAGGTGCCATATCAGAACGAAGGCCTTTGAGCTTGGTCATACAAGGGGGAGGGTCCATCGTTCCTTCCTCTACGTCGTACTTGTAGACGGCCATTCGGGTGCCCATGGCACTGATACCATAGAGGAAAGGGACCTCGACATGCTCCTGATTGCTCAATTCTTCGAAAACTTCGCCGAATAGCTTGAAGCAACCTCACATCTGGATGTCTGCAAACTCACGACTGCTAGGGTACTTGAGGTCAGCCGGCACTTTGACCTCTACGAAAAAAATAGGGACATTGAAACGCTCAACGATGTAGGTGACTGTGAAATCAATGGCTTGTAAGTTACCACTCTCTGACAGGGTAAGGGCCTTTGCCTTGCCGCCGTAATCCCGCGAGATCAGGTAGTCGTTGTCAAAAGGGAAAAGGCAATTGAGGACGGCTCCCCATGCTGGATACCATGCTGATTCTAAGTTGCCAGGGGTGATTATTCCGAATGCACGGAAAACGCTTTTAGGCCAGTTGGGGGACATCGACGATGCGTAGGTGGTCACTCACTACTGATCGATAGGTGGAGAGCGCAGCTGATTCAGACTCAGGCGGAGCTGATCAGCTGATCAGGCCAGCTAGCGCCTGACGGGAACCATATCGGAGATGCCGTTATTCGGCAAGGTCGTTCGGCCTGATACGGCATTTAAGGTTTTTCCGACATAGGAATATTTACAAAATAAAGGTCCTAGAGTCGAGGGCCATGTCAAGGTGAAACAGCCACTCTTCGTGCCGCGCTGCACACGTCCCATGCTCCTTTCAACCACTGCATCTTTACAGTACAGTACAATGATACAAAGCTCACACGAAGTGATTCTACTCTGTTCGAGTTCCCTCCCACCGCATATGTATCGGTCGCCGACTCGTCCCGACGCGAACTTGTTCACGCATCATAGAAAGGGAAGTCCCGTCCGCAGGTGGTTGAATCGCCCGGTCTTGAATGCCTTTCATCGCATCCTCGAGACCGTCATGTCTTAAAAAAGGGTATGTTGAACTGTTCATGCCTGCCGCATAGATTCTCAGGCAGGGACTGATTCCCCTCACCGATTTAGTGGGGTATGTCGAAGAGACCGCTGTCGGAACACCCAAGTCAAGAGTGATAGCGATCCATGGACGGCCAGTATATCCATGTTAAGCGCCGAAGATTCAACGATAATGTTGTTGACATCAGTTGGGGGAGGGATCGTTGCGGAATTTGGTGGAAATGCAAATTGGAGAAAACGACGAGGAATCGGGGTCGTAAGAGGGTATCACTTGGTCGATAAGAGGCTGTTCGTGAGCACATTGAAGTGCACTCGTACGCACAAAATTGCGTTTCAACCACTCCTCTGCACTAGATCAAGAATATGAAGAAAGTATTTTGCCCAGAAAATAACTAGACTCACTCGACGACTTGGACATCACTTGAGACGGGGATGATACGTTCTGACATGCTTATCCAGTGAGAGAAGTTTATCGTCGCAGACGCAAACGCCTCTTCGGCGGCCTTTCGTTGAGCCTCATCCTTGGGCCACACGTTCGGACCAAAAAGTTCCTCCAGCCACCATCTAACGGGGATCGGGCAACAATAACGTAACATTTCGGGTCCTAAACCGCCCAGTCTCTTTGCACAAGAATCCTTCGCGAGAAGTAGGAGTAGTCGGGACACCAATTCACCGTTCTTTCCTTTTTCAATCATGCCACGCTCCAGCTGTGTCTTCAGATGAGCCAATGCATTGGTCAGTGTGCTATTCCGCCACATTTCCTCTGCAGCTGCGTGGGATAGAAGAGGCTCCGATGGGTAAGCGGTAAACCTCCAAGAACGGTCTTCAGTTGTAGTGATACATATACGGAGATGGCTTGCGACGGCTTCGTCGACGTGTTGCACCCGCCTTAGGATGGCCAA
The DNA here is from genome assembly GCA_015039355.1 of Ramaria rubella. Lineage (NCBI taxonomy): Eukaryota > Fungi > Basidiomycota > Agaricomycetes > Gomphales > Gomphaceae > Ramaria > Ramaria rubella. The sequence goes on along the minus strand of MU134430.1, from coordinate 63,692 downwards.
AGATGATGTCAAGTGCAAAACGCTGCGAGAGCAGAGCGAGTGCTTGATGTTCGGTGTGAGCATAATGATTGTCCTTGAGCAGCTTTACTTGTGCTGTCCTCACTACCTCCTCGACACCACCGCTCAAATATTTTTTCGAGTTAAAACCACCTATATCCATTTGTTTCATGATTATTTTTTTAGGTATCGAAAGGTAGCCGAAGCTCACAGTGGGCGGCCATAACGTGAGATATGGTCAAATGTGGCGATTTCGTTCATGTTAATTTTGTTGAGGGGATATGTATGTTGGTCCCATCCGAGTTCTGTAAACGGTTGGTAAAGAACTTCGCCGCCCTGGTGAACTCGAAGCGAAGCACCTAAACGACGGTGTTCGTTAGAAAGCTATCGGACAGGATAGAGAACCATCGCACTTGTTTTATTTGGTGCTGCGAAATCCGCCATATGGGGCCTCTGTGGAGGCAAATACAACCCAGATGGCGGAATGCCTACGATTTGAAAATAGGCTAATTGCAGTGCAAATCACATCGGAAGGTCTGACACCATCAGATTCCGTGCAGAGAATGGAGGCTTCGTCTATTGCGATAACCACCCTTGGGTTGATGATTCTTGTCGCACGACAACTCGGGACATGATTCAAGGAGTTTTGATGAAAGCATCGACCATCGCATTCCTGCCGACGAACTTCGGCTCTGGCATTTTTTACACCAGGCGTCGTGGTCTCTCCATCTGAATTTCTGGGGCGGTGAAGGTGTCTTCGGCTCTCCCGGTAGCGTAGCATTCAAAGTCTTCATGACCTGAATGAAGTGTCAGTTACGTTGAACGCCATAGTTACAATCTATTTTGTACCGCATCAAACTGCTGCTTGACATCAAAGAAGAACTGAGGCCGCAAACGACCGTTTGAAGCACCGAATAACTTCTGCCATTCAGCTGATGCTGATTCCCAAGACATATTTTGAGTCATAATTCCCTCAAGACGCAATCGAAACACTGTGAAGAGGGCGGCAAAGAAAGCGCTGCAACGAGCTTCGTAGTATTTCCGTTCCAACTTCTGTGGAAACTCCAGCAAACTTGCTGCGATTTCATCGCGAAGTGGGTAGTTATCGATATCGGACTTATCGCGCAGATTCATGTAGATGACCATGACGCCGGACTCTCCGAGCTGGTAACATGATGGTGTCAATACATAAAACATCCTCAAGAAGAGAACCATCTTACCTCTGAGATCAACCGCGATTTTCCGGTGCCAGAGCTTTGTACGATGGAACAATACTTGGCATAGTAAGGCAAGGAAGTTGAGGGCGGCCCAGAGATGAAACGTTCACAGTTGTCGGTCAGATATCGAGTGAAGGCTAACAAAGCGTCCCGAACATAGTATGGGTCATGAAAAGCTTTCGAAAGAAGATGTGGCTCTAATTATAACTCAGCGCAAACGAATATACACACCACCAATTTGATTGCGCACCGGTGGATGTCACCGCAGCAGGAGACGTCCTACGGAATTGCAATATTTCTAAGAAGGCTGTCAGACGCAGCAACGGGAGTACGTGAATGGACTCACCAAGCGCAAGAATTTCATGGTATTCACCCTTCTCCCACGCGTCCTGCACCGCTTCTCTGAGTGCATCATTGCTTTCGACGAGATCGCCAGCTGCGCCCGGGTCGCAGTACACATCGTTCAAGCCATATTCTGGCCCTGCATGGCGAACTATTGCCGAGAGGACCAACGACAGATCTGCACTATCTTCGAGCTCCTCTGGTAGCCTCCTAAGGGTTCCGTCCTTTCGGACTCTAGCGTCCAACTCCGGGTCTCGCTGAGGAGACAAAGGCAGAAGGACACTCTTAAGTCGATCATGAGGTGCACGGCGGCTGGGATTCATCGACGAACTGTCCGGAGACGGTCGTTTTCTCGATCCTTGGTTGGTGGTGTCCATTAGCACCCCTAGCTCGTCGCGTGACGTGTCAGTCCACAAGGATCCATAGCTACTTGCGCAACGGGCACGCGACCCGGCTCGGAGATTCGGCTCGATACTGATGCTCGGGGGTTTAATAAATAAGTAATAAAATAATAAAATAATAAATTATAAGCATCTCATGAGTCCACTGCCCATGGGGATCCTTGGTCTATTAAAATTAATGACAAAGTGCTGATAAATATGTGAGATGCCTCAGCTGAGGGATTATACAAAAACTAAACATTCTGAGACACTTTTCAGGATATAAAAAAGTCTAGGCATTTCTCATCTGATTCAAAAGCCAGGGAACTCATGTAATAAAATGAAAAGAAATAATTATAGTGTATTATGTAAGAGTAAGGCAAAATATCAGATCTGCTGCCTTCCTGAAGCTTCCAGGAGAAGGCCAGGAGGAGCACATGCACATTTTTTCTTCCCAGCACAGCTGGGAGACTTCAAATACTTTATAACACATTTGACATTGTTAAATAATGTCTTTTAATAAATGCAAGTAAGAATACAGAGCCATAAATCGCGTAAATTCACTATGGCATATTTGTTAGCATCCTCTGGATTTTTTTTTCATCTCAGCTACCTGGGCTAAAATATAATGATACTCATGGAAAATAAAATACACTATACAGTATTCTATCATCTAATATGTTGAGTGATATATTCAAATGTCTGTAGCACTTATATATTCTAATGTTTCCTGTGCAAGTGTCTCAGCTACTTCCTTGGGTATCATAAGGTAATTAGTCTACACACGGTGCTCATTTGAGTTAAATTGGTTTATAAATGTGCTCACATTAGTTTGGAAGGCTCCCCAGCTCATTTACACATGCTTTGGACTGATTTAGCTCACAAACAAATATATTCAAAGGAGAAGGCTAGGGGGATAAAAGAATAGAACAGCATGTTTAATTACTTACAGCTGTTTCGATTACGTAAGGCGGAGTCAAAATTTGACTCCGAATATACATACAGAAAGAATTTGCAGTAGCACACCAGCAAAAGCAAATTAAAATATGGAAATTGGGAATATGTAAGTAGTTTATGCTAGCTACAATCGGATGTATAAATCGAAACATATGATGATGTATTTGTAAATATGCCATAAATGTGTTTATTTAGCTCTGGTACATACATTTTGAATTAATATTGGGTCCAAACATTTTTAGATTAGAGATATATAAGTAAACTAGATATTTGAAGATGTTTTCCCTCTATAACTCCTTCCCTGGGTGAGGGGGAAGAGTGTCTAAGCTCTCCTCTATGTATCACACTCTCCCTTCATCTATTTATACACTTTTAGGGAGGGATAATTTTATAATGGGTAATATGGTTATATATCTCCAATATGAGTGCTTTTGGGCTCTTATTGAAGACTATTTGAGGCACCAGAGCTAAATGACACATTTATGGCATATTTACAAATACATCTTTATATGTTTCAGTTTATGCATCCGATTGTAGCTAGTATATACTACTTAAATATTACCAATTTCGATATTTTAATTCGCTTTTGCTGGTGTGCTACAGCAAATTCTTTCCGTATGGATATTCGGAGTCAAACTTTGACTCCGCCTTACGTAAGCGAAACAGCTGTAATTACAATATCCTTAATATATTATCAAAAAATCGGACATCTTTTGTAGGGGGATTGAGGGAGGGAGTAGCATACATTGCCTCCTGGAATTGTGGAAGCGCTGACAAATAATGATTTAATATTTTCAAAGTCCGCTCAGTATCTGGTGGCAGTATCAGCCCCGAGCATCAGTAGTGCTCCGGAGATTCTCCCCATAGTCACACGAACAACCCAGCCCCTGGGAGCCCAGTCTGTGGACTGGTCCATGGACCTAGGGTTATGAATTAGATAATAAAATGATATTTCATAATATTGTCACGTGTATAGTTGTCCAGGTGCGTCCACATTGTCTTCGATACTAATCACCATCCATTGCTTGCGCTCACACTGTAGACCTCCCGTAGACCTCTGCTGCTGCCTATCACCCATGACCTCAACCTGCACCTGGAGGCACGTTCTCAAGTATAATGCTGCTCTGTTTGATGTCATGGTGTTTGACCACGTCGTGTCTTTTGTTGACCTCCCTCACCACCTTCGCGAGCGCATCACGTGGAATCAACCAGAGGTTGTTACAGATGCACCTGCAGGACTCCCTATATCTGTGCATAGCTTCATACATAATGCTCTTGGTCTGGATGATCAGATCACTTCACTGCTTTGGATCACTTTGAAAAACATCATATGGGACAACCATCTGGACCCTGACCCTGGTCTACCGCAATGCTCCCTAGCATTGCTTCCTTTGTTTTTTAAGTATGGTCCCCAACATGAGATAGGTGAGTTTTGTTTGTGTGCCCCCTTAGCCTTGTTTATCAATATAACTCGCACCTGCAGTATACTACGAATTCTTCCCCCCCATCATAGTTGCATTGACCCGGGGTGCCAATGCTATGTTATGGACCCAAGGCACACCCGTGCGTGCGATCTCATGGAGCCTGTCACTTATGCAACCACCGTCCTGACAAAGGAGCTGGGGGCAATCCCCAGTTACAACACTTTGTTTTATTGCCGCAGTGAGTGCACCTGATGACCTTTGAGCCACCCCCCTAATGCATAACGACTAGACTGTCATACGCGCTACCACCACAATTACTGTATACACTCTGCGGCGACATTACGCATGTATTACCCTGGGGTACCCTGGATTGTCCAAGCCTCCCAGAAATTCTTCATCGAAGCATCAATGTATGAGATATTCACAACTATGATGAACTGCTCCTGGTGGGTTTCTCATTGTCCTGGCCAGTTCTGTATCTGACACCATATTCACAGGACTTCCGTGACCAACTGTGCCAGGATCTATAATCAGGCATTCGCACCTCTGGCTATCAAGGAGATACTACCCTCGGAGTGGCAGCCAATGCCCACATGCTATTATGACGACGTCTGGGATGCTTTTTTCACTTACTCACTACTCTTGGATTCACATACACGTGCAGAGGTACTGGAACTTCCCCACCGGCGTGGGACTCAAGCGGATTGACTTTGCCCAGCGCTTGAGGCTCAGAATGAACGCATGATGGGGATCAGAATGGAGCAGTGGAACCACACATGCAATAAGTGCATGCGTGTCTTTGATGGTGCCAATGGCCAGAAACGTAGGCTCTTTACTCTCTTGCCATCCCCTTTTAACAGAATCTTTTTGCAGGTGCCATTCGGTTGGTGGTCACAGATGGTATTGCACTCGGCCATCCATGCTGCGCTGGAGAGCTTGAATGCAAGAATCTGCTGCCAAACAACCATACGGTCTACTGCACAGAACATCAGTACAAAGTGGGACAATGTGCGGTCACAACCTGTAGTAACCCTGTGACCCCTGGGTGCAAGACTTGTGCAGACCTGTGACATCGCGCATGTGAAGACTACTACAAGCTAATGGGCAAGACCATGTTTCAATTAAAGTTGCAGCTGGAGCGCAACAAAGTGGGGCAGCCACATGCATCTGTTCCAGAGGATGGTGAGTCTCAGGCCCTGATATTGAAATTGTTGTCGGGGATGCATGCACGGACGTAACATTTCATGAGAACAAGGGTGCTGGGTTGGACGATGAAGAGCTCTTGGTCACAGGCACGGGCGAGGTTGAATCGGTGCCACCAGGGGGCCTGCTTGGGAGTGTGGTAGCCAGTGAGGCATCTCCATCCTGCCCCAGTAAGCCGCCCACCGGCAATAGATCTGTCCGAGCGTGGTTCGGAAGGAAGCGCACGCATAACAAAGAGTTGTGTGTGGGCTCTTGTGAGATGATCCTGGGACAGGTGACATTTTATAGGTTGGAAGGCCCAAATGATGTGCATGTGAGTGTCGGTCTCTGTCACTTGCTTTGATAACTAATGGTATGGCCAGTGGTTCTGGAAGGGCCTCTTTCCCACCAGAGCCTCCTTGCCACAAGTTTTGTGGATGGACATGAATTGCATCAATAGTGCCATGCTACATGCCCAGGGTGACACATATTTTCAGAATTGTGCGCTGCCGGTCGATGTTTTTCACTACAAATGTAAACACAAGAAAACCGACACCTGGTGCACACAGAACTGCAACCCCACACATTGGCCCGAACTCATGCACTATGGCTCATGGGTGTTCAACTCGTCGGCCGCTGAGCAGACAAACACATGGTTCAGGGGATTCAAGGGGGATTCTTGTCAATTGTTCGTGAGATGCATGTTGACCGGTATAATTTCTTCCTGGACGAGATGATTTGGAGGTGCAACAACATGATCTATATGGACCTTAGAGCAAAGGGTCGGTCTCCATATCTAATCCCCTGGGAGTTGTTAAGAGGCGATTAAGATGGTAGCATGTAGAACAAGAAATATCTTGTGTAGGTAGTAATTCTCAATATGATATATACAATCTCTCAGGCACAATGTATTACTCAGAACGTGTCAGGCAGGAAGAGATACAACCCCAAAGTGGGTGAATCACAATCGACCTCTTTTTTTCGCTTGCCACTCTTTTGTGTTTGCCACTCTACGCACTCATTGTCCTTCTCTCTTGGGGTGGGTAAACCTAGAACTGCAATGCAGGTTGATCCTGGGGTGCAGCCATACACGCTCAAGGGAGACAGCCGTACTCTCCCTCCTAGTCACTGCTGTTGCCGTATTGCTGCACGCCAGCTCTGTCCATGACACAAGCCTGACGGCCAAGTGTGTGGGGGCTTATTGGGTTTGCCTACCCTTGCAGAGTCCCCTATGGCCAAAAACAAGGGCAAGGCTTACCAGAGGGTGTGTGTGCATGAGTATGACCGGGAAGACATTGCTGATTGCAACCCTTCAGTGCATTAAGTGCAATTCAGTTTTTGTCCATCACAAGATGGCACCAGACCCTCGGCTCCCTCCTGCTCCTGCTCACATGGGCGCACATGCAGCCCCTTTGGTAATCCTGCCCGAGAGCAATGTCAACTGTCAGATGTGCTGAAAATCGCACGGGAACAGGTTTTGCCAGTCTCAGAGCCTATGTTCAGGGTGCTTCCACAAAGCAGCCCAGGCAGACCTGCATAGGAAGCCCTGCCCTCTCAAGAAGCATCATCTGGCTGGAGCAACTGTGCCACCTGCAAACACGCAGCCCACCCCAGATACCAGAGTTGCCCCAGCTCCCATCTGCAAACCAGTCCTGTCCTTTTGTGCACCACTGGCCTCCACTGGGGCTCCCTCATCACAATCTCTCTCCAATCCTCTCTCCGCAGGCTGGGCACGCGAGTATGACCATGCCCACCTGCTTGCCGATGACCACAAGTCTCGAGCACAGGACCTGCAAAACAGTGGGAGATCTATGACTACTTTCTTGACAAAGGTGACGTGTATGACACATGCTGGGTTTTATTTGAAGCTAGAGTGACCGAAAATAAACTAAGGGGCAAAGACGCCACGGAGAATGAAAATGTCTTGTGAGTCATTGGTTGACCTAATAATATCATTGGCCATTGAGAGTCATCAGGGCTGACAATACTGACCAGCACCAATGCAAGGATGAATCCCCAATGCCAATTGATGAGAGCGACATTGAGGATGATGATGATATTGTGGACAATTCTCCAGGTAAGCTAAGTTTATTTATCTATCTCCTATTACTGATCCAAAACACCCAAATCTTTCTAATAGATGATGTGCAGTGCATGCACTGCACCCAAAGCCTCCTGTTATGGAAATATCAACGGCTCCAGAAGCTGCTTGAACTGAGCATTTGGTACAATGCTGGGAATTCTATTGATGCAGAACACTATCGAGAGCATATTGAGCTCACGTGCACCCTGCATGAGATGGAGTCTCATCCGCTAATGATTCGTGGGTGGGCACTGCGATGGCCAACAACACTGGATGCCATCAAGATTAGGACACAGATTTGCCTCATGAAGGAACTGTGCCACGAAGTCTTTGTACACGCGTGGCGCACAGAACAATTCCTGGGCATACTTGAGCTCTTGGATGCCAATGAACCTGACCTTGTAGATCCACCACCAACACCATTGTCTAGCTATGTTCGACTCTGAGGGTACCTGAGGAGCACAGGATAGTTTGTTGACGGCATCACTTCTTTATTTGCTCATTGGATGACATTTGTCTTAAATGTAGCTTCGGCGAGCAAGGGTTGAATCTAATAACTGAAACATTGGAGGGAATTTATCTAGATGAAGGCCCAATAGAAGACTGCATCAAGCCTCTGACCAGGGAGACTTTCATTTGTCACATATTGGCATATGAAGTCACGGTGAAATTGATTTGTGACCGTGAGAATCTCCCTAGGTCAGAAGCAAGTTTACTCATTGCGCAAAGCTGCATTTGGGGAGGTGTACATCTACCAGAGGTTAGTGGGGCAGCTGGGGAGGATGTTGATGTTGAACATCGGAGGATGACAGTAGAGCAGAAGCAACACCTGAAGGGAAAGGGTGTGGACAGACGAGAGTGGACGCAAATGAAGGTCAAGGAAGAGGAGAAGAGCCCGGCACCGCTGCCAGGAGGTGGGGCATGGAAAACTTTTATAGACTGTGAGGGGAGAGAGGTAACACAGATCGACTGACCTTATACATGGTTTGCAATAATTTCACACTCATTTTGCAAGAATTTGTCTACTATCTTCAGATAGTCTCATACATTTTCACCCATAGGATACATGTTAATATTATGATAGCTTACTAGTAGAGACCAATGGAACATTGCTAAGTACTTGGTACTACTTTCTGGATGATCCAACCCGTTTGCATTGCGCAACACATCTCACGGATTCTCACTATGCATTCCCAGGCCTATATTCATTGGGTATCATGTGCCTTTAGTTATGTAGCTGTGTCTTGTGGGCACATTGGGGTTATGGGTCCATGGACCAGTCCGCGGATCGGTCCACGGACTGTACTCCCAGCGGCCGGGTCTTTCTGAGTCTTAGAGGGATTTTCACCTGGGTATCCCAGTATCACATATATAATTAAAACGAAGTATCGGGCCAGATGGACCCAATAACAATGTAAGTTTCACAGCTAGACCTTCATACCATAAACATTACAGTCACCGCGTTTTGAGTGGTTGTATTTGAAGTTCAAATATGTTCAATTGTGTAAGCATAGGCAGGGTAGTTGGGGTACACCTACCCCAGCTACTCAGATATTGAATAATGTTTGGCTTACATCTAGAAGGCCTTGCCTCTGCATGTTCAATTTCCTCTACTTGATATAGTGTCTGCATATATGTACTAAATATACTTGCATGCAACTCCAAAATATATTCAAAGTTGAACACTTAACTAAAGTAGGCCAGCTTCAAAGATATTTAAGATTTGGTGCTAGTGGTGCATCCAAGTCCCTTTAAAGCCGTCCTGCTATATCTACACCCACTATGTATTCTGATTGTATTTTTGTCAGGATAGATTCACATAGTCTAGAAATATGCCAGACAAGTAAATTGAAACACATCATAATAAATTTGACAGCTAGACGCGTCTACACTAATTAGACGCGTCCCCACGCATTTAATTAGCCCCAACCTTGTCTTGTCACCACCGGCTGCCTTTATAAGCCTGGATCCTCGGACATTCTCTTTAACCTCTCTTTTCCACCGCTCTGAATGCCCCTCATGGACAATATACGTTATGCAAATCTGCCCTCCTCCCTCAAAGACCCTGGCTTACTCTCATACTGGCCACACCGTGGTATTGCAGCACGCAAGAAGCTCCACAAAGAGCACTCTGACACAGAATCTGACAGTGATGTCGAGTTGTTCCCTGAGAAAGCAAGCCATAAGCGCAAAAAGGAACATATAGTGGGCTCAAATAGACTTCCCAAGGCGGCGAGAGTTGACATTGAGAATGGTGGTACGTGTTTCCTGTGCTGTGTCATACATATGTCATCATCATTTGCAGGCACGGCAGGAATATCTGGGAAGAACACTGTGAATATGTGAGGCCAGCATGAGGAATCTGCATATGTACCTGAACAACATGGTGCATGAGTGTTGGTATACTCTATCATCATCTGTACACTCACTTTAGGCCGTCAAGCAGTGGGCACATGCATCAGGGCACGAGTCGTGCACAGACTGCTCTTCAAAAGCCTGGACAAACATTCAAACGCGGCTGCAAGCAGGTGCAAATGCTGAACCTCGTACCTGCTTTTAACTTGGCAAAAGCTCCTGTCACAAGTCTGACGCCGCCACAGAAGGAACTGATGAAGGAGCTACAGGTAGGTTTAGCCATGACTTTCGAAGGAAGTTGTTCACTCACATGTATGCAGGATCTCATGAGGCATCATCTACTTCAGGTGACAGGCTTGAAGACAAAGCGTAGGAAGGGTAGTGTATGCGAGCCCGTTCTCTTGAAGCCTCCTCAACCTGGTGCCCTGCCTCGGCTAAACAAAGATGGCCTCGTGTACATGGATCTGAACTTTGAGGAATGCGTGGATCACACGCTGAACAAGGCGGCAATTGCTAAGGCAGCAGTGCTGGCTAAGGATGAGATAACCGTGAGTACATAGTTAATCACCATGATTAGACTTATTTTGTCATAGACGTTGCCTTCCGATATCGTGGATGAACTGTGTGAAGACATCTCAATTAGTATCAAATTGCTTATGGACCTGGGGAAAGTTACCTGGTGTGGGTGGACTGACCGCTACAAAGGACAAATCTATAAGGAAAGCTTGTGAGAAATGGTAAAGAAGCCAGGCTGAAAAGCAGGTGAGTAGGTGTGAGTACTCATGATGTTGGGATGCTTGGAAGCCAGCATTGACTTTGTGAATGACAGAAAGCGAGCGTGCGTTTGTTGGTGGTTCCCAGATTCAGGGCCCATTATGGTTTCAACCCCAAGGAGCTGATATACCCTGAGTGGATGTCATATGAGGATAGTGGCCCTGAGTCAGGGCCGGAACTTAGCGACTCTGATGAGGAAAAGGGGGTGAAGGAAGACTGGACTAGGCGAATGAAGAAATATCTGAATATCAGGGGCGATAGTGAGGGGCTAGAAATGGATTTCCTCGAAGTGGTTGACCCTGGATGGCAATCTGACTACGTGAGCGTAGTCTCTTCATTTGATGTCTGACTTACATTGGTTTTAGGTGGGTATGATATTCCATGAACTCTCGAGGATCAATTGGCTTGCAAACAAGGAAAGTGGGGTTGCTCGATGTGCTAAAGCGCACAAGTACATCCACATTTGAACCTTGGGGCACATGTGCAACAGGCCTACCCCAGTGGTACCTTGATGTGATGTGCTTATCAACGAGTCCTGGTGGAAGGACATGGAGAAAGAAGGTAAATACGTTGAAGAGCGCAAGGGATGGAAAGGGGGTTGGAAAAATCCTTCAGACTTCGACCTGGTTCCCCCGCCATTTGAGCCTTTCATTGACTTACCACCTGTTGATTCTGAGATCCTGCAAGCTTTCATAGAAGAGGAAGAGGACACAAGTGCTGATAACAAAGGGTATGAGGCAGACAATGAGCCGTAGAGGTGAGATGGCAATACTTATTGTGAGATTGAAGGAACTTGAACTTGATACATGCTATTCTTCCTGATGCTGACATTTTTTTGGACGTGTTTTCTTTCCTCAATGGCTGCCCATTATGCTTTTGTGTTAGCTTCACATTCATGCAATATCTTGTAGGCATTCATAAATTACGCAATATCAACTAAGATGTCATATTTAGTACGTGGGATGAATCTCACAGGTTCCGTCATACCTAAATGGGATCCAGTTGACCCCACTATGCAGATGATATCAAGCAGTCTAGACAATGACCAAGCTCATCTGGAATAAAGTAGATGTCAGGATGAGTTAATGTATATATATGCAATATTTACTTTATCTAGAGTGGTTGTGATCCACTGCAGAGGATCAGCATGTGGTAGGGTGCCATGGGAAAGGTGACATATCAGTAGATGCACTGGTATGGCTGCCAGTTCCAGGGAACTATAGTCATACTCCTGAAGGTAAAATTGTATGCCCAGCTTGGCGCTGTTAAGTTTGCGAGGGTCAGGTACATCGCTGCGTAACCTAGAAAAACATGGAACTCACAAAATTGGCCCCGAAGTCGCATCCCCAGTTGGAATCAGAGATCATGGTTATGAACCAGAGCATCCCTCAAAGATCACTGGAGGATGGCCGACTTGAATATGTGTGAACAGAGATGAAACTTCTCCATACATTGATTGTCCATTGATATGGCTTTCATGAGGGTGGAATTCCAAAAATGAGGCTTATCTTTGTGAGAGTGATAGTAGCTGAAATGCGTTGGCCATGCACAATTATAGGCATATAGGTAGTGGATGTGGGTGAGAAATATTGCATCTAATGGTGCTGTTTCATCCAATCAAAGATACAAGTGAGGAGCTGGGGAGTCAGATGTTCGGGAATTACAATATTTCACTAAGGCATGGTGAAATCGAGGGGGAATGAATTTGTCATGAGAGATACAAGACCATGCAATAAAGATTTCCATGACATTCCTGAGTTGCAAGGAGAATAGGATTTGGAGTAACATTTTCATGAAAGGATACCATCTTCCGAGGCCTCATAGTGCAACATGGTAACAAAGCTTTGATGAATCAATGAGATTCAGAGATGTCATGTTGTAGATACCGCGCAATTGAGCCCTCGGGAAGCTTGTCCCCCATTAGACAGTATATGATAGGTCAGATTTCTAACCGTTGTAATAAATAATAAAAACAAGTTAATGGATAAGAGTTTCCCAAGTGGATAATCTCTTACCTATGACGTAAATGTTCTGCCTATGGCAGAATGATTATCCAAGGGATAAACTCTTATCCATTGACTTTTTCATTGCCTTTTCAGTTCAGAAAACTTGTTATATATTGCCTATGGGTGAATGATTATCCATTGGATAAACATTTATCCATCAGGTTTTTCCTTGCAAAAACTAAAGAAAAATGTTGGATTATTCATTGGCTAATAGTTTTGAAAAATCTCATGAAAATCTCATATATTTTACTAATTTTCTCACCTTTTTTCTACTATGAAATCTTGGATAAATTTTGGTTCTTTTCTGTTGAAAATGTCAATGAAAACCAAGATTGTCCTTGCATTTTTGTGGCATGAAATCAATGAGTAAATTCACTATTTCTCACATTTTACATCCATTTCCCATGCCTATAAATGTGAAATATGTACCAGATTTTCAGGTCCGAAAACTTGATAAAAAAGCAGCATTTTTGGGAGACTTTTCAACCAGAACAGTGAATGAATAATCTGTAAGGAAAACACATTTTTATCACATTTTTTACACTAAAAATCTGCTCATGCCCCCAGTGTATGTCGATGCAAGATGGAAACACCTTCTGGAGTGGGATGACCAGGGGATTGTCTCCCCCACTGCACTCCAATCATATGCGGACGCTCTTTATGGATTCGGCACACCATCTCGCTCACTTTTTGGCTTCATCGATTGCACCATCCGGCAGACCTGCCGGCCAGGTACATATCAAGAGCTGGCATATACAGGATACAAGGAATTCCACAGGATGAAGTTCCAAGGTGTCGTTGCACCCAATGGCCTCATGGTCCACCTGGCTGGCCCTTACTGTGCCCCACAGAATGATTGTGGGGTGCTCCATATGAGTGAGCTGTTGGAAAACTTGCGCATGCATGCAATTCAACCAGGATCGCGTGAGGAGGATCCACTGGAACGGCGTGTTTTCCAGGTGTATGGTGACTTGGCTTACGGCGTGTCCCCTGTTATGCTCAGCCCCTACTCACGTGTGGGTGAACTGATGGTGGAAGAGCAGGAGTGGAATCGGGCGATGGGTGGTGTGCGTATATCTGTCGAGCATGGGTTTGGCCTGGTCCTCCAGGACTGGCCATTCCTAAATGTATTCTGGAAGCAGAAGATATATGGGAATGTGTGTGGACTCTTATACCGTGTTGGCGTACTCCTCACAAACTCCCATTCATGTTTTGTGCCCAACCAAACAGCCCTTTGATATGCATGTGAGCCACCGATAATTGAGGACAACTTCCGTGGTGGGGAGGAGGAGGAAGAGGAGCAACAGGAGCAAGAACAGGACTAGCAAGTGTGCCTGGGAGGTTGAAGAGCACCACAGCCTATGCTGTTGTACAGGACATGTCTGCACGTCTGCAGGGAGCGTGTCAGTTTGTACTCGCATGTTGTACGCTTTGTATGCTGCAAATGTTGTATGCTTGATCCCAGACAGATACCATGAATACAGTCAACAATGAACATTTATTCCAAAACTAATTTGCAACAGTCACAGTAGATATCTAAGGGTGCTGCACCCTGGACAAAAACACGCAAAATGTTGATGAGAGCTGCACTGGTACGTTCATGGATATTGTTCGCACGACACTGTTCCTGCATTCCCTCGGCATGCCGTTGCTCCTGTTTCTCCAAGAACCCAAGGGTTTTTGTCAGCTCAGGCTGTGAGTCATGACGTGTCACCCCTTGCTAACTCGTGCCCGTTTGGACTGGGGGTGGGAAGACACACCTGTGTCACTCTCGTTCTCCTTGTCTGACGCATCACCAGTGGAATCTGTCTTCCCGCGCTTGGACTTCACACCTGCCTGATACCCCACTCCTGGGGACGAGTCTGTGATTGAAGGTGTACGTGACCTGTCCAAACCGCGCACCATGGCCTTGCGCATCCTCTCGCCAGCCTCCTTCTCGGCACCCTAGGCCTACCCAGTGGTTAGGATGCATGCTGATGTGTGTGGATCCTGCCTGCTCACCTTGGCCTTATCCGCCTTATCCGCCTCTTTTGTCTCCTTTGCCTGCAGCTTCTTTGCAGCAACAGAGTCCAACTTACCTGACAGTGACGCAGCAAGAACCTCATTCTCTTCCGCATCATGGCCAAGGGGGGCCCGTGCCTTCTGAGGTTTCCCTCCCTTCTCAAACCATTAGCATAAAGAAGAACAAGAGGAGACCACATGCACCTCAACCCAAGTAAGTAGAGACACAACTTTGTTCTTGAGAGTCTCATGGTTGCGTCTCAAGCAATATCCTGCGTCCTGGACACGATTCATGATTTCCTTCCAGTGTTCCCCTATCTTGTTGTGAGGAGCCATGTATGGGTCCACCTCAATCACCGCACGGAGTAGCTGGTTGAGATCATGTGTGGAAAACTCCTCACAAGGCTTTCATGCAGCCTTGGCCTTGGCCTTTACTGGTTGGGAAGCAGGTGGTGAAGCAGCCTTGGTGGCGGCATTGGACAGTATGTTTGACCGATTGGTCATCTCCATGATGGTGGAGTTGGGCTTGCCTGATGAGTTGACAAGGGTGTCGGAGTCAGTTGTGGTTGTGTCCCACAGTTGTGGGTCGAGGGCAAAGTCCCCGAAGGGGGGGTGAGAGGTTGTTGGAAACGGTGGTGGTGGTGCTGGTGGGGGTGTCGCAAAGCCATAGAAATTGCTGGGAGGGATGGGAGGGTACATGGCTTACAAAAGTGAGTGTGACTTTAGAATTCAGCGCTCTAATGGTGATATTAGTGGTGCTAATTATTATTATCTCCATTTTAAAAAATTCCGCTAATCTGGCCCCAACAAGTAACAATCAGAACTAGTGGAGTGGTTACCGCCGTAAGACTCTACGGTGATCAAGTCTTCGGAACAGTTCATCACTACCCGTCAAGAAGAAGTACTCGACTCTCCTTCAAATCACTGAAACGCTCTACCGCGTCTGGATAAAAATACTGAAAGACCAACAAGTAGGTCTACGTCCCTGGGTCCATGTGGAAGATGCTCAAGAAGTAGAAGACTAGGTACTAGGCATAGTGAGTGAAGGAGTAGGTTACCGCATCACCATGGGGAGCCCCGTGGGTTACCAACACAGTATTCCTGTCTTTCCAGATCGAGGCAACACGATAAACGACTACGTAGGAACAGCTGTTGGCCCGATCTAAAGTTCTCCCCACGAGTAGAGAAACATGGTACCCTTTCAGAAAACATAGAATAGATGCGTAGGTGTTTCAGAAACATTTATGTGTGCTTAGTCGGTTGGTATTCGTTGTTGTGAATGGGGTATACAACCTCTATTGTCTCAGTCGGGTTTAGAGTAGGAGGGACAGCAGGAGTTAATCTGGTACCGGACAACTTGGATCAAGTAATATTTCGAGGTTCATGAAAAAAAAGTTGGATAGTTACTTTACATCGGTCCACGCACTCTTATTGAGTTTTTTACGAATACGTAAATACGCTAAGAACTACTGTTAAGGATCACAGAAGTGTAGGCAACTATGGGTGACGGCTAAAACATAACAAAACAATCTCACTCGAACGTTAGAGTGAGACGACTAGTCGACAAAAAAAACGGTCCACAAGGACGAAATACCCAGAGTGCGCCCACAGTACAAGCATCCAGACGCCCGAAAAGGAATAACGTACTCGAAACCAGGGAACGAACAGCCCTGTAACCAATCGTACTGTCACACCTCCCAAAAATTGGGTGCGAGATGTAGGATAGTATTTCAACTAACCAAGGATTAAAAAGCGACTGGACCCGTACAGGGGCCGTACGAACTACAACTGTAACGTGACGACGAAGAAAGCTACGCAGCGAGTGAAACGGTAGACCGTAAAACACAAGTGGAGACGAAACGAGATGAAACACTGGAGCAGAACTGAGACACCAAGACTGAACTTCAGAACGACTACGAAGAAATTCTTCGTGAGAGACTAAGAAAGAGACCGTTTAGAGATACCAAACGAAAAAGACACGACAAAAAAAAAAACTAGAACGGAACCGACCAAAGGAAACCACCAAGTGCTTCTCACAGTCGTAAAAGTGTGCTTAACACCAATAGTTGTACTCCAGTTCTCCTAAAAAAGTTTCGTCAAGATACCCTTTCGACCCACACACTGCAAATGCTTCATTCCTACTACTTATTGGATTCCAATAAGAATTGCAATGTTTATCATGTCAACACCTGTATAAACATATTGTTAACATAGCAACCGTATCGGATACGCAGACGTTATGAATAATATATCCCGTACACTGATGACAGTTACCATGTACATACATAGTTCCACTTAATATTTAGGGAATGTTTAGCGACCCAAAGTTGTCACCAAGGAAGTTAACGTGAGTACGTGTCCAAACACAGCATAGTCAAGTTGTGTTAACACGTTCCCTAGTCTTGGAAAGTCCTTAATGACTTGCTATAATGAATCATACGTTCATACAGCCTCACTAGTGTAGACGGTCTACCCAGATGCTAGGTGTTTGCCAAGCATCGTCGCGAAACTCTTCACGACGTAGTACTTCAGGATTTAAATCCGATGTGTTGTCTTAAGTCAAGTTACTGACTCAATTTACTTCGGCGTTTCCGACATCTCCTACGTAGAGCTATACTGTAGTCCAGCGCATTCTGTCTCGGATCGTCGCGAGTGCACGGCGTCCGTTTCGGTTGAAGCTGTTGATCAGCTTTAGTCCGACAAGGTTCGAGTAGAGCTCGAGGGTTATGTCCTTCGGAAAGATGGAGTTTCGTCTACTATATAGTAGACGGCTTACGAGCTGGAGTTCGTCTTTACTCCGGTTCGTATGGGTGTTTATCCCCATGTCCGATGCGTCTCTCGACCTCGACCTCGAGGACAGTGAACAGAAGGAAGTGTTTTTGGAAGACCTCCAAGTCCCCCAGTTCCTGTATCGTGTCTCTACTACACGATACTCACACCTGTCCAGTCCGTATAGTTCGGTTTAACGGGTGTCACCTTCTTATTTGGCACGTATCGTCCACGTGTCGACCTTCTTCACCAACTCGTGAGTCCCTCACGAGTTCTGCCCCTCCTCCTCGATGTTTCAACGCTTGGTCTACTCACTTATCTCACATAT